>JAGDQO010000377.1:0-600000 GCA_018342035.1 Solanum appendiculatum | reverse complement strand
GTGTGCAACATCATCTGAGCAAATAATGAGCTCTAAACTGGCCTTTGAGTTCAGAGATGAAACCTTCATGCCCTCAAAGAACTGCATTGCAACATCCAACTTTCCAGACTCCACACATGCTAGGATTAGTGTATTATATGTGAGCTTATCTAGGTTCAGTCCATGTCTTAGTATTTCATCATGCAAACTTAATGCTGCCTCAGGACAACCCGTGTTTATGTACCCCTGAAATTTTGGAAATGGCTCTGAGAAATAATTTGATGAATGATTTTTTTTATAAAGAATGATAAATGCAGAGATCCAACAAATCCAGAAGTTAAACTTGTGGGTAAGCAGAAGACCTTCATCAATAAGTTGTAGACCAAGATGGATGGATATCCGCCCTCGTGAAGTACAAAACCATATCGTGCAAGAAGACCATTAGCACGGCGTAGATCGCCTGCACTAGAAAGGCAGAAGTAAAGGAGGTATATTAAGTAAGCCAAGACATTAATCTTGACACAAACAACTATGTCCAATAATAAAGCACCACCTGACATTAGTGTGGAATCATTCAAGAAGAAAGAAGGGAAATAAAATGACAAGTTAGTAGAGAAAGTAAAGAATGATAAAGAGCCTTTTCTCTTGTTTTATTTTCAGCCACAAACTCATAGTCATCTCATTCTGGAAAAGCCCTCGCATGATACATGTTGCTACAACGAGGCTAGTGCTAGAAAAACTAGCTCAGTTTTTTTTCTTACAATTGGTAAGCTGTATTCTTCAGCATTGAGGAAATGCTGGCCACCATCAAAAAGGGTTACAACCATGAACCAAACAAAATTTACAAGTTTCCCATCAGTTCTATGATTTGATCTACATCATCTATACATAATTGTTTACACCAAAAAAGTAAAGACACTAAACAATTACATTTGACTTTGTGAATGGAATTGGATTTATTTTCAAAACATCAACCATTCCTTTCTCTCCAGACTGACCACCAAATACATGAAGTAATCAGTTTCCACCATCCTTTTTGAGTCCTGCCCCCCCCCCCTACCCCCCCTTCTGATTCTGCAGCTTAGGCGGTCAGAAGTATGTTCTGGTATGGACCAGCATTTGCCAGAAATGTTTAGGAAGAGCTCCCATAGTTGAGAGGTGTACTTGCAATGTAAGAATAGATGATTGTTTGTTTCTCCTGTCAAGTTACACAAAGTACACATGGGAACTAGTTCATTCCTTTCTTCTGCCGCACTTCTTGAGTGAGACATGCTCTCCTAATAACTAGCCAAGTGAAGCATTTCACCTTGGTAGGCATCAATCCTTTCCATAGGCTATTCCAATGATATTGTCTACCACCTGTCAATTCCTGCACCCTTCTCCTGTAGGCACTGTTAACTGTGTAAACACCCTCTTTGGTGTGGTTCCAGGGTACTCTATCAGGAACATTTGTAGAACTATTAACTCCATTCAGCATTTCCAGTAGGGATGCTACTCTGTCTACTTCCCAATCATTCAAAAAAACCTCCTAAAGGAGAAATCCCACCCTTGTGCTGTCCAACATTCACTGATTTTGGCTTCAGGGTTATTGCATATAGAGTATAAGTCTGGAAATACTTCACCCAGAGAGCTTTGACTGATCCAAACATCTTTCCAAAAATTGACTTTGATGCCATTCCCCGCCTTTAGAGTCAGTTTTTCTTCCATTGAGTCCCACAGAGCTCTGATGGCTTCAGGGTTTTTGGAAGGTTCCTAGATACAGAACCTATTTGTTTTTGTAAGGATCCTGATGTAAGCCACAGCACAATTTTTGTGCTTCTATATTTCAACAAAATGTTCGACTTACTTAAAACAACCACAACTACACCCCAGTGACCTTGATATTATCAATGAAATCATTTAACTGATCCAAAAAAACAAACTACACCTCAGTTTCAACCAAGTTGGGGTCGGCTATATGAATCCCTACTTTTTCATTTAAGCTCATGTCATATCAACATCAAACTATATAAAATAAAAGTGAAGAATAAGTTAAATATATACATAAATAATAATAATAACAATAATAATAATAATAGCTCATATGATATGGTAATACAAATCCTCTACAATTTTATAGCTCAGATGCCGTGGAATTACCATCCTTCTTTAAGTAGTGATATCCAATATCGATAAGGGGTTAGTCCTACTCCTACAGCCTCCAAATTTTTCACCAGCAATATAATCTCGGAGAACAATAAAAGCATGTAATGAAATTCCATTTATTCCAAGAACAAACTAACCTGCTTCAATTAGAGAACTCAGCAAACCTCTGACAAGGGTCGGCGAAAGTTTTGGACTTCCTGCAGCAGTACCTTGTTCGACAGCCTCAAGTAATTGAAATGCTTGATCAATTCTTCGGGCATCACCCAAACCCTACCAGGAAACATATTAAACATGCATAGATATGTTAAATACTTCAATTTCCACAATTGCAGGCTATAACAGATAACCAATTCACAGGCTACAGTTTTAAAAATAATTATATAGGTAAACCACCGTGCTACAAATACCTTTAGAAGTGTAGCATAAGTGATATTATCAACACCACAACCCTCTGGCCCTGACATTTCATCAAAGACCCTCAAGGCAGATTCTATATCAGCACAATGAACACAAGCCTGCATCACTGCATTCATCACAATGGTGTTCAACTGCCCATGTCGCTTCTTCGCAATCTCAATTTCCACGAAAATCTAGAGATCAAGGAGCAATTTTGAGAGTTAAAACAAGTTGTAAGAAAATCAAGTATTTCAGTTCAATTTAGTTTTGTACGACGGCATTGTTTTACATTTTCTTGGTGACTTGTCTGTACAAAAAGGTGATTACAAAGCAAGGAGACACTAATTATGCTTCATTAAAGAAATTCAAACATTCAAGCTACAAAAAGATTATAGTATACCCAAGATTATGCTTCAGGTAGATTTAATTCCGAGTGCCATTGAATTGTTAGTCTAATGATTAAAAAGTTGAGGGAAAGATGCTAAGACTGCCAACATTTTAAAAGACGAGGCTAGAACTCCCTTAGTGTAATGCGGGCTCTAAACCTTCCAAAGTCAAATATGGGGGAAAAGTTTAAAGTTTTGATAGATGACTGTCCAAATTATCAGCTGAGTGTCACTCAAGAATCTGCCACCTTGAGGATTGAAATGTTTGGAGTAATAGAAGATAGATTAGGATTATGTACTACAAAATAGGCATAACCATAGGAGAAGGAAACGACAGTAGCTGTTGTTATCGTGCTGTAGGCTGCGTGTCAAAGTTTCTATTACAGGGTAGCACTGCAACATAACAATGAAAAGTCTTACCAATTCTAGCTTTAAGAAGTGCTTCTACTGTGAAAGCATTTCTTCTTAGTACTTGGACTAGCCGTTTATAAAGAAGCAAATGTTTTGACCAAAACTCAAATGTTATGTTTCAGTTCAATAATCCAAATTAATGATGTAGTATGCCTAGACATTTCAGTTAATTTTGTTCCTTGTCATGAAATTAACACAAATATTAAGTTAGTCTCCATAATTTTTCACCTTTTTTCTAATTTAAATAAAGACATTTGTTCAACTAAAGCAGTAAGAGCAGAAATTGAGGAAATACCTGGTGGAGTTGCCTTCTGCGAGTAAGATCAACAATGCGGGAAGTGAGTGGTCTTAAATTAGGTTCGCGTCTCTTGAATCTTCCCAAATAATACCTTCTCGACTGACGGCCAGATACCGGCAAGGAAGAAGAAGAAGACAATGCCGGTCTCTGGAAAGGATTTTGTTTCCGTTGCTGCCAGCATTTTCTAGAAGAAAACAGTACCACTATATCTCCATGAATATGAACAGGTAAGGCTTGAAATTGATGCATCTTTGCACGAATTTGGTTCACAGGAAGACTAACCATTGCTCCACATTTGATCGGCGGCTGCAATTGGAGGTTGAGATGGTGTCTGAGAGGTTAAAGAGTGAAGGATTTAGAAGGAATTGGGCATTAATGGATAATGTGGAAGATAGAAGGACAATTGGCGGGTAAATGGAGGATTCCCAATATTTTATATCATCTACATATCCATTACTTTTTCTTTCTTTCTTTTTTTGGCTTATTTCGTTGTACAGTTTTTCCATTTAAAAAATGCTTAATTGGATACTGATTTTAAGTTAAACAATGTAACATAAATGATCACAAAAAGATCCTTGGAAGGTTGATGGTGACTTTCACAACCAAAAAAATTATGTGAAACCTAGTCCTACGTCTCTTATTCTTTGAAGGTCCTTTTTTACTATTCATAGTAGATTTTTTTGAAAAAGTTCTGATTAATTTTTTGTGAATGACAAGTAAGCTAATATTTCTTGATTTTAATAGGACTCTTTATGAGCATTCTTTCTATCTATGGCTTATTATCTAAAAATAATCAAGTTATTAATGATAGAAATAAATTAACTGAGTATTCATTCTTTTAAAGTCTATTTTTCTACAATTTTATTTAATAATATAACATATTATATATTTGTGTCAACCTAGGTGTGTGTGGATCTATTCAAAATTTTAATGAAGTTGATTGAAAAAATATGAACTTCTGTACAAAGTCCAAGATTTGAAATCAAAACTAGTCCGATGGAGTAGATAAGTTCTTTATTATAAATAAAAAAATTGATTATTTTTATAAGAAAGAAACCAATGCATATATAGCTTGATTAAATATATATTATTTCTTCATTTTCTTAAATAATAATTGATTTGTTAATGTTAGGTCGGAATATATTCAACCTAATATTAGTATATGTTTGAAAGTATGTTATCATATATTTGATAAAACAACAATAAAAAATGAATAAATAAAAAAAGTCGATAAAAATCAAAACAATCAAAATCGACTTAATTAGTTTGGATTGATTTGATTTCAATATTTAAATTTGATTTTCTTTTAGTAAAAAATCAACCCAAACCTAATCACCCCTAATATATCTTCTTTTTGTAGATATTAGTTTCCTACCAATTGTATATGTTAGATTCCCCTATGGATTATAATTCGTAAATGTTACTTTATTTATCAAATAAGACGGGTAGCTAATTTATGAGTAGAATTAATTTCTATTCTCTACTTACTATCATTCTATTTTTAACTGAAGCTCTGCTCAAAAACTACCTATTCGATAAATCCGCTCCAACTTCCTTCTCGGCATTACAAGAAAGAAGCAGAAAATTCAGCGGTTGTTTTCTATGGAACACAGGCTAGAAATGCGGTATTTTCTTTTCTGTTTTACAAATTTTATATTTTGGGTTGGTGAACATACATTTTGGGTTGCTACTAGGCAACACTTATCTTTAAAATAATCAAGAAAATGTTTAAAAAATTCAACTGACAATCGCAGGTGATGACAGAAATAACAAGAAGTCAAGAACCTTCAAAGAAACTTCCCAATATCTTGAAAAGTCATTGTCTTTATCTGACCAATTGATCATTTCTTGTTTTCTCCGCTAATCTTTTTGGTTATTTGTTGATTGTTTGTTACAATAATCGTACAGAAAACATTTTCTTTGGGCCTATTTTATTCATTTTTCATTAGATATTCAACGGATGTGTTTTTTGGGTGACCCCAATTAGCTTGGATTTGAAGTGTAGTTGTGTTTGCTTTGGTGGGTTTTGATTGTGTTAATCCGTGTGTGTCTTTATTGAGGATATCTTTAACAAGGTGAAGCTTTTGGCTTTGTGGGTGTATGTAAGTTCTTCTAAGATCAGTGATGCAATGGGATAATGAGGTATTGGGGTGATTATGCTTATTCTTCTTGGTGAGCCTGTGATGAGATTGAATTCTAAATTTGCGTGAATTCCTCAGAGGTTAATGTGGTTAGCCTGATTTTTCCTTTTTGGGGGAAAAACTGATAGAGCTGTTTTCAGGAGTTCTCTACTTTTCTGCCTATGTTGATTTGGGTCATTATCCGAATTTTTTCTGAGAAAAAAGTATATAAAGTAGGAAATTTCAGGGAGTTTAAGTAGGTATCCATATTGAATAGTTGTTTCATTATTAGCTAGATTAAACAAGTTGGGTAAGGAAAATGGATCTTAGTCGCAAAGATCTAAATATAGAAGGAGAAGGCGAGGAAATGGATAGAGAAACGACCTCACGAGCACATATTAGAGACAATGGTTACAATAACTCCCGATATTCTGGTGCTGTGAGGCAAAAAGCTTATATCTTTGATGGAGAAGGGAATTATTTTAATAAGGAATGGGATTTAACTGAAGGTAGAGGCAAAGAGTTTTGTTGGTACCATGTTGAGCTTCCAAAGTGGAACCAGAGACTCTCAGAGTCTGCACAATATCTTATTGATGTACTCTGTCCTCCTATGAAGCTTCAAGACATTTTGTCACTTGTTAGCAATGGACCCTTTTGTGGGCATGTAGATGGAGCTCTTGTGTTTCGAGTTAATTCACCTGGCCCTGCATCCAGCAAATTTACATTTAGAATTGCAGCTAGAGTTACCGAGAATTCAGTGATCACCGTGTCATTAGGCCGTGTTCCGAGATTGGGTTTCTCTCCGGTAAATCAGTCCCTTCTCTCAGAGGTTCCCATTGTGGAAAGTCCAAGTTCTGGTGGTGGAGAAATGAAGGAAAGGGGTGGGACTGTTATCAGGGAGCATGTTCTTGATTTTCTGTTGATGATGAATCACTCTGAGGAAGCTGATAATCCTGTACCTAAATCTGTGTCTAATCTGGTTGTTCACATCATAGACACACATGTGGATCACCTTCAAGATGTTGTGACGAAGCTGGAGATTGAGTTGGACTCAATGGAGCTGGAAATTGACAAAGGTACATCTCTCCCTCTCTCTCTCTATATATATTTGTGGTCATAGACAAGCTGACTTGGCAGTTGGAACCTCTCATTGGCCAAGATAAACACTTTCTTTTCCTTCTGTTTTTTGCTTTTTCCTCATTAATTTTAGGTTTCTTAATTTAAAAAATCAAAAAGTGCCCCAGTATTTACTCAATTAAAGGGGGAAAGTGGTTACTCAAGGAAAAAAATAAATGAAAATACAGTAGTTTTCAAGATGTTGCTTTTTCAGACACTTCATATTCTATAACTCCTGCTTTTTTAGTGGAAGTTATTCTCTGCAATTATGTTTTACAGGGTCATGAATTTTGCATGTGCTTTGTAAAGGTTGCTTCTTAAGATATGTTAAAGTCTTGTGCCTATATATGTTACCGTATATGCAGAGCAATTCATGCATGCTGTTTGCTCGACAGTGTTTTGGTGCTGGCTTGTTTTAAGAGTTATCTGTGAAATGAAATTTATGTTGAAGAGCTGAATTGATTGGATGTTTTATTTCTCTGTTAGCGAAGCTATGTAAGAAGTACTCAATGGATGTTAGGAAGTTTTTTCCCTCTCCTCTTGAGGAATCTTATTGAGACTTGTAGGTATCTCTTATGCCTGGTTTACTAGAACTGTACGTAGTAAAAGTAATGAAAATAATTGCTTAGGCAATATGTTTTATCTATATTTTGTAGTAGAGTATTTTTGGTATACCCAGCCAATTTGTGTTTATAACTTTTAAGACTTTTATGATCCAGTTTTATTGACATGTTAATTTGCAGCCATCTAGGCTCTTAACAAAGTGACTGAAAAACATGTAGTCATTGTTTAGTTAAGTAGCTATTGGCTATGAGACTATTGGTTTGAAAATATTGTTATTTTCTGTGATGAATTCTATGTTTTATGCATCTATTATCACCTTAATTCTCCAAGCAGATACAACTGCTTTGGAATTTCAAGATCTGATAATTTACTTCCAGGAATTGGTTTTCTATGTTGTCTTCTCTCTATGTTTTCATCATATTTTTGTTGCTCCCGATTTCTTGATGTCTGAAGTTGGAGGAAGGTAGTGGGATATCTATTCATGACATTATGGT
Organism: Solanum appendiculatum; assembly: GCA_018342035.1. Classification (NCBI taxonomy): domain Eukaryota; kingdom Viridiplantae; phylum Streptophyta; class Magnoliopsida; order Solanales; family Solanaceae; genus Solanum; species Solanum appendiculatum. The sequence continues at coordinate 592,091 of JAGDQO010000377.1, read as the reverse complement.
TCTCTGTTTTCATTCTCAAGCACTATAAGCTGATTAGTTATTTGGTTAATAAAAAATGCTTACGTATTATCATTGATATCACCAAGGTCAAACACAATGGTAATTGGTAATGGTTCGAAATCAACATTAGAAAGTAGATAGATCAACATATTTCAAATAATTACGTCGGATATGATCGATCCAAATTAAAGGCGAACATAATAGTTTCATTATATCGTTTGTTTACTATTGATATTTTGTTGCAAATTAATACTTATATGAAAAATATATGTTGTTGTAGTTTAAATATGTGGCTTTTTGTTGTGTTTGTATCTGTTGTTTCTTCATTCATTTTATATATTTTAAAAAGTTAATGCACCATTATAGCTCACACTTCTTCATCTCCATAACTTCCACTTCTAATAACACCCATAACTATTCTATGCCTTTCATGTCTATAACTCCCGAATATTGTGATTAAGTTTATGATACTTATGATGCTCCTCCATGTATGCTTATATAATTTCATTTGAGTAATTCTATGTTTCCCACTTTATGTCTCTTTCAGTCCTTTTTCTTTTTCTTTTTGCCTGGTTTGTTCCGGTTGTTTGAACTTCTATGACTAATACTTCTCTCCACCTTCATCTATAATTTTGTTTTAGGTCTTTTGGCCTTGATAACTTAGGACTAATTATCTCAACTTTGTATATTGTCTCCAAAACTTGAAGCTCTTTGTTCTTTAATCATTTAATGAGGATAAAAATAAAATGGTAGAGATGCTTTGGTATTGTTAGAAGAGAGAAAGCAATTGGAAAGTTGGAAGGAGGGCCAAAGTAGATGAAAGAGGTCAGTAGGCAAACAAGGAGAAGACAACACTCTAAATTTATCTGAAAATAATAAGAGATTTTTCTAGAATTTGCTTTGTTCCCGTCAAGTTATAAATGTTGTCGGTTGCTAATGTGAAATTATGGATGCAGAGAGTGTTGGAGCTAATCAGAAAAAGTAAGTTGTGATTTAATCTATTCACAAAATTAAGTTTTGTATGCATACATGAAATTTATTGTCTTGACCAATTTACAAAAAAGATTTTTAAGTATTTTGACATTTATAGTATCTTTTCTACGGACAACTTGACAGCTAAAAATTGTTTCAATTTTTGTGATTTTCCTTTTCCTTTTATGAAATTATCATTTCATTCTGCGTTTGGAGATAAAAAACACATTCCATCGCATAAGGTTCAGGGAATATTTGTAACCTGAAAGAATATTGTCAACTAGTATGCCGGTCATCATGATGAATTATTCAGTTTGATGGACACTCCATGTTAAACTTGTTGAAGTAATCCTTGTTTCAAATTTCAACCCTCATTGTAATTCTATTTGGAAGCTACTTGCACATTCATATGTGCAGTAGGAGTAAAAAATTCAAATACCAGTGCATATATATTGGGATCAGGGGACTAGAATTTTTATTTTTGAGTTCAAAAAAGATAAAGAAGTTTTCCTGAATTACATTACGAGGGATAGCCTAATGGTAAAGACTCTTCATCTCTAACCAAGGTTGGGGGTTAGTTTTACCAAGGGAGCAAAAATGGGAGTGAGACACTGTTTGGCTCTTGTGCGAGAGGTTTGGAGGGAGGTGGGTTTAACATATCAACTAAAGGTGACCATAGGAAATATCACCATTACTTCCTAAAATGTAGATTCTAAAATCACTCATGAAATTGCTTCTTCATTTTACTCTCTCACCTCAATGCACAATTATTCAAGAATTATATTTTCTTTTTGCTTTGATTTTTGTGGGTTTGCGATGCTTTGTGGTGAAAAAAATTCATGATGTATTTAATTCCTAAAGCCATCTTCATATTTGATTAATTTTGTTCAAGTTCATTGTAGATTATGAATGACTTCTTTTCTTCTTTGGCTGCAGGCGGTTTTGCTTTAAAGAAACAATTGCTGGATGATAGAAGATTTCCAAAGATGCATCTTGACCTGCAGCGCCTCCTCCAGGTAGTTCTACATTCCTATCAATCTGACATGAAGGGGAAAGAAAGGAGTAGCTTTTGCGTCGTGTTTGCATTTACCTTCATTAATAATTTGTTTTCAATTAAAAAAAGCAGTGGACTTAGTTATGACCAAAAAGAGTAGTACATTTTCTTAACTAGCACAAAATGTTCTCCGTTTTGTTAGCTGTTAACAATGATTGAGGAAGAATTAAGTTTGGATTGGTTTAATATGATCTTCTCTGTTTTCCTACTGCTTTTTGCCTAGTACTCTAGATTCTTTCATTCCTTCCTGCATTTTGTTCTTTTTCTTTATTTACTTCATTTCCCATTGTTTAAGAAATCGTTACTCCTATTAAACAACTAAATTCATGTTGATACTTCCAAGTGTGGTGGGTGGGTGAAGGGGATGAGGAACGTTGTCAGGTTTCTTGACCTGGGATGGCAAAGTGGATTAATGTTTAAGGAGACAGAAAAAGGATATTACACACCATCCAAAGCTAATACTTGATAAAATCGAGGGTGAGAAATAGATGAGAAGTAAAAGAGGTAGGTTTGATTGTTTCCAGTTTCTTCTCCCAAATGTTATCACTTCTTTATAACTCGAAGCCTTTGTTGCAGATGCTATTCAAATATAGGTTTTGTTGTACATTATCTTCTTGATGCTCCATTTCCTTTTTCTTAAGTTTCCTTCTTCACCATTTCCTTACGTATTGATCTAACCCAATCAAATGAACGAAAATCCAAGTACAGAACATAAGCGTTGCAAGAAGAATCACAAAAAGAATTAAGTGGCAAAAATGCATTCTGAAGATGAGGAGATAAGAGGCAAAGTATATTCATGATATTAGGTTTTATTTCTTTTTCTATGTGCATGTCACTCCTTGCTTGTTGAGCAGCATACCAGCAATTTGTTCCTGTAAGAGTGGGTTAGAGTCAAACATTTGTTAGGAACGGACTGGTAGTCTCCTTATATGAACTTGGGCAATCCTCCCCTCAAGAGATAACTTTTGGTTTTGAGTTAGGCTCAAGTACCATATCTTACATGGTGTCAAAGCCAAGGTCTGTTCCTGTTTGGGCCTCCATGTTATGTTGTCCACGCTCCCTTTGGTGGTCTGGGCATGCAGAGGGTGTTAAGAGTGAGTTTGAGTCCCACATTGGTTGGGGAACAGGCTGATGGTCTTCTTATATGGATTTGGACAATCCTATCCGTAAGAGCTGATTTTTGGAGTTGAGTTAGGCCTAAGTGCCATATCTTACACTTACCTAAGTCACCTTATCCTTATTAAGGTAGGGCAATAGTTGAATGACATTATTGACTGCATTCTGCCATGACGAAAAAGGTCAGTTCTTTTGGACTTGTGTAAGAGGACGGAAAGACTAAGGATGTCTTACACTTCATTTAAGAAGAAAATAATCTTACACTTGAATTATTTGTGAACCTGTTTTGTGAAGTTTCTTGGTGTTGATTTTTAAACAACTTTACTGATGGGGATAGCAAATGATGATGGGGTTAAAGGAAAAAGTAAAACATTATGCCTATCACGTATATAGGCATTTAAGGTCCAGTTTCATGTATTCTTCTTTAACGCTTATCATTGACTCCCTGCATCACAAACACATGCACTAAAACTATTCTGAAAGAAAAAGTAGCGTCGAAGCAAATAGAATGAAACAAAGCAAGATAGAAGAGTTGCAGAAACAGTAAAACATTAGTGCTAGAAGGAACTTTAATGACTATTAACTGGAGGAAAAAATTAGTTAGTTTAGGCAGAAACTGCCAAGTAAAAGGATTAAGGGAAACGTTACTCGAGATATGGATTTACAAGCACAACAGGATAAGCTGTTCACCTCCACCGAGCTGCACAACCAACCAAAAGTGCATTATATATATATATATATATGAATATATATATATATAGATGACACATGATTAGGTGGGAGTGTAATGAACCATGAGTCTGGAATACAAAAGAGGTTAAGAATTTGATATTGGCCCTTGCTAGAGGGAACAGAGACTTTAACCCCAGTCACTAGCATCTTGCTATGAGCCAAACACACCTGTAGGTTTCCGAGCATGAACGATTATCTTCTCACTTTTCCTGGATTTCTTGTAATTTTCTTGATTTAGTTCCATTATGGAAGGCAATAGTTTAATCAAGAGTACTTTGTTCATCCATCTCAAAAAAAAAAAAGGGTACCTTGCTTGCTCACTTTGGTCATGCAATTGGCAGTAAAATTCCTTATACTATGCCTATTAATTTCTCCTATTCATGAAGTTTTCATGAGATTTCAGATGTATAATCTTAGATTCTAAAGACATATTTGATCTTAATCACTCTTGTTGCAGGTGATTGCACATGGGGAGCAAGTATTTCCACGAGTCAAGGAGAAATGTTCTTCAAAAGGTTGGTTTGCCAGTGATGACATCAACTCACTGGAAGAGTTAATTGGTCGGCTGAGAAGACTGAAGGAGAATGTTGGATTTATCGCCAATCGTGTCACAGCAATTCAGGCAGGTCTTGACAGTTGGCAGTCTGAGCAGATAAATAAAAAACTTTACTATCTTTCCTTCCTCTCCATCGTCTTTCTTCCCTTGTCAGTAGTAACTGGAGGTGAACTTCTTAAGAAACGGAACTTATTTCATAGTCCAATTCAGTTTTATCATTTCATAGTTGGCAAGCATCTGACATCACTTACATTGTCTGCTATGTTGTAGTGTTTGGGATGAATGTTGGAGGCGTTCCTTGGACCAACCAAAGAGAACCTGAGTTAAAGGAGGGATTCCGCAATGTTATGATGTTGTGTGTGGTTCTGCTGCTGTTGGTTCTCCTCTGCTTCCTTTTTCCAGCACTTTATAGTCATATAATGGCTTGGAAGAGAAGGCGAGACATGAAAAGAAATTGGTCTCTCAACCGGAGATCCTTCCTTAGAAGAAGTACAGGCGTTAGTGAAAGAAATGAAAGGGGAGGTTACTTGAGACTATACTGAGATGAAAGTGGTAGGCAAATCGAAACAGCAGTTGTTTTCTTCTTCTTCCTTCACATCTTTCTCCAAAATGAATCAATTTTGGCAATAATTCTGGCTTGGTATGATTTCTCCTTCCGCGAGATGCATGCACTCTTCAAGCTAGTCCTTATTGTTCCTTTAAAACACAAATTCCCGCGCGATTATAATGTTACTTTGAAATGTAATGGATGTAATAGCAAGTTGAAGGAGAGCCAATGTTTTGCCACTTCCTTTGTTTTACCTACTCTTGTGCTTGTATAGAGAATTCTTTTGTTATTACAATGTGACAGTTCTTTCTTTTTGATCTTTTTCTCATTTCCTTTTTTGTTCTTGTTCATCGATAAATGTATAAGTTTATCCATTTGCAACGTTAGAACAATTACCATTTCAGCTGATCGATCCAGTGGCAACGCACACAAATTTGTGCCTGTATTATATTTGGATGGTTCATGTATAATGGAGTCAAAGATCCGGTTGAAGACAATAGGAGGAGACTCGGAGCATTTCTCAGTCATAATAGGATGATTATATCAGGGATCAACCCTTACTCCGTTTTTATTTGTCTTAGTGATGGATGAATTACACGGCATATCCAAGGAGGAGGTTCCATGATATATGCTATTTGCATATTATATAGTATTGATTGATGAGACACAACGAAGTTAACGATATGCTAGAGATTTGAAGACAAATTCGTCAAAAGGGTTCAGATTGAGCAGGATTAAAATAGAGTACTTGAAGGTGCAAGTCTAGTGACGTAACTCACGAGGTAAATGTGGAAGTGAGGATTGATATAATAGTCATCTCCAAAGAGAGGAAGTTTCAAGTATCTTGGATCAATAATTAAAGGAAATAGAAAAATTGACGATAATATTACACATCGTATTAGAGCGAAGCGGATGAAATAGAAGCTTGTAAATTAGAAGTGGAATTCTTTTAAGTTATTGTTTGCTTAGTTAAAGTGTGGCTAGCAGAGTTTGCTGGTCACATGCCAATGATTGGAACCGTTTTCTAAAGTTATGCATTTGAACATTTTTTCACATTCATTAACGTGATTTTCCACCTCACCCTCAAGTGTCACATGTGATATGATTCCTTCACCACCTGTATAACTTTTTCTCTAATAGTAAAGTAATATGCACTTATAAATGTTACATTAATAATAAATATTGTCAGAATTCTGAACTCTATTTATTTAAGTAAGATGTGCATAATCTATGTTATACCATGTGCATTTTATTCGCACACCAATATTCTTACATGATAAATGAGTCAAGTGCTTTAACGTTATTGATGGCTTCCTCTTTTTCATGTATTCAATATTCATGATTTACTGATCTGGCTAAATTTAGACGTGATGTATAGATTTCAATAAAGAGATTCTATAAAAGTTTTTTTAAGGAATAATTTATAAATAGATAATCAAATTTTGCTTCATTTGATACGTAAGTAAATATTCCAATTTTGAATATACATATTTATATACATCATTTCGTTTATACTGAGTTAATTGAACATTCCAATTTGCAAAATGATCATATAGATATCTCTAAAATTTATGTGTCGTGTCAGCATCAGGTGTCTACGAGACACAATAGGAACGAGTTGTAGTGTTTAGTTATCCGTTGAGACTAATTAACATGTCTAAATGTGTACTCTCCAAGTTAAAGTACTTACTTATCAGATGAGACCAAATTTGATTACCCGTTTATGTATTATACCTTTTTCCAATCGAAAGATTTGAATTGAAAACTACTAAATAATGATAAATGAATCTCATCCATTATATCACCCTCATCGAGGGTGTAAGTTGGGTTACTTGCTTGTGGGTTGGGCTTACCTTTTAATACAGAAGCAAAGTCAAAATTTAAATTTATGCATGAGTTCAGCCAAACAAGTAACCTTAATTATAACTCCTCCCTGATGTCATAAAGCCAAGTAAATAAATAAAGAAGAAACTGCCCTGCATTATTATTTTAACATATAGTTTATAACACAAATTTGCAACAAAAAAAAGTTGCAACTAGTCACCTATATAAACCATTAGATTCACTCAACCATCCAAACAAACCCTCCTCCTCTTACCACAAAACTCCCCAAAATGGCATATTTGCAACCAAGACTCTTAGGAAAATTTAGTATTTTCCTTCTCCTTTGCATTGTTCAAACTTCATTTTTTTCTTCTTCTTCTTCTTCCCATCAACATTTGTCCTCTAGACACCTTTTGACAACTACCCCAAGCAACATAGTCAAACAATACCTTACTCCCCACAACAAAGCTAGAGCAAAACTTGGACTTCCACCACTCAAATGGAGCAATAAATTAGCAAATTACGCAAGCTGGTGGGGACACCAACGACAAGTGAGTAGATGATTCGGATTCATAATTTAAATTCGATAAGTTCAAACTCTAATATAGTAACATTAGTAACAAGAGGAAGGAAACTATATTTCTACAATTTTTAAGTGTATAAAATTAAAATAGAATACACAATTATGAATAAATATAGACAAATACCATATCCTTTTTCTCTAATGTAAACAAAAACGTCTATGAGTTACCTATCACAAAGGAAAAAACTAGTGAATACACTAGATGTCTATAGTTTTTTTAAATTATTGGTACTGACTTAGAGTGAGAATCTAGTCCATAGCTTTACTTACTAGTTATCTGTCCCATTACCTTAAAGTCATCGCCTAACTTAATATTTTCTAAAATGTTCTCGTATGTATTTATTTTTGGTGTGAAAATACTGAATTCAGTTGAACTCGTTGCTTTGCAGGTGAGTTGTGAGTTGGTTCATTCCCGTGGCGACTATGGGGAGAACCTCTTTTGGGGGAGCGGAAAGGATTGGAAGCCAAGCGACGCTGTCATGATGTGGGCGAAGGAAATGCCTTATTATGATTATAAGAGCAATTCTTGCAAGAAAAATGAGCAATGCTTGCATTATACACAGATTATTTGGAAACAGAGCACTAGAGTTGGCTGTGCAAAACTTTTATGCAAAACAGGGGATACTTTGATTAGTTGCAACTATGATCCTCATGGTAATGTAGTAGGAGAAAAGCCCTTTTAACACAACATTTAGAATCTCATTCAATGATTGTTGGGTTTGTGTTCTTTGAAGATACGGTGTGAATTGAGATTTGAGAAATGTACATATAACGTGAATTGGGAAATGTGGGGAACTAAGTGAAAGGAAAACGAAAATTCATTTCCCCTCATTGTTAGAATCGAGGAAAAGTCTTGTCTTTATATTAAGAAACACTTGCTTTAGCTCTTAAAGGGTTAAGAAGAGAGTGTCAATATCAGACACTTCCAGTGGAGCCACATCATGCGCCGAGTGTCATTGTCGACACAGTTCTATTGATCCCATTATGAGATGAGAGATGTGGAAAACTTTGACACATGTGCTATATGTATGACTGAGTTTGATGAGGTAAGGCTCCTACGAGTTCTTCCTTACGGCCACGAATATGACCATGACTGTATCCTTGAATAAGTGTTGACAGATGCTATTAAATGCCCATATTGTTGGTACGCCAGAGTTACATAGTTTAGGGATCATATTTTTATGTGTTGCTAGTAGAAGAAATGTAATCCGCTAATCATTTAATCATGTACTACTTTAGGAGATTTGCACTTGAAAACTTGATATAATTGTCTCTATTTTTTTACAAGCTAAGTCAGCATTCCTATTTTTGAAGCCCTTATACAAGTATAAGGGTCATCAGACAATTTCGCCTTAAAAAGATAAAAACAATGCTGATTTGAAGCTATGACTTTACCTGTCGGATCTGGCTTGAATGTGTAGCAGGTTCTTTTTTGTTTGTTTGAATGCTTTTGGAGAAACCAATTTAGAACAAATCCTATATGACCTAAACTATACAAATCCTATATTACTGCACGACAATGAGGGCAGTTGAGAGCCACAAACGTCATCCACTTCAATATGCAAATGTGGTGATAGCAATGACCACAAGAAGGAAGAACTAACACGAGTTGTCCCTCTTCATAGTCAAGCTAGCATATCTCACACATGTTAGCACATTCCTCCCTAGAAATTCGATGGGCAGGAAATGTGTTAACTAAGATAGAGACCTCAGGATATTTCACCACGTGTGGGGGTCTATCTTGTTGTCTCTCCACAGGAAGTGTCTGTGGAGGTGTTCATTACTGTCGTTGTTGATTCCAAGATGCAAACGACGATGCTCCTCCACAGGCACTTCCTGTGGAGCCACACCATGAGCCGAGTGTCATTGTCGACGAATTTCTATTGATCCCATTATGGGATGAGAGATGTGGAGATTTTGACACATGTGCTATATGTACGACCGAGTTAGATGAGGTAAGACTCTTACGAGTTCTTTCTTGCGGCCACGTATATCACCATGAAACTTAAATATAATTGCCTCTGTTTCTTTACAAGCTAAGTTAGCATTCTTGTTTTCATTAGTAATTAATTTTAACTCTTTTCAGTACAGATGAATGTATCTCATTGGCAACTCCCGATTATCATTCTACAAACAAAATATTCCCCAATCTATGCCATGCAAGTAAAAAGTGTCAAAATGACACAAGGGGACCTTACATGAGGTGTCTAAAATGAACAAAGCAGAGTTAAGGTATCTAAGAGAAAATTAGTGATAACTTAAGGGGTCATCGATAAAGTCAGCCATATGTGTTTGTATGTAGCACCTGAAAATACAAATATATGTCATTAGTTAATATATGTATAACACAAATGATGCAATAGCAAACGTCATGATCACACACAACTATATTTCTGATCAGGATGCTTTTTAAGGACAATAAAAGAACTCCATAAAATGCCATAATAAATTTTTAGCAACAGTATTCCTTAATTTTTTCTATATCTAATAAAATTAGTTTTTGTGTGCGTTGCAGTGCATTTCGTGCATCACACGTACATTCGGTGCGTCACACATGCATTTCGTGTGTCACATGTGCATTTCGTGCGTCACGCGTATATTCTGAGCATCACATGCGCATTTTGTGCGTATGACATGCATTCTATACGTCACACGTTCATTCTGTGCGTCACCCGTGTGCGGTAAGAAGTGCATTCTGTGTAGATGAGTGTCAAAGCAAAAAGATTAATCATAGGAATGTTCACTAAGAAGCAATCAATTACAATCACAGATGTCAGTATGGATTCTTCTCAAGAACAACTCGCAGAGTCTATGGAGAAACTGAGTTCAATTCTCACTGAATTGAAAGATGATAAAAGGGTTATTATGATCAGTAATCCCCAAATCTAATCAGATTTATAAAATTATTAACTTGTCCTAAGAATTAAAAGAAATTTCATACTGCACATAAAATTTCAATATGAATTTTAATGGAAAAAGTATAGTCATTAATAAAGAATTTTAATAAGCAACGTGTGTACATTGTGTTAAATTATATTCTAAGTTTATCATTATCTAAGTTACATTTTTAAACTATGATTTAACATTCAGTGTTATAGATTACTCTCATATACTTTTAAAACTATTTTTTTTTTCAATTCAAATTTTAATTAAATTCAAATATTTTCATATTAAATTGTTAAAAGAATATTAGTTTGTTATTCTTCTTTATCCTTGTTTTTTTTTCAAATATAATGTGTTTATCTTCTAATCTATATATTTGAATTGAGATAAATATTTTAAAAAAATGAGACAACAATAATTACTTTTAAACTGTTATTATTATAATTATTATTCTATTAATACTCATTTCAGTTAAAGTATTTAGATACCATTTTCTATAATATTTTGCTCTTTTAATACATATGATTAAATAAATATGAGATAAATAATTTCCAAACACACATAACATCAGCGCCGGTGAAGACACCACTAGAGTTGTTTTACTTTTACACTTGTCTAGCCATTTTCATTCTCTTCATTTGTGTTTACATTCATTACTGTCGTTGTTGCTGTCAAGAGGCAAACAACGATGCTCTTGCGTTAATTTTAGAATAAAAAATGTTCTCGCCATTATTTCAAGAGATAAAAACAACCCTAAAAATTTAACCCAAATTTTTAGTAACGTGGCAAGCCACATGGGATTAATCCCTCCACCTAAGCATTGTTAATTAGGATTCATTACAAGAATTTGGACCTTTTTAGCTGCGAAAAAAGTCGTCACCAAATCCTAGAATATCCCCACTAAAGATTTTACTGATTTTTAGCCAATTCGTCACACGTGCATTCCATGCATCACATGTGCATTTGGTGCATCACACGTGCATTTAGAGAGAATTTTTTTTAAAAAAATAAAAAATAGATAAATATAATTCTTAGATTGTGGTTGAGCCACATCACCGGATGATTAATTAAGTTCTCATATATACTTGTAAGCTTAGTATATGATTTTGGAACTTAAATATTAACTTTAACACTTTATTTTGAACAATTTAAACTTTCTTAATTTTAGCTAAGTCTACACATTTAACACTTTAATTTAACATTTTCTATTAGTAATTGATTCTAACTCTTTTATGTACAGATGAATGTATGCCATTGGCTACTCCAGATTATCATTCTACAAACAAAATATTCCTCTAGTTATCAGTACTAGTTTTTCTGTTTTTTAATTTTTAATTTTATAAACTTGCCTTCACCATGAGCAAGTAGGGATGACAATGGGGCAAGGCAAATACCGGGCAGGGCAGGGTGAGAGCCTAACGGGTAGGGCAGGAGAGTGCTTAAACTAGGTGGGGCAGGCAGGGCGGGTCAATATATAATTTGCAAAATTTTAAATGGAACATGGCAAGTAATAGGCAAGACTTTCAGCTGATTTGCAAATAGATGAATTAGCATGCTTTGTGCACAATTGATTCCTCTTTACCTTCAAATTATGATTTATGAGACACTAGTATCCTTTTACGAAGTTTTGACCAAACTAAGCCATTATTTAAATCAATTCATCAAAATAATATGTTTTTTAAATTTTTTACAAAACTAGTATAAACGTATTTCTCAGTAAAGTTTTAGTGTATTTTTATTTTAAAAATTCAACAGACAAAAACTGACAGAGCTGACGACGTTAAATATATAAAATTTTAGAGAAAAATTATTAAAATTAGTTTACAGATAAAGGATAAAAATTATTTTTCAAGAAAAAGTTTATTCTGAAATTACTTCTTAGATAAAGATAAAGTTTGCTAAAAATTAGTTAACTTAATTGGTGTTAAATTTTTAAATTTTCAGTTTTAATGGGAAGTTACAGATTTATGTCCTAAAATTTGAATTGAAAACTAACTCTATATTAGATAAAGCCCAAATTCACTCTATTCTTTCCTATATAAACTAATTTTTCAATCAAACTTCTTATATTATTACTCTAAATTCTTTAACGCCTATACTTTAATTCTTCAATCAGATTCATTTATTGGTTATACATTATTCATGGAGGCGCACACTTACATAAAATATATGTTCTCACTTTGCTAACCAATCAAAGATTGATTTTGAGATTATTTGATATGATTATAATCTATCAACAATTTGTGTTATTTATTAGTAAAGATTTTATTTGTTGTAAATAATTTTATTGGAATAAATAATTGTCATTTTATATATATATGTGACACCAATTTCCTTTTTTTGATTGTGCTAGGTTACTAAGGCGAACAAATAACTTTTATAATGAGATTTTTTTTTGGGGGGGAGATTTCAAAATAGCAATATTTTAGCATTTAATAGGATCTCTTAGCTACACTTTCAATATTTATTGAAAATAGCTATATTTTAATTTGCTATGGGGTTGATTTATGTATTTTTTTTCTTTAGTTTAACTTAATAGAATATAACTAAGAAATAACAAATTAGAGAAAATTAGGGGAGAGAATCCTTCAAATAAGGTAAATAGTGCTGAAAATATATCATTACTTACGTTACAGATTAGGGACAATTAGTGATTACATAGATTACAGAACTTCTCTCATCTTCCTCATCCTCCATTAGCGACTTTCAATTCTCCATTGATTATCCTCATTCTTTGTAGAAGGCAGGACGATTGATCGGGGTTTTTGAAGATAAAAAGGAAATCGAAGATTCTCTTCCTTTTTCCTCAAACTCAATTAGCGATCGATAATTGTGCTTTTGAATTGAATTCGCCATTGATAATCATCCTTCTTCCTTGAATTTAATCCAATTCATCATTTTTTGCTGTAAATTTAGAGATCGACATCGGTGAAGTTTTTATTGAACACAAAATTGGAGCAGTGGGAGATAATCAAACGGAAAAACTCATAGAGTAATTGTATTAATCGATGGAATTGTATTCATAATAATTAGATGTTCAGGAAGTTGTTTTTCTTCATAGAGTAATGAGAAAATAGCCAAATGTCCCCCCAACCTATTACCTGATTCTCAACTACACACTTATATTTCACGGGGGTCCTATTACCCCCCTAGAGTATTTTAAACAGTGACACCCTTAAAACGTCACCCCCAAATCTTTGTTGCTGAGTGTAATACACGCACCTATTTGTTTAGAATATTTTTTTAAAAAAAAATCATCACCTAAATCCATCAATTTTGATGCTTTTCATTTTTTTCTCCACCATTCTATTCATCTTTCTAAATCATCCCACTTTTTCTCCATTGTTCCCAAATGTCTCATCTTCTCCAATCCACCTCCATCTCCATCACACCCATCATCCTCCGTCTTTCTTCTATCTTTTCGATAATTTATTTGCACAAAATTCAGTTGTCATTGTTGAATTCAATAAATTTGACATGGATGTTGAATCTTTTTCTTATGGTATCTTACTGCAATTATTGTCTAGTTCTGCATTTGTTGGTTCTCCAATTGCTTTTTTTTTAATGGATTTGAAGACGAAATTTTTCTTGCAAAATTTCAAATTCTAATACCCGCTTTCAGTTCCGATCAAGAAACTCGGGCTGCTACTCTAGTCGAAAAGATTCCTCTAGCAGAAGCTGTAGTATCATTTTTCAATGTCGGATTAAAAGTATTTTCTATTGAGGTGAAGAAATTAAAGGATTATCTTTTTCTTTCTTTTGGTTATGCTGTCTATTTTAGGAAAGATTTGAAGGTGTTGATCATGGAAAAGTTCATTATGGATTAAAAGCGAAAAAAAATGAAAAGATAAAATATTGTATAGGTGCTTCATGGCAGCCATGGCAAAATTCAATTGCAAAGGTGTAATTTTTAAATGGGGGAAATGGTTAGAGAGAGAGAGAGAGTATGTGATTGTAATTAATTAAATTTATTTATTAATTATATTGAATTCAATTAATAAATGACAGTTGTCAAATTATTTAATTTTGACTTACTTATTTGCCTCACACTTGCCTTCAGGAAAGTGAACACACTTGCTGTGCCACATCAGCACTTAAGGGTGTCAATATCTTCGTTTAAAATACTTCAAGGGGGTAATAGGACTTCCGTGAAGTATTGGTGTGCAGTTGAGATTTGGGTAATAGGTTGAGGGGGTATTTGACTATTTTCTCTAGAGTAATTGTATTTTATTAAGAACATTGTAATTCTATATTAGTTTGTATTCATTCCAATACCTATGCCAACTGAATTTGTGTATTTATATTTTTTATTTCAGAATGTTAGTTCGGATAGAGAAAGGGTTAACTTGATGAATCGAAATTATGAAATCGGAACTGTATTTGTTTTGGATTTGAATTGTATATTGGAATGTATTGAAATTTGTATTCAATTGGATTTGTGTATTTGTTTTTGTATTCAGTTGACATCCTGTTTTTGTATTCAGTTAGTATTCCAATACGTGTGAAAACTAGAATGAATACAAATACAAATAACATACATATTGGAATGTTATGTATTCATTCTAGTTTTCATGTTATATTTTATATAATGAAACTTGTATTTCTTTATTAGTTTGTATTTATTCCAATAGGTATGCCAAATGGATTTGTAGTTATTTAAGAAGCATATTTGTATCCATGTATTTTTTTCAAGTGTATTTGTTTTTTTTCCAGAACCTTATATCCTTTCTTAAATCGTATTCATTCCAATATGTATACTATTTGTATTTGTATTAATTCTAGTTTTCATGTTTGTAACACCTCAAAAGAATCTGAACTAAGATTGAACAAGAGAGAAGGAGAAACCACGAAGGGGTCCACGGGCTGTGAAGAGGACCACGACCCGTCACCCTGCTCGTGGTTGTGCACCCAGCAAAATTTGAAAGACCACGGACCACTAGACGGTCTGTGGAACTTCACACGAGTCGTGGGGTGGCCCGTGGAAAAAGGCACATTACTCCCAAGTGTCTGGGAAGAACCACGGTCACCTAAACAGCCTGTGGAGCTTCACACAAGCCATGAAGTGGCTCTGAAAGAGGCTTGTCAGACTTTGAGTTTTGGGTCAACTTCAAATAATCATATATTTCAGCACAAAATGAATTAGGTGGCCTATCACCTATCAAAATAAAGATCTCTAAATCCTCTTTCCAACGCCACTGAGTTTGCCCCATTTGAAGTTTGAAGTAAAGAGTTATGCCTGTTTTAGTGCAGCACTGTCAAGTAGATGAAGCTTCATGACCCACTTGACGGGCCGTGGTGTTCTAGACGGCCCGTGAAGCGTCTCTTGAAATCACTTCGTTAGCTTTTAAGTTAGGGTTGTGTTGGTCTTTTCACCTATGCGTTGGGCACCTAAACTACGTCGTTTGGTGCCTAAACTACGTCGTTTTACTCAGTCTAAGCCTAGTAATCTAGTCAGAAACTACCTAGAACCCCCATTCTCCCAAAATCATCCAACTTAGAAAGAAAAAAAAAGAAAGAGGCGACAGTTTCTCCCAAGAACAAGCAGAGGTGTTCTTCGAAGTTCAGCCTCGAAATCCAAAGATTTCTCTGTGGTTTTTTTCATCAGGTATGTGGGATTTCACTTGTGGGTTCCTTTCACCCATTAGGTCCCTAGAATTTAGTCAGTTCTTCAATTTCTTATAAATTGATCAGACCTAGGGTTTCTAAAACCTTGGAGATTCATTATGATTTTAGCTGTTATAGATTCCACGATCTAAATAACATGTTTTCTTGGAAAATTAATATAGTCCCATGTATAGAACTCAGAACCCTAGCTTGTACTAATTATCAGTATTTCATGAATTATACTCGCTAGTCGGATCAGTTAGAAAATCCTGCTTCGAAATTCGAATGCCATAGCTTTCAGTATATTCATGTCGCATTCTCAGATAGCATGCCAGTATTTTGAGCTACTTAGTATTTCAATTGTAATTTAGCTATACATATTTAGTTGGGAGTAGGCTTAGCACCGAGTTGGACTAGGGTTTAGCGTACCCTCAAAATCCCAAAACTACGTGCCAGCGTAGGTTCAGAAGTCCCCTCTGTTGGGCATAAGTTTTTAGTGATCACGCCAGAGTCATGCCTTTATACCCCTGGCAATGTGTATTGGGTCCTCTCGATGGGGGTGTATACATCAGACTCCACGTTTAGCTCACGTGGTTTATGTCGGTTAATAGTAGCTCCCACAGTCATACTCTTATTGCATTGACCATGTTATAAACATTTACTTCAATATACAATTCAACATGTTATCTAAATGATTAGTACTTGGTCATTGCATCTAGCCTAGTTTTCTGTTATAATTCAGTATAGCCTATTTTCATGTTCAGTTTATATTGTTCAGCTTAGTATCTATATCCTGCATGCTCAGTACATTCAAAGTATTGACGCATACGTTTGCGCTACATTGTTTCATGATATAGGTTCAGGTGTTCAGCATCCAGACGGCACTTAGCTCGACTTCCAGTCCATACTCAGCAGCTTTTGTGGTGAGTCCTCATACTTCGAGGACGTTTCTTTATGCTTTTGGTTTAGTTAGCTCATTATCAGTTTTCAGTATTTTTAGAGTTAGCTGGGGACTTGTCCTAGCAACTCATCAGTACTAGAGACTTTCAGACATAGAGTCAGTATTAAGTTATTTTGGGTTATTTCTCATTGATATTCAGTTATATTCTCACTTGAGCTTCTTTTAGTTTTGACTCCCTTTTACAGTTATGCTTCCGCTTACTTAGTTATATTTCAGTATGCTTGTGATATATCGGACTCAGGGTTAGCCTGGGGTCACTTGTGATCCTAGGTCCCGTGTTACGTCTAGAGGGTAGCCTCGGGGCGTGACAATCTTGGTATCAGAACATTAGGCTCAAGAGTCCTAGGGTGTCTGAAAGTCGCACTAAGTAGAGTCTCTTTCATGAGTGTGAAGCGCGCCACACCAATGAAAGAGAGGCTACCAGGTGTTCTAAGAAAAAATTCACTTCTTTTGCCATTCCTATCGTGCGTGAAGTATGATTCGACTTCTCCTTTCTAATCTGTCGTTATGCATTTCAGATCATGCCTCCTCGCAGAGCTAATGTACGGAATGTTAACGCATTTCCTCCGGTCCCGAACCATAAGGTTACTAATGCAGAGTTCTGAAATGTGATCCAGCTATTGGCTCAGACTATAGCAAACCAGAACAATCAGCAGGCCCCCTTTCCTGCAAACCCCACCGGTGGATCAGTTGCAGCCAGGGTTTGAGACTTTGTTCGTATGAATCCGCCAGAGTTTCTAGGGTTGAAGGTTGGTGAGGACACATAGATTTTCATTGATGAGGTCAAGAAGATTCTTGAGGTAATGCAGGTGACTGGTACTGATAAGGTTGAGCTAGCATCCTACCATCTTTAAGGATGTGGGTCATATCTGGTTCACGCAGTGGAAGGACAATAGGGGTGCAGATGCAACTCCTGTGACGTGGGATTGTTTTACTTGAGATTTTCTGGATAGGTTCTTCCCGAGAGAGTTGAGGGAGGCTAAGGCCCAGGAATTTATGAACTTGAGCCAGGGGTCGATGTCAGTCTAAGAATACAAGCTAAAGTTCACCCATCTCTCCAGGTAAGCTCCACATATGGTGTTTGATCCGATTGCATAAATGAACAAGTTCTTATTTGGAGTCTCCGATTTGGTGAAGACCGAGTGCATAAATGCTATGCTATTAGGGGAAATGGATATCTCCAGACTAATAACCCATGCTCAGCAAGTTGAGGGAGATAAGCTCAAGGAAATGGCTAAGGATAACAAAAAGGCTAGAACAGGCAATTATGAATACTCTCAGCATAGGTCGGGTGGTGGAAATCGCTCACAATATCAGCAAAGGTCTACAACCCCAGCACCTTCATCATCTAGCACTCCGTCCCCTAGGAGGGCATCAAGCTCTAAGTCCCAAGGGAGTGTTTCAGGTTACAGGACTTTTCCATCTTGTCCAAAGTGTGGTAAGAACCATCTGGGCGAGTGTCTTGCAGGCAGAGAGGGGTATTTTCGGTGCGGTCAGTCTGGTCATAGGTTGAAGGATTTCCCTTCTGCCAGGAAAGGACAAGGAGGGAACAGGGCTCAGTTTAAACCTTCAGCAGCGCCAACAAGTCGCCCCACTCAGCAGGGTGCCTCATCTGGTACAAGTGGTGGTCGCGCCAAAACAGGTTGTATTCTCTTCAGGCTTGCCAGGACCAGGAAGATTCTCCTGATGTAGTCACCGGTATGTTACAAGTCTTCCATTTAGATGTTTATGCATTGTTAGATCCAGGGGCTACACTTTCTTTTGTAACTCCTTACATAGCAGAAAACTTTGGTGTCAATCCAGAAACTCTCCCAGAACCCTTCTCAGTCTCTATTCCAGTTGGTGACCCAATTATAGCTAGATGGGTATACAAAAATTGCCCTGTCACAGTTTCCCAGAAAGTCACCTTTGTAGACCTTGTAGAGTTAGAAATGATAGATTTTGATATCATTCTAGGCATGGATTGGTTACATTCTTGTTATGCCTCAGTCGATTGTAGAACCAGGATCGTTCGGTTTAAGTTTCCAAACGAGTCAGTCTTAGAGTGGAAGGGTAGTAACTCAATGCCGGTAGGTCGATTTATCTCTTACCTTAAGGCCAGGAAAATGATTTCCAAGGGGTATGTCTATAATCTTGTCCGGGTTAAGGATTCAAACTCCAAAAGCCCAACTCTTGAGTCAGTCCCAGTGGTGAATGAGTTTCCAGAAGTGTTTCCAGAAGATCTTCCCGGAGTTCCTCCCGAAAGGGAAATCGACTTTGGAATAGATCTCCTTCTAGATACCCAGCCTATTTTAATTCCTTCTTACAGCTTTCAGAATGGCTCCAGCTGAGCTTAAGGAACTGAAAGAACAGTTGAAAGACCTTCTAGATAAGGGCTTCATCAGACCCAACATCTCTCCATAGGGTGCTCCAGTGTTGTTCGTGTATAAGAAAGATGGTTCTCTCAGGATGTGCATTAACTATCATCAGTTGAACAAGGTCACAATCAAGAATAAATATCCCACCCCCACGATAGATGACTTGTTCGACCAGCTTTAGGGTGCTAGTTACTTTTCTAAGATAGACCTCAGATTCGACTATCACCAGCTCTGAGTCAGAGATAGTGACATCCCGAAGATAGCCTTCAGGACTCGGTATGGTCACTATGAATGCTTCTGTAGCTTTCATGGACTTAATGAACATGGTGTTCAAACAGTATTTGGACTTGTTCGTCATCATTTTTATTGATTATATCCTCGCTTATTCTCGGAATAAGAAAGAGCATGTGACTCATCTGAGAGTTGTCATGCAAACCCTCAAAGATTGTCAACTATTCGCTAAGTTTAGCAAATGTGAATTCTGGCTACAATCGGTCACTTTCCTTGGTCATGTGGTATACAGCGAAATAATTCGAGTGGATTCTCAGAAAATTGAGGCAGTCAAGCACTGGCCTAGACTCACCTCTCCTACTGATATCAAAAGTTTCTTGGGTTTGTCCGATTAGTACCGAAGGTTTGTTGAAGGATTTTCATCCATAGCTGCCCCATTGACCAAGTTGACTCAGAGAAAGGTCAAGTTTCAGTGGTCAGATGAGTGTGAGAAAAGCTTTTTAGAATTGAAACCAAGTTTGCCACAGCTCCTGTCTTGACTTTACCAGAGGGTTCAGACGGTTATGTGATCTGTTGTGATACATCCAGGGTCGGCCTAGGTTGTGTGTTGATGCAGCAGGGTAAGGTCATAACTTATGCTTTTAGACAACTTAAGGTTAATGAGAAGAACTACCCGACTCATGACCTCGACCTTGCAACCGTTGTGTTTGCTCTTAAGATTTGGAGACACTATTTGTATGGTATTCATGTTGATGTGTTCACAGATCATAAGAACCTCTAGTATGTTTTCACCCAGAAAGAGTTGGATTTTTGTCAGAGGAGGTAGCTTGAATTCTTCAAAGATTATGACATGAATGTGTTTTACCATCCGAGTAATGCCAATGTAGTGGTTGATGCCCTCAACAGATTATCCATGGGTAGTGTGGCACATGTTGAAGAAGAGAAGAAAGAATTAGCCAGAGATGTTCACCGGCTTGCTCCCTTAGGAGTGTGCCTTATGGACACGTCAGATGGTGGTGTGATATCTAGAATGGATCAGAATCTTCATTGGTAGCGGAGGTTAAGGAGAAACAGGATAGTGATCCTATATTGCTTCAGTTGAAAGGTGCAGTTCATCAGCAGAGAGTTGAGGTTTTCTCCCAAGGGGGAGATGGTGTACTTCATTACCAGGGTCGCTTATGTGTCCCTAATATGGGTGAGTTGAGGCAGCAGATCCTTATAGAATCCCATAATTCCAAGATATTCTATTCATCCGGGTGCCACTAAGATGTACCGTGATCTAAGGGAAGTCTATTGGTGGAACGACATGAAGAGATACATCGCAGATTTTGTGGCTAAACGTCCCAACTGTCAGAAAATTAAAGTAGAACATCAGAAACAAGAAAGAGTGACTCAGGAGATTGGCATTCCTACGTGGAAGTGGGAAGTGGTAAACATGGACTTCATTATGGGTTTACCTCGTACTCGCAGACATCATGACTCTATTTGGGTGATAGTGGACAGAGTCACTAAGTCAGCTTACTTCTTAGTTGTCAAGACTACAGATTCAGCAGAAAACTACGCTAGACTCTACATCAACAAAATAGTCAGGTTGCATGGAGATCCTTTGTCTATCATCTCAGATAGAGGTCCTCAGTTTACCTCTCATTTCTGGAGATCGTTTCAGAAAGGTCTTGGTACTCAGGTAAATCTCAGTACATCATTTCATCTGCATACGGATGGTCAGGCAGAGCGTACCATTCACACCTTAGAGGACATGTTGAGAGCTTGCATGATCGATTTCAAGGGTAGTTGGGATGATCACTTATCTATCATAGAGTTCGCCTATAATAACAACTTCCATTCCAGTATTCAGATGGCCCCTTGTGAAACACTGTGTGGGCGTAGATACAGGTCTCCGATTGGTTGGTTCGAAGTAGGTGAAGTAGCCTTGGTTGGGCCAGATTCGGTTCATGAGGCTATGGAGAAAGTTCAGCTCATCAGAGATAGACTAAAGACAGCTCAAAGTCGTCAAAAGTCTTATGCAGATGTGAGGAGAAGGGACTTAGAGTTTGAAATTGATGATTGGGTTTTCCTAAAAGTGTCACCCATAAAAGGGATAATGAGATTTGACAAGAAAGGGAAGCCCAGCCCCAGGTATGTAGGTCCTTACAGAATCTTGAAAAGGGTTGCTAATGTGGCTTATGAGTTAGAGTTGCCAGCAGAACTAGCAACGATTCATCCAGTCTTTCACATTTCCTTGTTGAAGAAGTGTCTGGGTGATCCGGCATCGATAGTACCTTTAGAAAATGTGGCTGTGAAGGATAACCTCACCTATGAAGAGATTCTTGACCGTCAGGTTCGTAGGTTGAGAAATAAGGAAGCCGCTTCAGTAAAAGTTATGTGGAAGAGTCAGTCCGTAGAGGGAGCTACTTGAGAAGCAGAAGCAACCATAATGGCCAAGTATCCTCACCTCTTTCCTTCCGATTCAGTTTCAGCTTGAGGTAATAGTTCATGTTGCTCTCAATTGCACACGCAAGTGTACGTTGTCGCACAAGTAATATAGTGGCTCTAAAAGAGCCGGATTATCTAACCCAATGGACTTGTCAATTAACTATTTTACTAAATTATATTATTTATTCAAGAATGTCAAAAGAGCGAATTATAAATAAAATATATGGAGCATTCATGCCAGATTTCGGTTCCTAGATGCATGTATCTGGAGCATCTAGATACATGTATCTCGGATATATGAGGTCAAAATTAGGTGTAGTTTGTTCCATATACATTATATCCAAGTGTGATTCGCATGTATTTGGATACACTGATTCTCGCTCTCATTTCTCCTCTCTCTCTCTCTCTCTCGCATCTCTCCCTATATATATGTATTTAAGAATATATCTAGTAATCCAAATATATATATCTAGTGTGATTCGCATGTATCTAGGATACACTGACTCTCTCGCTTGCCTCCCTCCTATCTCGCTTGCTTCTCTTCTCTCTCTCAGCTCGCTCGATGTCCTCTCTTTGTATGTATCTATATTTGAGAATGTATCTGGTAGCAAAATACATATATCAATGTATGCAATTATTTAAAAGTATAAAAAAATATTAGTAAATATGATAATAATATTTATGTAATTAAGTAGTTTTTTTCATTTTAAATCATTTAAAAATGACCCACAATGTAGTACATTAATATTGACCCCCATTTCAAAGGCATTCACGTACAACAAGAAAAATAAGCACACGATTCATTATACTGAGGACAAATAAGCCTAGAGTAACTTTGGGCTTCACCTCCACATGATAGGCCGGACCATAGATATCCACCAAAAAATGGGCCAAGCCTAAGAGGCCCACATGTAAAACAATCTTTTTTTCGGTTGTTATATTTTTGGATATATTCTAGAAATCGGATTGACAAACAACAATCTTATGAAAATTAAGAATTTAAAAAATTTGGAAATTTTCTTTGGTCTATACTTATATATATTTTTTTTAGGAAAAAAAAGAATCAGTATCATGTTATTTGTTGTTTACCCCCATTTCAAAGGCATTCACGTACAACAAGAAAAATAAGCACACGATTCATTATACTGAGGACAAATAAGCCTAGAGTAACTTTGGGCTTCACCTCCACATGATAGGCCGGACCATAGATATCCACCAAAAAATGGGCCAAGCCTAAGAGGCCCACATGTAAAACAATCTTTTTTTCGGTTGTTATATTTTTGGATATATTCTAGAAATCGGATTGACAAACAACAATCTTATGAAAATTAAGAATTTAAAAAATTTGGAAATTTTCTTTGGTCTATACTTATATATATTTTTTTTAGGAAAAAAAAGAATCAGTATCATGTTATTTGTTGTTTACTCGTGTGCTTATTTTTCTTGTTGTACGTGAATGCCTTTGAAATGGGGGTCAATATTAATGTACTACATTGTGGGTCATTTTTAAATGATTTAAAATGGAAAAAACTACTTAATTACATAAATATTATTATCATATTTACTAATATTTTTTTATACTTTTAAATAATTGCATACATTGATATATGTATTTTGCTACCAGATACATTCTCAAATATAGATACATACAAAGAGAGGACATCGAGCAAGCTGAGAGAGAGTAGAGAAGCAAGCGAGATAGGAGGGAGGCGAGCGAGAGAGTTAGTGTATCCTAGATATATGTGAATCACACTAGATATATATTTGAATTACCAGATATATTTTGAAATACATATACATAGGGAGAGAGGCGAGAGAGAGAGAGAGGAGAAATGAGAGCAAGAGAATCAGTGTATCCAAATACATGCGAATCACACTTGGATACAATGTATATGGAACAAACTACACCTAATTTTGACCTCATATATCTGAGATACATGTATCTAGATGCTCCAGATACATGTATCTAGGAACCAAAATTTGGCATGAATGGTGATTTCAAAAAAACACGTGAAGGTATCGATTGTTTTTTTTTAAGCTTTTTTCATCTACAAATTTAGTCGAGTCGAAGAAGGATGCACCTTCGACTTCAAAATCGATTGTGGAAAAAACGCTCAAAAATGAGGAAAAGGTCGAGTTGTTGGTGGCTCCGGTAAGGACTTTGGGTCGAGATTCATGGTGACGCCATTGTTGAAAGTGAAAAAAAACTACGGGGATTGATACAGAGCAAAAGAAAAAATGTAGAATTATTTATTCATCATTTTTTTTGCTTTTTCCGGATCGGATTGTTTACTTTTTTTTTTTTGATTTTTTGTTGTTCATCTTTTTCTTATACATAGGGTTCAATTTTTTAATGTAACTAGTTATTTTTGTTTCTTAAATTAATGTATAATGCATTCGTTTCGACATCATGATACATTACAATTTTATCAAGAGTTGTTGGTGCTCCGGTAAGGGCTTTGGGTCGAGATCCATGGATGACGCTATTGTTGAAAGTGAAAAAAAGCTACAAGAGTCAATACAGAGGAAAGGAGAAAGTGCGGAATGATTTCTTCATCATTTTTTTTTTTTGCTTTTAGCATATCAAATTGTTGATTTTTTTTTTTTTTGCTTCAGCAGATCTTTTAATGTATCTGGTTGATTTTAATTCTTAAATTAATGTATAATTCGTTCATTTCACCTTTATGATACATTACAATTTTAGCATGTATAATATATCGTTTTCAAATATTAGTTTTGATACATAATCCTAATTTATTGAAATACAAATTAGTATGTATCATGCTTATAGTTATGTATTGGATACACAACTATTACAAAATTCGTTATCTTTTACTACCGATACGTACTCCCAGCCTTATTCAACTAGTAGAAGGCTATGTATATGTAGACTATCAAATATTAATGTTGATACATAAACACTATAACAAAATCAATTTGTATCATATTCATAGTTATGTGTTATGTGTATAACTTAGTTATGTATTCGATGTTGTGATGTATCACATGTTGTTAAGTATCTGCAACATTGTTTTATAAATAAATCAGTGTATGTCATATTCATAGGTTTGTTTTTGTATATGATACATAACTATATAAAATATTCATTTTAAAAATCTGTTACGATTTGGGAGAGATTTGAGAGAAGAAAATTTGAAATTTGAATTGTTTGGAGTTGTTATTTGGGAGAGATTGACATCAATTTGATTTGCATGATTTGGGAAACTGACATTTAATTTTATATTTAATTTTCTTTTTAATCTCAACAAACTAGTTGTATAATGTATCAAATGTGATGTATCCGGAAGAATGAGATATATCTGGAGACAGCAATTTTAGGAGATTTTGTAAATTGAAAAAAGATTAGGAATAGGATGTAATTTGCTCTTTACACTATGGAATTCCTAAAAAATTTACTTTTTATTTATTTATGTACAGTTTGGTTCAATCGGATAAGTCGATTTTATAAATATCTTTACTCTTTTCCATGAAATGTGTTTTACTTAATTATTTGTTTCGATAATGCCTTTTTCAGTGTGATACTACTGCTTCTGATAGGTTTTAAGATATGAAATTTTTGGGTTACTAAAGTAATTTTAAATTAATATATAATAATAGTTAGGTTCACAATTATAAATATAAAATTTTCTCCAATTTCACGCATGTGATCAAGGACATCATTTTTATCAGCCCCGAGGGATTTATTTTCATCTCTCTTTGCATCTAATAACTCCCAAGCATCGGGTTGATATTTTATTCAATACGATTCGATTCAATTGATTAAATAGTATTTTTTAAAAGCATATTGACACCGTTAAATGTAGTGTTATGATCTCCTAATCACTTCATTAGAACTCGTAAAATTTCTATTTAACTTTTGGTCTCTTAGCTGCTGGACTTTTATTTATTAGGCGAAAACATAAAATGCTCCTATTTATGATAGCAACAATAAGTAAAAATAAATTTGTACTTCAACCACATCGAAATCCAAAAATTTGGGACATTGATGAAAGTCTATCAGAAATCAAGTACCAGACTATAAAAAGTCAAGTATATTAATTAAAAATCATGATTCATGAGTAATTCAGGAACGTAGGATCAAGATAAAACTACTGCTAGTTAATTTACTTTATGACATGAAAATTTGTGTCATATGATAGAGTTTTTGGCTAAAAACATTTTGAATCATACGATAAACTTAGTGTACATTTTTATACTATATACAAGTTTAATTTGCTGATGTTAGCTTGTGCATATGGTCAGCTTCGTCTTTTATCAACACATGGAATGATT
The DNA here is from genome assembly GCA_018342035.1 of Solanum appendiculatum. Classification (NCBI taxonomy): domain Eukaryota; kingdom Viridiplantae; phylum Streptophyta; class Magnoliopsida; order Solanales; family Solanaceae; genus Solanum; species Solanum appendiculatum. Next base: position 565,945 of record JAGDQO010000377.1, on the reverse strand, counting down.
TTATAGCACTTTCTTTGGTGAAGATATGGAGGATATATAGAGTTGTTATTATCACTAGAGCTTCTTTTGAAATTATTGAACAGATAATTAAAAGTCTTAACACCACCTTTTGAGGATTATGATTTTATATGCCTTCTAATTGGGAGCTTGCTAGTTGAATTCATCATATTTTCGAGCAAAATTTTTGAACTTGTTAGCCATATTATATATTATTAACTACCATCGTAGCTATTATTAATCTCTCACATAATTATCAGTCACTTATCAATCATCACTATTAATCACTATTGTCAGTCACTATATTGTTAATTACTGCCCACGATATATGACTATCATCAATCGACACCATCCCCAATTGTTGACACACAATGTTTAAAAGTATTTAATTAATTTAGTACTAGATTAATTTAACAATTTATTCAAATTATTTATTTATTAATTTTAAATATAGATTTTATTTTATACTTTTAGAAATTAAGAAAAACAAATAATTTTAATAAATATATTTGATATTTCAATTTATAAACAACATGATATTATTCTGCAATTTAGCGTGAAGTCAAAATCACTAGTAATCACCCATCAGCCGTATCATAATAAATTTGTTCCTAGGCTAGTAATCACTCACACGAAGTTGAACGTACAATTCTCGATGTTTTTTCTAGACAAATAACCGAACCCCATAATATATTATATAAAATAATTTTCATTGGTTTTCCTAGAGTTGTAATTGAGTTTCTTGACTTTCATAATTGCACAACTAATTTCTTCTTGTATAAATCGTACGTGTCAATCAATAGGGACAACACGTAGGTGAACTTAGGACAAATAATTTTCCGACCTTTCAATAAGATGGAGACAAGTATAATGGGTGCCGCTAAAATTTATTTTTATATATAAAAACTATTTATACATACGGTATATAAAACTTAAATTCATTTTTATTTAAATATCGTGTGTATGACATATTTAAGAGAAAATATTTCTTACTAATTATTTTTGTAAGCTTCTCAAAATTCAAACGTAATATACGTTGGTGATAGATACATTTTCTTTCATATGTGATTATACCATGAAGTAACAAATTATATTACTGATGTAATTTAAATTGTTAATAGCAGATAATCTATCATTTTTTCTAAATGATCAATAAATACTTGCTAAATTAATAATTTACTTATCATTATATCTTAAGTGTTTTTTTAAAAAAAAAACTGAATGCTGATTATCATAATAAGTGATTTGTTAAGAAAATTGCTATTTCACTATGAAGTACACTCTTTTTCATCTTTCGTATTCATCGAATTATATAATTAATGTCGATTTCATTATAATTAATACATATATAAAACTTAAACTCAATCTGCAATGAAGGTTGTGCTATCTCTAGTGGTCAACCTTAATCAATTGAGTGTTGGAATAATTAATATTGATAATAAATTATTTTAGAGAATGAAATAGTTGAGTGATATTTTCAACATCCCTAAAGGTATAGCCATATCTTCTCCAAAATGTGAATCAATTAGAATTTTTTTCTTATTGTTTACTACAAGGTGGGAAATTTGAATTAATTATTTGAAAGCTCAAATTTCATTGACTTTGTAAAATCCTGGAACAATTAAGTGGGAGACTTAAAATTTCTTATAAAAAAAAGACAATAATTACACTATTAAAGTTTGTTTGATCATTTATTTCCCATTTTTGGAATTAACTTTTCTTACACTGGGACATTAAGCATGTCCGATCATACATGAACGTCAAAACTCATGTAGATTAGTGAAACAACCCAAAAATAGTAATTAAGCTCTTAGCGCGATATATATAAAAAATAGAATAGTCAAATCTTCCAAAAGTTTAAAGAAGTAAAATAGAACCTTCAAATCTTTTTATAGTCAAATTTATTTCTTTCACAAGTTTAAGAAAGTAAAATAGAATAGTCAAATTTTTTTATGACGGTATTATTTCTTTAGATATTTTCATTGCTACCATAAAATACTATTATAGAGAACTTAGCTTAAGACGTGTCAACACTATCCTTAAGAATATTCTTAATTATTCAGCGTATCCCCGAGATTTATCAAATTCTTAAGTAGAAACAAATTTCAAGAAAGAAAATCCAGTTTTAAAAAAATAAAGGATAAGAACGGAGCGTATAGAAAAAATTATCTCTATCTAACCCAAATGGTGCATATATAGGTGTTTCTCCAACCGTTAGTTAACTTCTAGTAATTAACGACTAGCTTGACTGAGCTAAATAATTTACTAAATAATAAGTAGATATATACAAAAAAAAAAGAAGATCAATACTGGATGTTCTCTTGTAAAATAAATCAAAATTTCCAATAATATTAATTTAGAGATGTAATTATAGTAAAAACAAGTTAATGAGTTTTTCATTTTTTTTCTTTAGTGTATTTTGGAGTGTAGGTGATTAGGTTGAGTGTAAAATAGCCTCTCCTATGCAATGTGGCAAAGGTCTTCTATCTCCGATGACCTTTCTTTTATAGAAGAAGACGATATTTTTATGACCTTATGTTATAATAACTTCCAAATTTTTTTCCCTAATTCAAGTCAAGAATAAAATGACTTTAAATTCATCTTCTTACCGCTATATCTATGTAATCCAATCCCCCACACACCGCTTCATTTCAATATAAAATCGTCTTCATCTGGACTTCATTTTACACATATACACAAAAATAATATTAATAAAGAGAAACGTAACTCTTTTGATCAACCATGTCTTCTGTTCCGGAAAAGAATGATGTTCCTGCTCAAGTTGATCAAAATGAGGTTGTTGTTGTTGTTCCCGTTGCTGATGATAATATTGATCATGATGCTCATGATGATGACATGACAAGTTCAGTTAAAAAAGAAGGTGATACTAATTCTAAGTCGTCTTCAATTGGTGTGTTGAGCCACGGAGATGATGGAGATGATGAAGATGGCGAAGAAGCACAAAGCAAGGCTGTTGTTGAGGAAGGATCTCTCAATTCTTTGGCTGCATTGGAAGCTGCTCTTCCTTTTAAGTCAGTTTTCTTCTCTCTTTTTTAGCCCCTTTAATTAATTTCCCTTTCGAAAATTCCCCTAAAATCTTTTTCTTTATTGATTTGAAATAAATGTCATGTGTTATTTTTTTTTTTTTGGATCTGATTTAGACATTTCATGACGGAGACAAGAATTTTATCAAGGGAGTTATAGCAAACTTTAACCTCATTTTTCATGTGTCCTTTTTTGTCAAAATCTTTAGTTTTCAGTCAAATTTTATCTAAAAGGATTGAATGCAATAATTCTTCTCTAGTAAATGCTCGCAAAAAGATAGATTACATGTCTCCAGGCTAGCTAAAAGAATTTCAATAGATATAATAAAAAGATTTTTTTTACTTATAAGCTAAGATTTCGTCTCATTTTTGTCATATAATTTTTTGGTGTTATGATATGTTGTACAATTTTTTTTTATAGGCGGGGATTATCAGGATTTTATGAAGGAAAATCAAAGACATTCATGAATTTGGCTGATGTGAAAAGTATGGAAGATGTTGATAAGGAAGAAAGCCCTTTGAACAAGAGGAGACGTTTGACCATGGCAACTACCTTGTATAAATGGGGTAGTAGCAGCTCAAGTTCAATGCCTCATTTGACACCTACTGATGGTGAAAACACACACAATAATGTTGAGGTTGAACAAGAGTACAAATCATCCACCAGCAGCACTAGTTTTACCTCCGTCGACTCCTCCACCACCACCACCAAGCCATCCATCAACTGATCGGTTCATCTTCTGTGCACCTCAATGTCTAGTTTCGGTGGTCATGCGTTTTTTGTGTGACAAATGCATTTACTAAAGTTTTTTTTAAAATTTGTCTTTTCCTTGTGGGTTGTGATGACGTTTTTTAGCTCTTAAGGTTGTTTTTATGTCTCTTTATTTTTCTCTTTTTAAGTAAGTGGATATGCACAACTATTAGGGGCATTGATCTTAGCTTTCTTTGTTGGCTTTGATCATTTTGTGTTATCAATTAAGTGTTTATTTAAGTGGCATGACTTAATACTTTCTTTCCAAGCTAAAGATCTTATTATTGCTTTATTAAACTTTATTTATGTTACTAATTTGGAACAAAAAATATTACAACGTAAGAAAAAGTTAGTGAGATTGAGAAATCTTAGTAGTTCAGTTGGTTGGTTACCTGAATTTTCATCTCACTAGTGGGAGTTGGATTCCCCAAAAATCTTTTCCCTTTATATGTGTCGTTTGTATTTAAAGGCGGATGGATAATGTTAACCCCCTCTTTTTCTTCCAATAGTATTTTCACTTTGTTTGTGATCCACCAAGTGTTTTGTGTGTTTTTGCTAAGAAGTCACTTATACTCATTCAAGTTTCTGAAAATGCCTAAATAGTGTTACACAATAACCCTTTAAAGCAACAAAAAACGGAAATTACATATGGAAAAGACAAAGATGATTTGATGGTTTATTTTTTTTATTTTTTAAAAGATGACGATGTATAGAACTTAAACTCTATGAGATAGAACCAACAACTATAATTCATAAGCTATAATAGGCATCTTATTAGCGAAGGAGCAATTTAATTAGACGAGCGATTCTCATAATTAATACGAATTTCTTAATTTTGATATGTAATTGAGAACAATTAATTTTTGCATTATTTGTCAAATTGTCTCCAAATTGATCTCTTTTATCTTTTCACCTACCTTTATCATATAAATCTTGAGCTTGTTACAATATAGTAACACATGACAAATGGTAGAAGGATATAAAGAGGAGCTCAATCAAACTCTTCGTTAAAATGTTCAATACTATATATATATATACACACACACACACATATATATATAGGTTTGATTTACCAATTGTGACGGAGCCAGAATTTTCATTAAGGGGTCAAAAGGCGAAAGAAGTAAACACACAAACTAGTCGAAGGACGTTCAACATCTACATATAAATATAAAAAAAAAAATTTAACCATATATAGTATAATTTTCCACCGAAAGTGGCCAACATAGACGGTCGCACTAAATTTTCAAGTCAAAACACATTTTTAACATATATAAATTCGTATGAGATATTATGAATGCATTTCAAGATCTACAAGTAGGAAATATTTTCGTTTTAAATGCTATCATTTTTATAATTGAAAACAAGTCCAAATGAAGAGAAAAAAAAACGTTTAATTACACACGTTGGGATAAACGTGTGTAATCTTATAAACTCTTGATCAATTTGCATAATTCAGATGAAAAGAAGCTATATACGTTATTATGTGTATAATAGATCCAATTAATGGTCAATGAAGTGGGCTCAAAACTGTGAATATTATGTGTATATTAGATCATTTCCTCCTATTTGCCTAAGCCTGGATAGAGTTACCTGATACTTGTTGATAGTGAAAACTAGGTGACATGTATCTCATGAAATTAATCAAGGTGCGCGCAAGCTGGCCTCTACACAACACCTAGAAAAGAGATAAAGAACAAAAGAGTTAATTTGTTCCTCAATCATCCTAATACGAAGAGAAATGTTTTTTTACATAAAAATTGCAATGGAGGAGATCCCCCATAATTGGCAGAGTAATTTGAGCGAATGTAAGCAAGAATGAACTTTATCATTCTTTACTTTGTATGGGAGGTTAATGGTTATGTCCTCCTTCATGTTATGTTACGTTTTGGCTATGTACAGGTTGGTCATAACCTAAACCCTCCACCAATTGTTGGTGGTTCTTTAATTGAAAAGTACTACTTATTTGAAGAAATAACAACTTATTAAATTTAACTCTCTTGGTTTTGATCTATTCTCTCCTTATTTCGTAGACACTACTCATCGGCCATGATGGAGATCTATGATATATATATATATATATATAATCATTTGTTTGCTATAAATAGTGTGTACGAATATCTTTTTTTATTTTATTACATTGGGGAAGTAGAGAAGGGAAAAGGAGATGCTACATTATTGACGAATTTGAACTCTTCACCTTAACTATATAATATATATATAGTAAACTCACCAAGGGAGTTAAACCCTCAATCTCGTGTAAATAACTTTTTATTCCCCAAAAAAGTACTATTTCTTTGAATAAATAGTATTCGGATCTTGAGATATACAATTTCTTTTCTTAATTGTATGTTTCATTCTTTAAAATGGAGATCATGAATCCACTAATCAAGTATTAGAAAGCTCCTTGTAAAAAAGTAATAAAGATATGTTAAAAACTAAAAAAGAAAGATCTAAGATTATCTAATATTTACACTATACAAAAGAAGCCAGTTGTCTCGTTTTAACTGATGCTGGCGTAAATCCGACAAATTTCTTGGATATACGTCGTCATAAAGACATAATAAAGATATAAACGCACTTTAATGTCGATTAGTTGCAATTTTTTTTTAAAGAATCTATGATTTGACGTTATATAGAACTTGTCGTTTTCCCCTTAGTTAAAGTCGTCAAAGAGTTCGTAAAGGCGATGACGTAGGTCTTATTGTTAACGAAAGAGGCCAAACCTTACCGACTCCGTATAATACCAAACAGGGACTTGGATCTCCTCCGGTATAAAATCTTTTCGATTGGTCCAATGCATCTCTAATTTTATTACACCTGTTAACTTTCAGTTCTAAGGATTAGGGTTTATTTAATTTATAGTTAACCACCGCTAAAGCCTTTGTTTCTTGTCCCCCGTTCAAGAGGGGTGTTGCATTTCATTTATCACAGGAAACAAAAGGAGGAGGGGGAGGGGGAGGGGGGGGAAGGGTGTAAGCATGACTTCCTGAAATAAATGTATGAGTTGTGGAATGCAATCCACGATCTGTACTATCAACCCATGAAGTGGATTCAAATGTATGAGTTGTGGAATGCAATCCACGATCTGTACTATCAACCCATTAAGTGGATTCAAAAGAATTGCAAATTCACTTAGGTAGTCACACGCCAAACCACAATCAGTGGTATCGTTCCACGAGTCGTGAAGTCACTTATGAATCAGTTTTTTCAAATTTGCCCAGAAAGCCATGAGCCAAATCATGATTTGTTATAATCAATCAGATTCTCTCCTATTCTACACTCTCAACTGCTCAAACTCATAACATATACTCAAAAAAGGCTAAGTCTAGGGCTCCAGTTATTCCAATCAAGTTTCTGTCCATGACTTTTGTGTCTCTCATATATGTGAGGCTTCAATAAGGGTATCTTTTCACCCTCATGCTAACATTTTATTTTTTAGAATATATTACAGAATTTTGATGATTCAAGTTATGGCTTTTACTCAAATTATGCAAATTCATCATAATTTTCAGTTCTCGTTCTTTTACTTGATTTTTAATCCATATTGAACGAGCATTAATGATTACTACTGTTTTTATAACCTTGGCGATTTCAAGCATGATTTTAACAAAAAAATTAGTATGATATAATTTGCAGATTAAGTACAAATTATTTGAAAGATGAATTTGAGCTAAGTCTCTTATCTTATTCTCGGACAGACAGAAAAGAAAAATAATTCATTACTATAAACATATAATTATACTTATGATTTTGGGATGATTATTTAGTACTGAGAGGACATTGATCTAAGAAATTCAAGTCCCATAATCATGTGTCATCGTAGAATTTGAGTGCACCATGAGACAATCGGCTCTCTTTATCCCAAGAGATTTAGTAGTGGATCCACATTAGCCAGACATGTTTTATACCTTGACAAAATTTAGAATAACCTTTTCAACTGAAATTATACGTTGGACATCATGAGCTCACATGTTGTATGCCAATTGTATGAAACTCCTCACTTAAAGTATTATTTTCTCTATACATTTGAAATTTCCATCATGATTTCTCAGATTAACAATCCTAGACACATTTTCATTTCAAAGACATTGAAATATATTTATCTTTACAGATTTTTAAAGTCGACTCTCAAATGATCTTTATCTACTGATTTTAAGATATTCTTTCATCCATTTCATATATTCGTGATTATTGAATCTCATCAGTCTTTATTAACCTGTTGTTATCGCAAATGTTTTTGTGTAGTTTAACCTTTGCTTATTTTGTACATTCCCACATACTGACCACAAATTTATTTTCTCTCTTGCTGCATCTTATTATGATATAGATTCAGGCATTTTTTTTCGGACTCATGGCTAGAAAAATTATACTCATCCCATTAGCAGTTGGTAAGTCCTCCTCATTCAGAGACTTCATGTAGTAGCCTATTATTTTTATTTCATACAATTATTTGTTTTGAGGGTGGCTAAGGGTCATTTTTTGGCAAACTTATTTCACTTCAGTCAGTAGAGACTTTTATTCAATTCTTTTATGGATCGTCAGTTATATCCTTATGTTATAAAAGTTAAATATTTTTTCCAGTTAGCCCTGTTTTAACTTCCACTTGCATTATATTGAATGTCAACTAAATCTTTAGCAACATATCAGTACCAAAGGTCCATTCGAATCGTGACAATAGTGATTAACCATGGTTATTGATGGAGATAACTGATAATTTGTAATGGAATGATATTGATAGCTCATAAAGTTGTAAATAACGATGGCGGTTAGTAGTATGTAATGTTGACTAATGGTAATAATTATCGATAGATTAGTACCGGATGTAATAATGATTGATGGTGATGATTGCAAATGATGGTTGATGGTGATGACAATTTATTTTGATGAAACGATAGTAGTGATTATAGTTGGGCTGTTCATGGTGGTTGTGGATGATAGGTGGTGGTGATTGACGATGGTGGTAGTTATAGCTAAAATGATGATGTGTGGGTAGTGGGTGAAATTAGATGGAGTACTAGCGGTAAACTATCATCTTTGTATAAATTGTTAACTAGACATCTATGTTAAGGCTTCATCTGCTTGCACTTAATGAAGATCTTAACCATTCAGATCTTGTCATTAAATTTGTTTGTTTTTCAAAGTCTGAATCTTAATCATTAAGTGCGTTTATTTTTCTTATTTTATAACCACTTATTGGGTATGAATAGGTCTGAATAATTAAGATTCGGACTCATTAAATTGTTGTAAAATAAGAAAACAAATGCACTTAATTATTAAGATTATTCAAACCTTGAAAGCAAATAAACTTAAATATGACTGATATCTGAATAATTAAGATTAAAATTTTCATTAAGTACTAACAAATGAGGCCTTAGACAAGATGACTTGTTTTGTAGGGAGAGTCAAATCGGATAAACCAATAGTTAATAATTCAATTTGCCCAACATTTTACAAATTAAAGTTTTATGTATTTTTGTTTGTTTCTTATCATTTATTTAATTATCGAACAAAAGTAATATAAGTTTTTTTTTATCATAATTATATTTGACACATCAAATTATAAAATTGAAATATTGACAATTTCGTAGGATTAATTTGGACTACGTTTAATGAAACTGACCAAACTTTTAGATGACTGACTTGAGTTATGCTCAAATTAACCCACATGAAGATATATAACAGTTATTGTATATAATATTTTTTTGAACTTATAGCCGCTGACGTATAATATTTTGAGAAAAGTGGATCTTAAATTTCGAATATGAAAAGTAAGTTTAAATTAATTAGTGGGTGCTATAGAAAAAGTTCGCACATAATAGCAAATCATCATACAATAAAATGGATTTGATAGATTTATGTTGTTTTTAGCAAAACTGAAATACAAAAAATAAATTTATTTTAAGGCAAAAATTTATGCCATTATATTTTAGAAGTTGACCATTATAGGTTTGAAGTTTTAAAAAAGTCTGAAGCTCTTTGCAGCCTCACTAGTAATTTGAATCGGACGGATCAGTGAATATTTGAATCCTAAACGAGAGATTTGATTTAGTTATCTTTTATAAATTTATTTATAATTTCATAACTTTTTTATAAGAGCTCGATCTTTATTTTTATACATAAAAAATCTTCGATCTGAACGCTACATGAAGAATATAAGTCAGATAATAGAACGAATATCAAGATATAGAAGATCATAATATGAGTTATTTGACAGATTATATATATATATATATATATATATATATATAATCCATTAAAAACATTTTCTTTCTATGTTTGAACATTTGTTTCTTACATAACTTGACATCATCCAACATATATGATAAAGTACAAAGGACACGTAAATAATCGAGTTGTCTGTATTTATATGCATCATCCAATGTTTCTACAAGCAAATGAGCTGTTTGATTTTGTTGATGTGGATTGTGGACAAACTATATTCTTTGCTAGTTGTTACGATAGGGAGTAATAATAAAGTTTAAAATTGTTGGCAGTTAAATGCTCTGAAATTGATTTGAAGCATTAAATGAAGTGATCATTATGGAGTACTTACTGCTCCCTCCCTCCCTCCCTCTCATGTCACTACTTTAGCAAAACAAAAAAAATTGTGTTCTTCCCGTAAATAGTCGGACAAATTTATTGTTTATATTTTTCAAATGATATGTATAAAATGATTATATATATGTGATACATGGATTATACATATATTTTATATCTGTCAGTTATTTTTAGTTTAATCATTTGGGTGGATAGTTATTTAGAAATTCAAGACAAAATAATTATTATTTTCAACTATACCCTTATATCAAAAAGCTATTTTTTCTTAGTAGTACTCAATTCTCAAGAAACATCTAATAAATAAACTATATCTTATATTTATTATTTTTCTTAATGAATGTGTAATGGGCTAAAACGCGAAGATAGGTATAGGTCTTAGATTAGAGTGCCAGTGCCCCTCGGAAAAAAGGAAACACAATAAAATAAATGATAGAGAATCAAGACACTATGTAGATATACATAGGAATTTGTAAGCCTGTCAACTAAGCCGGATCGACCTGGTTCCGGCCCAATAAGACCGGTCCATGAAGGGCTTGGCACAGGTAAGACCGGACCGGTCACCGGCCCACTACGAATTTGTAGCTAAATGTGTATGCCTTGTACTTGTAGCATTTAAACTAAGAGGTGACTTCAAAATATTGAGACAGCATACAATTGTAATTAGATCAATCATTAGGTATTGGTTCTAATATATTTTGCGAGCAGTAAATGGTAATAGATTTTCTTTACTGATAATTGAGTTAATGTTATTATATTTAGAATCGCTAAAACATAAAATATTGTTTATAAATACTCATATTTATGGCCAAATCTTTTATTTATTATAGTAAAAGCGCAACCATTTCTATTAGAGAAGACTGAAGATGACGAGTCCAAGTGGAAGAGGAATAAATCATGCATTAGATATGTGGAGTCTGGAGCGTTGGATTGAATTTATTAAAAAGTTACTTAGGCTTAAATGTATGGAATGGGTTTCGTGTGTTTACACATGATTATACAAAGCATATACATTATTTATACATTTTATATATAGTGCATATGTAATGTATAATAGTGTATAAAAATATAAATGTAATGTATTATACAAAAAAGAGAAAAAATGAAGAGGGTACTATGGTAGCTCGGAAAAGAAGGTAAAAAACAGTAACTTTTAAAATAGATTCACTACAACAAAAATAGTTTTTAGCGTCTATAAATTTGCACATTAACAAAGAGTGTTAGAGCCTTTACCGACATTATAAGTGAATTGTCATTGAATCCAATGTCGCTATAGCTTTAATGACATTTGCAAAGAGTACTAATTGCCAAAAGAATATATTTATCGATAATTAAACTATTACCGTTAATTAATTTCACTAAAGATCACTTTTGGTTAGTGAAATTCAATGTAAACATATGTTGACTATTCTAAATATAAAAAAGTTTGTTGGGACAATACATATGAGTTAGTATCCCTCTAAGAATTTGGCACTCCATGACAACCCGATCCAGCAAATAGAATAAAATAGCCCAATCTTCGATTAATGGCCCCTCGTAACCCATTTAAAAAAGGGAATTATACTTGTAATATGTATGTAGTCATTGATATATTTTTCTCCAAATTTCTTTCCATCTCTCTTTAAAATCTATATCTCATTATTAATATATAAACGTTCTATAATCTCTTGTAAGGCTGAAATCTTCATTGTTTTCTCTTATTCTCCGGAGATATAATCATTTGGAAACCTTTAAAGTAAAAAAATGGATTACCATTTTACCCACACACTAAATAAAAATTTAATTAAATATCTTAGTAAATATAATATATTAATTATATAAAGGTTAGGACATCGTCTTTGTCGAAGACACAGGTATATATGACTCCTGTAAGAGATAGGTATTTAATCTGTCTTTATGTGAGTTTTCCTCGTGAATTGCCTTTTTTCGAGACTTAATCGGAGTTAAGATTTTCCTCTTCAATGGTACTGTATCAGGCGAACCCATGATTTGAAGACTTCGAGTGCACCAAATATAAAATAACAAAATAGTGCTTTAACTGGATTCAAATTGTGATCTTCAGGGGTGGTTCATTTACCTTGTACCAACAACACAAGAGCACTCCAATGATCCTTATGAGTGCACTATTAATTATAGGGAAAAGGGTGAAGAATACCCCTCAACTTTGTTTAATTGGTTGACTAAGTCCTTGCCGTTAAAATACAGTTATTATTACCCCTGCCGTTACTAATTTCATCATTTGTGCCCCTCAATTGGATGGAAATCCCCAAATTGACTTAAATAACCCAATTTCAATTAAAATAATCCAATTTTCTAATTTAACCCTAATACAAACCCGACCCACAATACTAAATAACAAGAAACCCCTCTCTTCTCTACATCTGATAAAAAGCTTAGAGCAGCAACAATGGCTTCTTCTTGCTCCATCAAAAAAGTTCATATGATTACCAAAATGATCTGCCTCAAACAAGTCGTCCAGAGATGGAAAGACAACTCCCTTCGTCCTCGTTCCATTCTTTCTTACTCTTCCTCCGATTCCGACGAATCGGCGCAAATCTATTTAAACCCTGCTGCAAGGTTTGAAGCGACTCTTTTGAAATTGGTACTCATGTTTTGCATGGTTTGATTCATTGCAATGGTTATGGTCATTTGCTGTCCATTAATGGAGTTACTGAGGATTCAAATTTGCATGGTTTGTATCAAAGAAAGAGATGGATTTAGGGTTTTAATTTGGTAGGCTGTTGTTTGGTCGGTTGTTGGTGATGGAGATATGGTGGTTTTGGAGAAGAAAGGGTGGTTGATTGGTTGGTTTTGGGTGTGTGATTTCAGTTGGTGTTGGGTCGTTTTTGGTGTTCTGGGTTGGGGTTGTTTCTGATGGTGTTTGGCAGCAAGGGGAGGAGGTGGAAATTTGGTGGTGTAGGGTCTGTTTGGAGGTCGAACTTGGATAATTCATTTGGTTTAGTGGGACGGGTTCGGATTAAAAGAGAAAATCGGATTAGTTTAATTGAAATTGGGTTATTTAAGTCAATTTGGGGATTTCCATCCAATTGAGGGGCACAAATGATGAAATTAATAACGGTAAGGGTAAGAATAACTTCATTTTAACGGCAATGGCTTAGTCAACCAATAAAACAAAGTTGAGGGGTATTTTTTACCCTTTTCCCTTAATTATATCCTAGTTTCTGCCAGTTTCTCCAGATAGATATACATATATCTCTTATTTACTTAATATTCTCAAGACAGCTAGAAATCCCCAACTTAGGTAATGTATTAGAAGTCTAGCTCCATGAGCAAAAGCTCCTGTCATGATGAATATCAACTATAATTTTAAAAAATTTCACTATATTTATAGTCAAACCATATCTCCATGTCCACACTTCTTGTTTTCAGGATTTTAAATACTATAATTATTTTCTTCTTTTTCAAATTTGATAATAGAAATTTTTTATCATTGTAATGGATTAAATATAGAGTTGTTCAAGAAAGACCAAAAGCTTTTTGAAAAATTAAACTAAAGAAAGAACTCAATATATATATTGATTTCAGTACGTAATAAAATAATACATATATATGGATAAAATATCAAAAATCATGCGTACAACCTTCCCGTTAATCACTGGAACATGTGGTATGCATGTAAATTGTAATAGATCATAAAAAAATTCATTCATTTTCTTCGAGTCATGAGCAACTTCACGAGTTGAAATACTTTCTAACGGATTCAAGATCATTAAAAATTCATTCAATATACTCTGTGTGTAATTTTTAACGGATAGAAGAAAATTAACATAGACAATTTGTGACTTTTGAAATACTTACATATATTTAGCATGGGCTTTGAGATTAATTTGTTTATTACAGCTCCTTCTACCAGAATTTTTCTGGATTGTTTAAGTTACGTAATATTGTGTTTATTTTCCATCAACAATGTATTTATGCCATCTTGTTATCAAGGTTGGGTGACTTCTAAATATATATAAGTTTATAAAGATTCACTTGTATAATAATAGTAATTAGTTCTTTTTTAATATAATTCTGTCACATGGAACGAATAATCTCTTCATGTCGAAATTAATTTTTTTTTCTTGCAAAATTTAAAATAAATTGTATGTTTTTTTTTATTTTTTATAAAATATAAATTTATGGGTCAAATTTTATATTTAAAAAAAATTGAAATCATCAATTGGAACTCTAAAATTCTACAAATAAGTTTAGAGTGAAAATATGATTTCTTTTTCCATAGAATTTCACTTAGATCCGAATTGCAAGATCAATAATTTTGTCTGCCAGGAAGAAAAGATATAACTTGATGGAATTAGATCCACTACATTCCACAATTCAAGAGTTACTCTCAGATTACTTTTGGAGTGAAGAATGTGAATATTGAGATGATTTTAGATACTTTTATAATTATGATAAGAAGTGCAAATATTTCCTAAGTAATTAGTGAAATTCATTTCATCATCCAATAATGAACCAAAGAGCACTCAAAAAGATAATAAAAAGGGTAAGTTACATAAATCACATAGTGTGAAGATGAAATTACTATCTATCCCTACTTTTTTTGTAATTACAATAATCCCTTAAAATTAACTCAATCCGGATACATTAATGAAAGCGCGGATACATTAACACAAGCACGGATACATTAATACATTAATACGGATACATTATTAAAATAAAAATTAACTCAATCCGGATACATTAATGAAAGCGCCGATACATTAATACAAGCACGGATACATTAATACATTAATACAGATACATTATTAAAATAAGGGATTTTAATTATTTTTAAAAGATATAGGGACAAATAAAAAATAATATATTAAAGGTGTGTACTTTAGTAATTTTTCCTAATAAAAAATGTAAAAGATTAGAGGTTTGACAATTAAGCAAAGATTTGATTCATCATATACCTTGTGAGGAGTGGGACTCAATATTACAAAGGGTCGTTTGGTAGAGTGTATAAGAATAATGCAAAATAGGGTGCATTAGTAGTGCTTGCATTAGTAGTACTTGCATTAGTAGTGCTTGCATTAGTATGCCTGCATTATTTCTTATACACTGTTTGGTATGATGTATTAGAAATAATAAATCTGGCATAATTTCTATTAAAAAATGTATGTTTACAAAAATACCTTTCACACTTTATTTCTTTTGTACACTTCCTTTGTAACAAGGTTCTTTGCTAATACATAAAAGATTTCTTTGCTAAAACATCATTAGCTCTTCTTCTTCTTTTTCAAAAATATAATTAAATAGTTGTTACTATTGCGTCCAAATGGTTGATAAACCCTAAATCATTGATTTTTATAGAGAAAGAATTATACTCAAATTGTGAAATAGAGGTAGAAAAAATAAATAATAATGAAAGATATAGATTTTACAAAGTACTAACCTTGTGAAGATAAGCAAACAACGTTTGATTATGTAGAAAGAAGAAGAAATTGCACAGAAACTCACTCTTAAATTTCCATTGACAAAGTACAAAGAAGATAGAAGGTATCTAAAATAAAGTACTGTGGAAAAGTGATGGGAAATGTGTTTAAGAACTTTTTGAGGCTGATTTTGTCATTATTTAATCTAATGCAAGTCTTAAAATGCTATGTATTACTAATACCTAGAATTACATGGTATTAGTAATACACTATTTAATACACAATAGAGTGTATAGCTAATGCTTGCATTAGTTATACATGACATAAAAAGTGTACCAAACAAGATACAACTAATACACCCAAACGATAAGTAAACGGGAGTTGACACAATATGAAAAAACTTTATTCCATGGTCTTCTATTTAGTTTTTATTCTCTTTCTTTCAAACGTCAAAAAGTGTTTTTCTTATTAATATATATTTTCAGTACTGACTGGAAGTTTAAAACGAACTATTTGATTTCATTGTAGATGGCAGAACAGTTTATCCAACCTATAGATGTAAGACAATTAGAAGACATTGATAGAAAAAAAATTTTAAATCTATTATGGAAACACTTTTTTGAAATTCCATATGATAATTCTCATGTACAAAAGAAAATGTATGACTTTATTCAACCCGTATGTTTTAAATATATGTGATTGACTTATAAAATAAGTATTTAAAGTCAACTTTAACAAGCTATTTGAATTTATAAATAAACTTTATATGAGTTTTAATCTAAAGGCTAAACCATTTGTTTCAATACACTACACGATTCATGTTCTCAAATATTTTATTGTCATATATAAAAAATTGAAAATTTTAATTTAACGTTCTAAAATATTATGTGAAATTCTAATATTGCTAACTTAAAAAACTAAAATAAAGACTTCTATAGATTTACTGCATTTCTAATGTTAATGACCATAACAAGAAATCATAATGGAGTTTTTATCAAGAGAGAAGTATCGAAAATACCTTAAACTCGACGCGAATTATTAGTTTTATTCTCAAACTATTAATGACTTTAAAAACACTCATCTACTTGATTAATTGAACTTAAATACTCCTCCAATCTTGCAATATGAATGAAATACACCCCTAAATTCTGGTAATTAAAATGACAATTAATTGATACGAGGAAATAGTGAACCTTTTAAAAAGATTAAGTGTAAGTTTGTAATAACGACTTGTGGTAAATAATTTTGTGTTAAACAAAAAGGTCAAACAATGAATACAAGAAAAAGTGAAATAATTAATAATTATTTGTAATGATTTTATCCAATTTATAATTTAACTTATGAAGGACAAGTAACTCGATCATTATTATCCAATGTCAATGCATCATGTAAAAATATTTTAAATTACGTGTTTAACTTTGTTTTCTATCACCATAATTATGGAAAGTAATAGTTGTCATTTTTAGCTTGTAAACACTATGAAGAAAAAAAAGAAATGAAAGTTAAAAAATTGTAGTAATTTAGCAACAATTCTCAATTATTTTTATTTCTTTCAAGATCAATAGTCTATCGAATGGTAAAAATACATGAAATCATGCATGCCATCAATGTCAGCCTTTCTTTATTGTTGTCTCGCAAATTCTGTTTATTTATATTTTCAGAAAATAATAGATGAAGGTTTTATTGAAATTGCGTATTAATTATGTGTTAGCATTTATATAGGCCCTTTATGAAGACCGTATACAGGTGAACTTAATGTTTATCAGTAAACTGAATGGTTCGATTTCGCAGTTTGTAAAAATGTTTTCGAAGTTTTTTTTTTTTTAAGGAAGTGTTTCCTTGTTATTAATTGAAGTTTTAGACTTGATTTAGATTCATGTGTGTTGTAAGTTGAATACTTTTTGATTGATCTTCGAAGATGCTTGTAATTGATGACGTGGTTGATGATTCTTAATTAAGAATGCATAAGTTATTGATTGATGAATTTATTAAATTACTTGTATTACTTATAATTGTTGTACAATGAGTTATATGTGTGAGAGGGGTAAGGGTAATTATAACCTTTCCGTTGATGAGACTATATATATCCGGAGGATCGGGTACCACATCGATACGGTACATGAATGAAGTCATGACTATTAGATAAACGTAAGACTCCTTAGAGCGTGTGTACAAACAAGAGAGTGTGATACAATGGTGATATGTCTGATGATGCTTATATGTGATCTGTGGTTAGGGATTTTGTTATAATATTGTTTGCTGAATGGTGTTTTCGTTGGTTGTAACTTGTCATGGTCGGTTAGGTCTTAGAATTATCGGCATAATAGGAGAATGGTTGTTGTATGCGTGGTTATATTATCTTGGTGTTATTTGATTGTTGGTATTAATTGATTTATCGAATATACTTATCATGTTGATTAAAGAATTTTGATGGTTAGGCTATTAATCAAAGGTGAATGAGGGTGTTAGTTATTCTATAGAATTTTCATGTTCGTTGAACTTGTAATTTCTATGTTATGTTGTGTGACCTAACCCTGATCTACCGATAGTACGTGTGGTGTACTAATAATACTCTTGCTATATCCTTCTGGAGTGTAGTGTGTTGGACTTGAAGTCTCTTATGTGGAATCATCAACTTTTGCACCTCTCTTTGCGGCGAAAGTTGTGTCTTTTCTTATATTAATACTCTATTTAGAAGCTTTTATATACCTGTTTAGATTAGGTCGTTAGCGATTGTCATTAAGATTGGTATTTATACGTAGCTGCTCATTATTTTAGCTTTTGGGAATGGAGTGGAGTGAGAATAACAACAGCCTCAATCCCAAGCAAGTCGAAGTTAATTAAAAATATGTTATACATAGTGATACATAATGATTCTCATGACTTTTTCCCTCTTCAATGGAATTCATATAAAAAAACCTTTCCATTTTGGTAAGTCCAGATACATCAGTTTCAGATATGTGATTTGCTGCTGCTATGAGGACTAGTAGAGGAACAGAAGGCAGACTATTAATGTACATCATTCTGAACAAGACAACTAGCAGCACAGCAACTTGAGTACAAAATTTCCTAACACATTCTTTCTTTTTTGTTTTCTTTTTTTTGTTTTTCTATTCCTGTACAGGTGCATTCATTTACAAGGAAAGATGTCATGGTAGATACTGTTGTAGACTCTCTTTTAATTTTTGGAGTGTTACTGGCTTTGATACAAAAGAGTCCATACCATTTGCATAACACTCTTCTGCACTTTCCGATATTGCATTGGCTGTCATCTGCGATAAAGTAAACGAGTTTCATCTGTTAGCTGCAGCAGAAAATTGATGGAACAAAAGGTTGCATGACACAGCGAAAAAACGAGGCTAGACTTCAATATCTTAGAAACTTAGGATTCAATAGCCTGATTTTGCAAATGAAGCTAACTTGATCACAATTTATAGACATTTTTCTGAATTGTAAGAATGATATTGTAAAGGCACAGACAACAGAGAGAAAAATGGAGTAAGCAAGAGATAATATGGAACTATAGAGGCCGTAAAGCACAGGCAATTAAGGCATTTAGAGTGTAGGTTCTTACTGCAATTATAGGAATACGCTTCGTGGAGGATTCATCACTTCTCTGTAAGGAATTTGAAGGAGAAACCTCTTCATCAATGCCAGCATCTTTTGCTGCATCCCAGTTACCAGATTCCTCAAATGATCGTATCAATCTTGTAGTTTGAAGTCCATCCATGACTGGCATGCATACATCCTGCACAAACAACATAATTACCAGCACAAGTTAGCATGAATACTTCCCTGACTAATATATGATACCACATGTAATCCTATGTAGAGCCTGAGAGCAAGTACATATTCCGCTAAGTTATTGGTATGTCATCTGCTGGGAACATTGGACTAGGAAGCGCATAATTCCCTCGTGCTATGTTTATTATCTGGAGACTGGATTGATTAAGATCTAACCTCTACTTATGGACCAAAAGATGAGGAAAGTTCCTAGTCTTAACCTTCTGTTATTTAAATGTTCAAGGAGTCTCATTAATTAACTGTACAACAGATCAGTGGTGGATCCAGCCATGCGTTCGTGAGTTCAGTAGAACCTAATATTTTGGGGTCAAATTCTATATATATGTGCAGGAAACAAGAGTTAGTTATACATATGAGAACCCACAACGTCTAAATTCTGGATCCGTCACTGCAGCAATTGATATTGAAATGAACAATAAACATGCATGCGGAGGAGATTTAGTGAGGTATGAGCCCACATGCCACATACAAAATCTATAGCGAAAGAAAATCAAATGTTCAGTTAACGTACCATTAGAATGAGGTCATATCTGTGGCGTTGAACAGCACGCAAAGCTTCTACTCCATTATTCACTATATCTATGTCATGACCCAACTGCTTCATCATCGAACGTGTTACCATCACAAGTATTTTGTTGTCTTCTACAAGGAGGATTTTGGGTTTCAAAGAGGTTTTTGAAATTTTTGCAGCATTGCCAGAAGAAGACTCAGAACTTCTATCAGGTTGTTCCTGTATCTGACTTTTTTCTATTTTCTCTGTAATTTCACCCTGATCACTGTTTGTAGTTACAGAATTAGGGGAAGATAAACAAGGGGTATGATCTAAAACACCGTTTATCTTTTGTTCTCTACCAGACGTGCTTGGATTGCCAGAATTTCGGGTGTGTTTGAAGGAAGATTCAGGATCAGAACATGTCTCAACAGCATCAGCTACTGAACATGCATCTTCTACTGAACCTGTCTCTTTTGATGTATTGCTATCTAAAAGGAAAGAATGGGAGATCACTTGAAATCCATTAGTCTTACTCAAAGTGTTATACCCAAAACCGTTTGGTGAAAGTTTTGTGGCTCTTCCAGAACTATGAGAAGAAAACAAAGAACCTAAAGTGCGCGGTTGAAATTGGAAAAAACCAGAATTTATATCATCATCATTTCCTTCGGAAGAAGTATCATGATTGTCCATTTCGGAGAGTTCTTCATTATCGTCCGAACTATCACATACAGGTGAAACTTTGTAAGGTAGAATAAATGTAAAGGTAGATCCATGGTGCTCTTTGCTGGATACAGTCATATGACCTCCCATAAGCTCAGCCTGTTCAATTAGAATATGAGGGATCAAGGTAAGTACTAACATCATAGACAGTTCTACGGAAAAGTCATTTCAGTATAAGTGAAAATTGTTATGCCAAAATTTGAGTTGCACTAAAATGTGGCAATACTGGTGGACCATAAAATGATGCTTGCTAAGAAAAAACAACTTACTAGCTATGTTGCTTGGACTCTCCAAAAATGATGTGACAACCGTGTCAGATCCCTTCAAAAATGCACTACTTTTGAAGGATCCGACACGCAGCCTTCAACATTCTTGAAGAGTCCAAACAACATAGCTTACTAGTTCAGATGAACCAAGATGAGATAGAAGACTATGCCATGTATTATAAAAGCCCCCATGACTCAATATGAGGAATGTAATTTCACAATTTGCCACTACATTGTGAAGTAAAGACATATTTTCACAAGCAACTTATGGCCAAAAATGCACAAAAGTCAAATTATCAAAGAATATAAACTTGAGTACTAGCTGATTTATTCTATCATTAGTCTCTTTCTCCAGTACTTGATCTCATTATCAAGAACACACTTCAATTACATTGCATTCATTCTTTTTGAGAACTCTAAAAGTTTAATGAACTTTCAAAATAATATTAGTCGGTCTTGGTTTCCTCGTCCTGCACTTGAGAAGGATTGGATCGTCCTACTAGGTTCATCATCCTACATTTGAGGACCGCATATGTTTGGATTGTCTTGACAAGACCCAATCATAACTAGGATGCAGTAACCTCAAATGATGGAAGGCTTGTCAAGACAATCCTAGCAGAACAGCATCATATGCATTTCTCCAAAAAATTTCTCAATGGAACATATTTAAATCTTTGAACTTCTGTTCAAAAACAAAGTTGAAACTAAATGGAATTTAGAAGGTTTTGAAAATTACCAGTTGTTTGCAAATTGCCAATCCTAGTCCTGTCCCACCATACTTCCGAGCAGTATCTGCTCCGACTTGCATATATTTCTTGAATAGAGTGGGTATAGCATTTTCTGTTAATCAAGGCAAAACTGGCTTAGCAACAGTAAGAAAAAAAAAACTAAAGATATTAGGAGTTTTATGTTATATTCACTGACGGTGTAAATTTTTACACCATCAGGGCAACTTAACCGGTTATAGCAAACTATTGCTCTATTTTCCAAGTTATCATATCAGGCCCATGTGGAAAGTTACTCTAACATAATATTTTGAAAAAACTTTACACTATCAGTGCATTAAACATAAACTTTATACAAAATAAGGTCAAAGGTATCCATGAAGTTTATGGATCAGCAACCAGGTCATGGGAAGGCTGAGTTTGTAAGAAGTACCTGGTATTCCAATCCCAGTGTCATAAACATCACAACGTATCCACACAGTTGTTTCCTGTTGATTAGGATCATCCACTTCATCTTCTATAGAAGCTCCATTTTGTTCTGAATAGTTGCCCTCCCCGTTCTGCATCAATCTCTCATTTGCACCATCGGCATCTTTGCATCCACCAGAGCCTTTACGATCAAAGGTGTTGTGAGATGGTGATGTACACTTATCTTCCTTACATATCTTTGCTAAAACCTTTGAATGATCAGAAGCCATCCTCTTATGGGATCCTTGTTTGACATCAGGACATGTCCCGGGAACCACATACAGCTTTATACCAACCTTCCCTTCATGAGTAAATTTTATAGCATTGCTGCATAACATAAGATACTACTCAGGTTTCCTATGTCTTTGATACAGTTATTCATGGGGAATTTTCAGAAAGAAGTTGGAGAAAGTTAAGTGTTTTTATGACATGGGGGAAAAAATAACTCTCTGGTACAGTACTATGAAATAACAGAAGTTGTGTACACATTTCATTTCATTTCCATTGTGGAGACATCTCTCGTTTGCAGAAAATGAGAGCAAGACTAAAGAAGAAATCAGAATATGCAGTAGATGTTTTGACTAACAAGCGTTATTAGAATGAAAGATAGCACCATCGAGGCCTTCAGCCACCAAAAGATTTTCATACCTGATCAAGTTCGTGAGAATCTGGCGAATTCTTAATACATCTCCGACGACCTGATTTAAGGAAAACTCTTTAGTTGGAAGCTCATAAAAGATAAACTACAGAGATAATGAGTAGGGGGGAAGGAGGGGGGACGGGAGGAGAGAGAAAGAAGCAGTTAGACATAGTTTTATCATGCGGAATTTCTGAATCATTACTGCAAAGAGTCAAGGTCGAGAAACATGTAGAAATTTTCCCAATTTTGCAACCTCTTCCATAGCACTCATCTCACTTGCATACTTGAAGGAATAATAGAGAGTAATTAAAAAGTTTCCTCTTCAATTGGATGCTCATTAGTGAATGACAGTAAGGTTGGTCTTGGTATGGGTAAAAAGAATACAGATGCCCTCGGGTTTTTGTTGTCATGTTCTTATAATTCATGAGACAACTTACCTCAATGGGAACATCTTCAGCAATGTGGCCTTCCAATGTTAATATTTTCTGTAGTGATGCTGCTGCAGTTTGCAAGACATGCTTTACAACCTCCCTTGGTCGGAATTTCGTGGCTTCCAACTTCATTACTCCTGAACGAAAATTAGACAATAACTTTTTTCAGGACAATCAAGTTAATCAAAGTATATGTAGTTAATTACTGCTAAGACAAAAACAAAATATGTAGTTAATTGATGCTAAAACAAGAAACAAAATCACTAAATGTTGTTTACAGAAAATTCCAGAGTAAAAACTTGGCTAATCCACAAGGAAATCTAAACTGAAGAAATAAATTCTTAAGTTTGCAATGTACCTCTTGTCCAAATACTTTCTACACATTGAAAAGAAAATATAACATAGAAAGGTCACTTTGGGATTGAACTATATTCTCAAGCTATACTTCTATTGAACTATGTCCTTCAACAATCCCAGCTGAGCATGCAAATGAAAAACTCATGGAATTCATTCCTAAGATAGAAAGAGTTAAAACTAGATCTACACGATTCGTAGAAACATCCAAATACAAACATCTAGGAGATCACATCAAATATTTTAACAAATACTGCAATTCAAAAGAGAAGAGAATGAAATTAAACCTGATTCGACTTTGGACAGGTCAAGGATGTCATTTATTAGTTGAAGAACCAAATCTCCTGAAGACAACATTACATTCACAAGCTGACGCTGTTCCTTGTCCAGTTTTGTGGTAGAAAGAATCTCAGTCATGCTGACAACTCCTGACAAAGGAGATCTAATCTCATGAGACATGGTTGCAAGCATTTGTTTCGCTCGCATTGTTTCCTCTGCAACAAATGAAGTATATAACCTTAGTGATGTTTATTCTTCTAGCAGCTGACTTCACATATGTTCATAAAGCCTATAATATGTAAAGGAACCTGTTATGTGAATAGTTTTATTAAGTTCAGTCTCCTTGGCCTTCTGTACAGCTATCTCTTCGCGTAGCTTTGCCATTTTTTCTCTTTTCCTTACCTGCAATTTGACCATAACATTGCTACTGAGCTTCCATGAATCATTCACCAAAAATACATTGATGATAGAACTCAACGAATTAGCAAAACGATGCAGAGAGAGTATATAACATGGTATCATCTCTTTAAACTGATATTTTGAACATCACAACTCAAACTTCCTTGGAAAAATTACTGATGAACACCAACAAGAGTAACCGGTGAAGAATCTAGAGTTAATGGTAAAGAATCCAACTCACCTGATCAGTTATCTCCATTCCCATATAATTTACACCAAGGGTTTCTCCTGCCTTACTGAACACAGGTTCAACATATATTAAAAAAGTTTTTGACCCAAATAATCCTGTGTCAAATGTAATTTCCCTCTTTGCCGGTATTCCCCGTTCCAAAACCTCTCTTTTGAAGTCTTGAGATTCCTTTACACCAGCACCAGTAAAAATCTCTACATCTGTTTTGCCAATGATGTCCTGAAAGATAAGTATGATTGAGGAAAAAATGTACCAGATTCTAAATGTCGAAGAAATTTCATCGAAGTGAACTGATGGATTATAGAAAGATACTGATTCCGCGCCAAAAGAATATTGAGCAACCTCACATTTTGAAGGAGAAGTTCTAAAGCATATTAAGGTTGATATACCTCTTCACGTAAACTTGGAAAATGATTGTAGATAAAACGATAGCGTAACTCATTGTCCTGCACAAAAGAATATCAGAACACTTAGTTTCTTCAAAACATATTATGTCAATAAATAGTATGCTTTTAAAATAGTTCAGGAAGATTATATAGAGGTTAAAAATGATTTGGAAATGATCCAGCATCTGTTTACAAAAGAGGGCGATTGTATCAAGGAAGAGGGGTCGAGGGAATAAGTAGAATGAAAATGTCATCATCCCAATCGCTTCTAATATCCGAGCAGAAAAACTTATCAGATCATTCAGGTATGTGGAGATATCCGATCAAATTTTTGTCTCTTACAATAATTGAGGAATGGGAGTTAGACTGGTCTTCGACACTAACTCCGTGTAGCTTGAATTTTCTACTGACATCAATTGGACAATGCTGGAAGCCAGGACTTTCTCACACTTGCAACTGATGCAAACAAACACTACAAGACGTTTGACAAGAATATTTTTCATTACTCCCTTATCTGGCTTAAGTTGAACCTAAAAGGTCATGCAAAGAAGACCACCATACAAGCATCAATTATTACCACCTTTCTTCCTATTTCGATTGGTTGGAGATTCGTGGTTTTAATTAACAAGATCCACGAGCTTCATATGTCCCAGGCAACAGATGGTAGTGTTAGTAGTATAGAGAAAGTGTTTGTACAATGGCTTTTATAGCCCAAGTACTTGATTTATCCAATGTTTGTACTAGACTGAAGAAACAAAAAGTTGAGAAGAGAAAATAAATATGAGGACACAACAAGGTGACATTTACAGAACTAGAACAAGAAATTGGGAGCATTTCCAATTTAGGTAAGTGAATACTCATCAAATTATTCCAAATGAAAACTGACCTGATGGCCAATGACAACCGGTGCATTCTGGAGGACAAAATGTAAGAAATTATCTGCTCTTTTCAGAATTTGAGATAATTCTTCCACTGGAGAGGACTGTCTTTCAAGATTTTCTATGCTTTCCTGCAATTTCTCAGTTAGTATTTGCTCCCGTTGAACACTCGCTTCCAACAACTTCTCCAAATGTTCAGCTCTCTGCTTCCAGTATTTTATGCTATCATACTCAGCATCTATTTCTAGTTTATCTTGAATTTTCACATCATTCCTTTTTCTAGGAGCCTCTTGGAATATGTATCTCTTCAATTCTTCATCCAATATTGAGATTGGACGCTTATCACCTCCATATCGTTCTTCCTCGAATTGATACTTCTCCAGTATCTCCAATTTCTTGAGCTCTGATTCTTGTTGTTGCTTGCTAAGATTGTCAAGCTCTTCTCTAAGTAGCCTTACAGCATTTTCCTGTTTATATTCCCAATTTTTCACCAAGTAAGCCAACTGAGATGATCCTTTTTCGCTATAATTAGTAAGTTCCACAAGGCGCTTGAAATCAACTATGGTTGTATCCTCATTGATATTAACCTCCTCCAACATATCTTGGTCTTCTCCTGGCCAATCTATATTGAATTGTTTTCCGGCTTCATTCATATCTTCAGGCCACATCGACGAAAGTACTTCCACTTCCATCTCCATGTCCTCTGTTTGATCACTTTCCATCTCGCAAACCATATTCGACTTATTCTATATTACATACAACCAGAAAGTCAAACTATTGCTTAACTTAGCTCTGAAGAAACAATTCTCGCATCTGAGCTTAACTGAATCGAATTCTCAATAAGATCCTCAACACCAAGAGCTATAAGGAGAACGAAAAATCGTTTCTAGGAACACGTAACCATTCAAGATCCTTTAGCTCAACTGCTTAACAACATCTGCAAACAAAATGATCAAGAAACATGAATGTATTGATCCCTATTGGATGAATATACACAAAGCTGAATCTCTCAGAGAGATTTCAACAAGCATTTAGAAGGCCACTTTTTTTTTTATTAAGATCCAAATATGGGATGTGAAAATTGATAACATCATCCCTTTTGCTTCATCAGAGGTCATTAATGAAAAACATCAACTTTGCAATTCTTTTATTATTACAACAGAAGCCGAAAAAAATTTGTCAATCATTTGATGTAAAAAAATTCTTCTGCAATCAAAAGCTCATGATTTAAACTGTTGAGAAAAACTACCAACAACTTAAAGCTATGCATTCAACTGGAGCAATGAAATGAGGTGGAAAGAGACAATAAAAATAATCACCCTTTAGTGCAACTTCCAACAATAACATAAAGAATACAATTCAAGAACATAATTGAGGTGGGACATGATATTTAAGATTAATAATTCACAAGAGAAAAAACTTGAAAGAAATAGCCAAGTGTTGGATTCATTAATCATCTATCAACTCATTCATCATACAATAAGCAACGCATAATCAAATTGCGTATTCCAATTCCAATATGGAATACGCAATGCAAATTGACATCAAATTTCACGTACACATATACCAAAGTCAACCAAATTGCATTAAAATAGACACCTTTCTTCGTTTTCAAGAATTCTCGAAATAACTTTCCATTAAACCAAAACCAGAAGAAGAGAAGAAGAAAGTTGGTTATGAAAATTAAGAGAACACCCACCCTTGTTCTCCTTTTCACTGTAGATCTGAAAGAATCTCTTGAAAGTGCTCAGTCAAAGATAAAAATAATACCCAAAACCTTTGGACCATTATGAAGAATGTAAAAGGAGACCATGTGAAAGCAAAAGAAAAAATAATACTAATTTGTGAAAAACAAAAAATATGTGGAGACCAAACTCAAGAAGCCATGTGCATTTTGTAAGTCTTCGTATTACGTTTAGTTTTATTTCAATTTTTTATACAGTGAAAACCCCGCCCCCTTTTAAAAATTTTCTGGTTACATTCATAGTACTCCTTTTTTCTCTACTCAAAAAAAAATACTTCAAGAACTCTGTTTTCTCTCTCTAAAGAAAAGCTAAAATGTTTGTTTCTCTCTCTTGTTTTTTGTAATTGTTTATGAAGAAATGATTCTGCTGGTAGTGTGAGAGTATATATAGTTGTCGTAATTTGTTACTATTTTTTGGTGTCAATTAGACAACAGAGGGATCACTCTGTTTTTTATTTTTTTTAAATTGGAGACGACGGAGGTTGCTCCCCGCCTTTTACGAGGTCACGCACTTTCAAAGCGCGTATATTTCACGCTCTCTATATCTATATTTTTGAGCTCTCTGTTGCTTGACTTGTTTATAGTACTCCTCTTATTGTATATGCGTTGTCCAATGATTAGCCTCAATTTACAACCAAACACCTTTTACTTTAGGTCTTACCACATTTCACCACCTTCTATAAATTCATCAAGTTAATCAAATTTATTTTATAGGATGAAAAGAAAAAATATTCTAATGATTTCGAAGTTGACTCTTTTAATTTACCTTTTTCAGTCGATAATATGCAAGACTATAGTAAAAATCAAATAACTCTAAATCACTTTCATTTTTTTGAAAAATTGGATTAGAAATGAACTCTTTCTTCTTTTTTTTGAAAAATTGGATTAGAAATGAACTCATTTCTTTACGAATTAAAATTTAGTATGAATTTAAAATCATTTAATCTTTGGCATTTTTTGCTGGAGTTATGTCCAATTTAACGTTGGCGGCTTGCTCTGACCAAGACTTCACTTTTTGCTCCGTCCGCGGAGCATATGAATTTCTTGGAATGTAGATAGACCAAAAGAAGGAATAAAGGGATAGGGATAGGAATAGGAATTATAGGGCACTTGTGGGAACATGACTAACTAACCATTTCGATAGTACTCGTGCTGCCGTGCCAAGAGGCACGACCACGGAAGTAATGAAAACGAAAAAGTTATGTAGTTGGACCCATCTGTTCTATCCGATCGAGTTTTGCTTCTCTAGAGAAGATGAGAGGCTAAAAATGAAAGTGTTCGCAACACATATCGAAATGGTACTAATTAAGCCGACCAAACACCATGAATGATCTGATTCCCTATTTAAGGTCTTATTATTATACATAAATAAATAATTAAAAATATTCACACTAAAGTAACTTCTTCTCTCTTCCCCTACAACACTATATGAAATTGTTAGTATAATTGCATTGTATATATGCAAACAATTTGCTCATTCTTCTCGATGGACAACTCAATTTTCAAATGAGTTTTTACTCTATTTTCCTTTCTCAGAATCCTTTTTTCTTGTTCACTTCTTTTTCTTTTTTAATTGATTATCAGTCTCTGTGTCATCTTCTTTATTATCATTATTAAGAATCAAGTTATCGTTCGATATTATCGAATTTATTAAAAAATTGATTATTTTGTCATTTTCAAACTAAACAGTAAAATTAGTGGTTTAAAGTCAAATTACAATAAAAGACCTTAAATATATACATAAAAATAATATCAATTTAGAGTTGTCTTTTCATTCTTAGATTCTACTTGTTTTAGTGTAGTATTTTTGAAAGTCATTAAGTGTTTAACTTCACATAATAATATTGTTATTTATAAGAGTAAGAAATAATTATAGTTAATAAAAGGTTAGTCATTTGCTTGCAATACATTAATTTAGATGTTTTTGTAAAAAAATTATTTATTAACATGAAGATTTGAGTTGTTTAATTCAAAGTTCTAAAATATTTCTGACAAAAAATAGATAATTCTTCTTTCTTTCTTTATCTAATTTAAATTTTATAATTTTTTATAATACTCAATAATTTATAAAGTGAAATTAAAATCATAAAAATCACTATTAAATTTTTTTCAGGCCTTAAAATTTTGGATGCCTTAAGCAAACACTTTACTAGCCTCACGTGTGAGTCACTCCGGATAATGTTTTGAATATCACACCTATATATGTACATAATCATTTATATGAGAATAATACCAATACAAAAAATATTCTTGCTACTAAATTACTCTTTGTAATCAGCTGTTTTTTTAAAAAAAAAATATAACTAAATTACTTTTTTTGTTATTTCAACTCCTTATTGATACTAACAGTGGTTGTTAAATCTTGGACAATTCATTTACATCGGGTAACATATGTTTAATAACAATATTATTAAGTTTGATCCTGTTATAAATTTATTGACGGAGTGAATTGTCTATTTAGTTAATACATGAACTATTTACATATATGTATATACATTTCTTACGTTCTATGAACCATTTTGGATAATAATGTACCTATTAATTTCGATAATTAACATAGTGACTTTTGAAGTACTGATTTCTCAATCTATAAATAGGGCCGTCATTCACCATTGCATACACTCTTGAAGACATTTAAATAAAATGATCTTCACATTCTACTCTCCATATTTTTTTTATCTATATTACTTATATTTTACAATAGATTCAACAATTTCTTTTGAATTTTATAACTAGTTGAACTTATTTCACCTCTTACATAGAGTACTTGAAATATCTTACCTAGTATGTTAGACAATTTTCTTGTCTTGTTATGATATAATAAGATGTGCATGCAATGAATAATAATGCATATTTATATTGTCTTATTAATGCGTGCCCTTTCTACATCTTTTTTCCTCCTTCCAAGGTTAAGACTCAATTAATGGAAAAGAATATAATGTCAAGTTCACTATTTTTTTGAATTCTTGTAAACTTTGAATGAGTTTCAAAGTTACTGGTGACTAAATATTATATACATATATATCATTTAAACTTTACATATTGATCCCAATTTGTCCTGAACCCAAAAAGTTTTTCAGAAAAATCCCTCTTATGAAACTTTCAAGAAAAAAGTGTGCAAGGTTTTCTAAAAAAAAATAAAAATTGCACGACGAAAAAGATATATTGGGATAGGGTCAAATAATAAATAAAATGTTAAATTGAACAAATTCCTAACACGTTACAATTTAAATCTCTAAATGTATGTTAAAGACATTTTGTGCAAGGTTGTCTAATAAATGTTAAGATAACACGTTGAATTTAAATCTCTAAAATATGGTAACACACAATAATAGTAATAGCATTAAAAGGATATTTTCTAAGTGTGTTTGGTATGGGAAAATATTAAATTTTCATGTTTAATTGGTCAAAATATTTTTAAGAAATCATGAACACAATATTTTAAAATTAACATTTATACATTCAAAAATCATATGAAAAATAGTATTAATTGTAATCTTTCTACGTTCATATGATTAAAAAAATATTTTCTAATATATTGATCATAATTTAATTCTCAAAAAATAAAATATAACAATTAATTAAAACTCGAAAGTAAAATATATGATAACTAATTTAAAACGGAGAGTATACTTCTGATTATCAGGAACGTGAATTATAAAGCGTTCCCAACGAGAAATGGATTTTGATGGATGACGTGTTTGTCTACGGAATTTTGGGTGAATTGCATAGAAAGATACTTTTGTGATGCTATTTAAATTTGAAATTTGTATAAAAATATTCTTTTTATTTTGGATTAAATTGAGCGTGGGGAATCAAAAATTCAAAATCAGTGAATTGTGACATATAAATCAATAATAAATAATAAATCGATATAATTTTATGTTATATTTACTATAATTGTCATATTGAATTAGTGACAAATAACATTAAATGGCATAAACTCTTTGTTAACTCAGACTATAACTTATTCTGAAAAGCTTGCAATATAAAGGATTCTATTGCAAAAGAATATATATATATATATATATATATATATATGTCATTTCTCTAGCTCATAAATTCAATCATATTCTTAGTATTTTCTTTCAAGTTTTTTGTTTAAAAAGGACAGAAATGTTCGCATGCGGATTTTCGTTTAAATTTATTATTTTTTAAACAAACTTACCGAAATTTTTAAGCTTGCTCAACAATGTTATTCTTGATTTTCAATCAATTATGTGATAGTTGATCAAGTAAACGAAATAGAAGTCAAAATGACGAAGTCTCAAAAAGAAATATTTTTAGTAAAAATATATTAAATTTGTAATGTGTTATGTGCATGTTTTTATTGAATTTATTTATGTAAATTTGAAACTTCAACTAAAATTGGCGTTCGGAACGTGAGAGCCAATACACTCCTTTATAATGCTTTTACATTATTTATATTTTTCTTTATTACTTTATTTCTTTTCTATACATATTTAAATTTTCTAGAATGGGAATGCACTTAGACATGAAGAAATTAAAGTGAAACTAAAGATGAAGGCCCTTGTGATTATTAAATTGGAACCTATAAAATATAAGGTTTATAATGATGAGCTTTCTTTTTCTTTTTTTTTAATAATCAATTTGAAATAAAAAAATATCTTTAGATATTTCAAGTTGATTTTTGTAAATAACCAGATCCAACAAGAAAAATTAAATATCGTGTCCGGAAAATGGATCAATTTCCTAAGAAATGATTGTGGGGCTACTTTTTAAAGTTCCACAGCTTAATATATACTATAGTTTATTACCTTTTATAAAATTTTAAAAAAATATATACTATAGTTTATTCTCCAAGTAATATTTGTTGCGGCACCTAGTCTTTATAACTGGCATTCTAACTTTTCCCTCTACCAGTTTTTTGTTAATTATTACGCCTTTCCTTTTATTTAATTTTTAAAAATGTATAACGAAATAATAAAATATAAGGCAACAAGAAATATAGCTGAGAAATCTAAAGGGAGAGCAAAAGATTTCATTTCTCTTGGGATTAGTATATAAAATGCATTAGTTTAGCTATTATAATTTTTCAAAAAATAATTTGCAAATAAGTTACTTCCATGTTATTTGTCTAATTTATAATCTTTCATGAAATTGTACAAAAAATGGCTAGTACGTTATAAGCATAAACTATTTACGAGCTATTTGCTTTGCTGCAGTGGTTCTTCAAAAAGTCATAGAAATATTGAGTGGACATTTACAATTTGATATTTTCGTAACAATAACAATAATTAAAATTAAGACACAATTAATTATATTCTTTTAATCTTTTCCTTATGGTTAAAGAAATCAAAAGTGATTAACGATATCCATTTATGGTAATACTATCATTGTGCTCTTTTGTTTGTTCAATTTATATTTTGCTTGTTCATTAAAAAAATATTAACTTAGTATTTGTTTGATTTAGTCATTTTTATTATTGATATTTTAAAATTTTAAATTAAACTACTATACTCTAATTAATTTAAGAAATAGTTACTTAATGTCATTAAGTAACTATTTCTTAAATTTATTTATTCAACTTTAATCGATCATTAAGTTAATGATAAATTAAAGTTGAATAAATAAATTTTCTCTTAATTTATTAAAACAGAAAATTAAAAAAATAATTTTAGTATATTGGAAAAGTAAAAGGAAATTAAAAAAAATAATTGACTGTCCATAAATAAATAAAAATAATTTAACAAACTATATTTTATATCTAATATTTTCTTAATGAACATGCTAAAGTCTTTTTTTTTTTGTTGGTACTAATCATCTTTGACGAAGGGAGTACTAAAAAAGGATTATTAAAATTTCTGATTTTAGCAAGTGTATGGCCCAAATTCCATCACCAAATTATTTCTCTTTTTCATTGAGTAATTTATAGAGTACTAGATTTATGCTTTTCAACATTTTATATTTAGAGAATCAAATTAAAAGAAAATGGAAATTGGTGAGAATTGTTAGATTTTGTCTTGGCTCCTGTGCTCATTAGTATGTCAAATTTGATAATGGGTTGGTTGGGTTAAAGGAATCTACCTTAGACATTATTTTGAGTAATTAAATTAAAATATAAAAGAAATGGTGGCAAGTAATAAAAAAGGAAAAAAAGAGCTAAGTCCAATCATTTATTTAGAGGTACTCCCACCCTCACTCCTACCTAATAACGAAATCAAGATTTTCACTGAGAAGATTCAAAATACAAAAAAATAAACATATGAAATAGCCGAATAAAGTTCAACATCTCTTATATATACATGAAAAATAATTTCAATTATATATAAATAATATAATTTTCACCAAAAATAATTCAGATGAACCTCTCAGACTTATCTGGCTCCGCCCCAATGGCCCTATCATGACAATTAAAAAAAAACAATAACAATGAAAGAATTAGTTGGATGGACATGGTGTGTGATAAATATAATTTTTATTTAAATATATTTTGTTTAATTTAATGCAATTGTACAACTAAGACACATCCAAGTCTCCTCTGTCTTGTAGTTTCAACTCTGTCCACATGGCTTTGAGAAGCATAGTTTTTCTACCTCTCACCCATGTGATACTTGCTGACTCAGCATACATCTACAGCTTGACACGTGGCTCATTTATTTGAATCATTCCAAAACTAGCTTTATTTCCTTCCTTGTTGTTTTCCTTTTATAAAAAGCATAAAAGAAATGCTTTTTGATCATTAACTATTTGTTTTATTAATTAAGCCATTATTGATTAGTGCTAAACATGGTTATGACAGTTAGGATCGCATTCATCACTTGTTAATTAACTTTTGGAAATGTATATTGAAATGATGAACACCACATCCACTTAACATTTTTTTTTCATATATAATATGTCTAAAAATATTTAATAGCTTAAATCATAAAAGGTTTAGAGAAATTAACATCTGTCTTTTTCTTAATAGTTACTTAGACTATATATCTTAATAGTTACTTACACTATTTAGAGAAATTTATGGAGTACTATAATATGACTCAATTTCATGATTAAGAGTGTTTTGATGTACATATTGCTCTTTGATCGATGTACATCATCTATAAAGACAATTGTTTGTAATTGAGTATATTAAAAGAGAATTAAAAGTTTCTACAATCATTTTTATGAAACTTGAGCCAGATCCAATGTTCATTTTTTTTTTACATAGTATCAGAGCAGGATTCATCTCACTCGATATTGGGACCCCCATTAAATCATTCATGCTCTAGATGTCCAACTTTAGACGTGAGGTGAAGTATTGAAGAGTCTCATATCGGTGATTAATGGGATAGGCGGTCTCCTTATATGGTCTTGGACATTCCTCTCTTCATGAGTCAGCTAACTTTAAGGGTTGAGTTATGTGTTAGATCTATTTCTTTATATGTGAAGAGTTCTCACATCGTTGATTAATGGAATGAATGGTCTCCTTGTATGATCTTGGGTTATATATCCTCCTCTCATAAGCTAGTCTTTGGGGTTGATTTAAGTCCTAAATCCATCTTTTTACATGGTATCAGAGGAACCCCTCGCGATTATTATGTATCAATAATTGACCTCCTATAAATTGATCACGCACGAAATGTCCAACAGAATTAGACACAAGAACTTAAATTGGATTAATAACTTTCATAGGCCTAAAATACAGACACTCACTAATTATTTTTTAGTTAACTCCACATCGTACCAAATCAAAGAAAACATTGAACTTTTAAGTTGGATGGAGTGGATATAATTATTTATTTATTTTATAAAAGAATAAATTAATTTGTGTTTAAAAAAAATTGCATGATATAAAGACGCTAGCTATCTTTGGTATACTACTCATAACCAAAACTTCCGAACTCTTTTTCATCGCTTCATAAGTTCGAAAAGGCAAAATACATTATGGCTCCACAATTTTAAATTTATAACTTATAAATTATAGACTAGATAAATCACTGGATTCTGAATAAATTATGTATAAATTAAATATTCATTAAAATTCCAACACAAATATAAAATTTTAACCAATATTATTAATCATGTCGAATCCATAGCTAAAACTAGAGTACTCTAGCTTCGAACTTAATTAAAAAAACCTTCAAGTTATTAAAGTATATATTATACACTGTGCTTTGGAAGTGAATATACATGCCTCCTGTTTAGTCAAGATTTCTAAAACTACCTTGTCAGGTTATTTAAATATTACGAAAGGTAATAAGTAATATTTTGTTAATTAAGAAGATAAAGATTTAAAAGCAAAATACAAAGACTTTAATTACTTTCATATGCATTAAGAATTTCACAGTTTATTTAAAAAATAAAAATCCTTTCTTTTTAGACTATTTATTATTTCTAGAAGTGAAAGTTGTATTAATATTAATAAATAATCCTCCCCATCTCTCGTATTAGAATATTGATAAAGGAAAATATAGCTCGCAAAAAGAATTTAGGTTCGATAGTGTAAAAGAATTATTTATGCTATACGAGATTTACTAATCAATTAGTGCATATTCAATTAAATTATCAATTAGTGCTTATTCAATTAATTACTTATAACGAGATTTACTTATAAATATATAATAATTTATGTAATTCTGTAAATATTTTTATACGTCTGCTTATGACTCAACTCTTTCTTAATTAAGTTTGGACGGCCAGCAATTAGCTAAGATAATTAATTTTATCTTTTTTGCTTGAAGTAATCACATGTAGCATGTGCATGCATGTCTTGTAAACATTTTTTTTTTCTACCGTCTTTTTGTACAACTAAAAGTTAAGATTAGAAAAATAATCTTCTTCTCTAAAACTGTACTCCTTCGTCTTAATTAATTGTCATACTTCGCTCTTCAGCAATTCAGTATTTCATAATAAAACTTTAGATATTCAAAAAATATACTAATAGTACTATAAATCATCAACCTTTTCATTTTAATTTGATGAAAAATATATTTTTTTAAATACTGATTAAAATTTACATAATTTGACTCTCGAGATGTGAAACACGATAACTAGTTTGGAAGGAGTGAATAACTCAAAAGAGTTGTTTGTTTATTAATTATTTTAAATAGAGATTAGAAGAAACTAGGAAGGACCACTAAGGTGACGAGGACCTCAAATAAAGGAAACTCACTTTTCGACTAATATTTTTACTAATTAAGTACTACTAATTTTTACTAATTAAATCCGGTTATTAATGGACTAATAGGTGTCTTTTGCACAAGACAACTTCCATAATTATCGGATTAATTAACTAGTAAAGTTGGATTTACGAGATGCAGAGTGCCTTTACTCCAAGTTAATTAGATTACGTCAATTTTTGTATAAGATATAAGAAAAATAAGTTATTAATTACAAGGGTTAAAAACATTATATTTAGGTGTACGTACACTTGAACTTTCACAAATCAACAACTAAAAATAAATAATTCTAATATGTTGTTTCTCTAAAATATTTAATATAAGAATTTGAGTTATATATGTCGTTATTGAAAGAAATTTAATTTTTACACAATTTGCTATGTTTATATCTTATTTCAGGTAGATTATCTTATTTTAGGATTACGAAATCTCTTGTATAATGCAACTTACTTATAATTGTTTTTTAAAATAACCCGATAACATAAAATATATTTAGCGCTCACAACGCATATAATGTCTTTTATTGCAAATATAGGCAGGTAAAATCAAATATTAAGAAACAAACAATATTGAAGTTTGGGTCCAAATTAAAGGCAAAGTGTATTCTCATTACTAAAAACAGAAATATATCATCTCCAAACTTGAACTTTTGTCCACGAAATAAACTGGTACGCATTAATCCCAAAAAAACCTATAAAAATAAATAATCCTAGTCTTTATCTTTTACAAATATAATTAATTATTATATAATCAGCATCTAATATTAATACACTTGTTATACATCGAATATACACCTACAACAACAATGAATATATATGGCTAGGTGGTATGAGAATCTATGACATCAATTTGTCTATTTTGTGAATAAAATAAAATAATACTTGACTAGATGATTCATATGAAAATAGAAATAATATCAATGTGAAACGAAACACATATTCTCTTTATTTTCTGTACCTCTAGTACATAATACATTGATACAATAATAATAATAATAATAGCAACTAGAAAGGATCGTGAAAGAGATGAAATGATCGACAAGTATAATGAGCGTACATGATATTTTTATTTCCTTGGTAATAATTACTAGTGTGTAATGTGAATTTGAATTAATCGAAGTAACGAATTGATTAGATTAAAAAAGAGAGATGGTGGGTGGGGTCTCAGGTGGTGTCTGCCGGGACTTTGGGCGCACAAATACGTAGTCCTAAACATAACCCCCACAAACTACGGAGTTCAAAGCCAGCTCTTTTGATGTGACATTTCTAACATATATTCACATCACACGCATAAAAATACACATTAACTCACATATGTTATGTGGGCGGTGGCCTTAACCATTTTATTTTGATCTAACTCGTATCCTTAAAGTTAGCTATCGAAGTGAAAGAACCTAAATTTATTTAAGTCTCACATAAACTCACAAGATCATAACAATCGTTCCTGCTTGAATATCACTAAACTCGTTGGTCACGACTGAGCACATTTGGCACCAACCCCTTTCGAGTCTAGACCACCACTCTGAGCTTTGACCCCATGCGTCAAATTATAATTGGCTTTGATAGCGTATAACGATCTTGAATCTAGCTCACACCTCCAAAAACGAGTTGTTGGGGGTGAAAGAAATCGAAATTTATTTAAGTGTCACACCAGCTTTTCATTCAGTTGATGTGGAACCTGGGGCATATCTAGGGGATTTTCTAATTCACGTGAACTCATGCTTTCCTCCCTAGATTATATATAGTAGTGTTAATTTTTTTTAAAAAAAAATACTTAAATATAGATGTTGTGAATCAACGCTCAATGTATCATACAATGGATGATGATTGGGTGTACCTCTCTAATAAGTGATGCTAGAAATTTAAATCTTATATATATCTTCTTCTTTTTTTCTTTCTAAAATTTGGTAAAATCTCTCTAAGTGGTTATTGGTAGCAGTTTTGGCGTTTTAATTAATTTTATTTTTATTTTTTTGCTTTAATTTTCAACTTTTTCACATTGGAATTTTTTAAATTTCTTTAGCACTATAAAACTTTTATATAATTAAACCAAATGTGTATACTAAAATTAGTAGTATTGAATGATGGATTCAACTAATCTCAATACCTTTGACGCGATATATATATATTTATATATATATATATTGCACCATTCTCTCAAAATCCTGGTTACGCCTATGCATGGAACCCACATAATCATAATTTTACAACATTTTTTCTTGAGATGAACTTTGATTCTCTTAGATCCCACTAGAACAATTGAATTGTTATCTTTTTAACCCTTATTAATACCAAGTCCTTAGTAACTTTCTTGTATGACGTCAAGGGTGCAACATTTGATCGAGCCGGCTCGACCGAGCTCGAGTTGAATAGAGTGA
This sequence comes from Solanum appendiculatum, assembly GCA_018342035.1. NCBI lineage: Eukaryota > Viridiplantae > Streptophyta > Magnoliopsida > Solanales > Solanaceae > Solanum > Solanum appendiculatum. The sequence continues at coordinate 526,878 of JAGDQO010000377.1, read as the reverse complement.
AGTTGTGATTGAATCGAATCAAATTTTTTGTTCAAACTGAAACCTAAGCAAGTCGAGCTATAAGTCAAGCTAAATACAATCGAGCCTAGCTAGTTTTGTTACTGCGCATGCATGCAAAGATTAACTTAAATTATAATAGAATTTTAAATAGAATTCTCTTTACCTCTATGAGGTAAGGGTAAGCAGCGGTGGAGCCACCTTGTGTTCAGGGGGTTCGGATTCGACAGAAAATTATACTATTTATACATGGTTAAAATATTTTTTTACGTATATATAGTAGATGTTGAACCCCCTTCGGCTAGTTTATGTGTCTACTCTTCAGATTTTGAACCCCCTTAATGAAAATTCTGGCTCCGCCACTGAGGGTAAGATTTGTGTTATTATTGTTATTGTTTTATAGTGTCATGTGAAATTATTATATTCAATGAATAACAAAGAGATATGAAAATGACAAAAGTAATCCCTTATATTTAGAGAGGTTTAAAATAGTGTCTTAAATGTAATGAGTAGTTTTAGTCCTTTAAGTTTTCAAAGGTAAACACTTTTTTATTGCACAAATATTTAACAAACTCTAATGGTCTGATTTAATAGGAATTGTGAAAGAAAAACTATTAACAAGATATGATAGGAAAATAAGGTCAAATGGACAAACGACAAAGGATGGAAAGAAATTGCACCTAAAAATTGTATTAGACACCAAAAATAGACAAAAACTTCTTAAATATTTGATGTGGACCAAAACTGCTGAATTTTAGTAAATTTCAAGGATTAAAACTGCTAAGAACTGTTTTAAAGGACTTATTTAAACATACCTCCAAATCTAATGGATCAACTTTGTCAGTTTCTCAAAATCTTTTATTTCAAAAGTCACCGTATAAACCATAAATACAAAAGAGTTGCCTATTATCTCACATATTTTTTTTAAACTTTGTTTCATTTATCGTCTTCAGCTCGATCCAAATATTAACATAGGTAACATGAATAGAAAAAACAGTATTCCAACAACAACATATTCAATATAATTCTACGAGATATGCAACTGTGAAGATAAATTATACGCAGATTTTACCCCTATATCAGGTGTAGAAAATTTGTTTCCGAGGTAAAGAAATTGTTTAAAACAAAAACAGTATTCCATCTTTGCATATTATCTGGTAAGTAGTGAAGGAGACACTTCTTTTCTTTAAAAAAAAAAAAAGAGAGATATATTTTTTTACATTAAAATAATGAATTAAAGAAGCTAGTAATTTCCCAAATGAGATATCCAAAAACATGGATAGTGGACAGCACAACTCCGGGTTTTCTTGCCCCTGGGCCCTCAAAATTCACAAATAAACAAAAATCCAAAAAACAAATAATTTAAAAATTAAGTACTGTACTTTATTGTATAATATAATATAAAGTGCTAATAGTTTCACTGCTTAAGAGTAAGCATAGGTTAATTAGGAGGGACAAAAAGGTAAAGCGATTAAATTGTCATCCTTTATATCGGGGATAACACTATCATTAGCAAATATTTCAGATGTAACTAAAAGGTTAACCAAATTTAGGATTATATTATATCTACTAACTACTGTATTTTAATTACCAACCTATTCTATCTATTAATTAGGGTATAGTATACTTCTTTGTCTTGCCTTCTTGATTTATGAATTTCTAATTAATGACCTCACTTGTTCAATTTGACCCCATCAATTCAACTTCAAACTTAAAATATAGAATTTGAAGTTTGAAAAGACATGAATTCACTTTCGGGATCACACTTTTTATAACTGACATGTGTCTAGTCTAGCGAGAACATGCATTGTGAGCGAGCTTGAGTTGTTACACCAAGTTTATTTACAATCTCGAGTCTTATTGCACTTTTACTCGTATCAAGTTTTCACTTCATCCTAAGATGGATCAAGGAAATGTGGGGAGCCTCTCGTGATTTTTGGAATTCGACATTAGGAAGTTGTTTCACACCATCAACCGATATCATCAACCCAATTGTCATTCTTAGAAGATTTTCAAGTTCTTTCAAATTCTCACTCATAAAATTCATTTGTATTTTCGTTCAAATACTTTTTTTTTACTCAACTTCAAATAGCATCAACTAGAGTATTTCAAAACTTTTTGGGCTTCTTTTTGTAGGTCCATATTGCATCAAAGATATCCAAAATCTAATGATATTCAAATCCCAATAAAACTTCAAAATGCAATGAACGTTGTACTAAATCAAAAAAATAAAATAAAAATAAGAATAGTAGATAGGTTCATAATGGTTGCCTTTCTTGTCTCCTTATTAATGCTACACTCAACCTTTCTAAACCAACATCACTTTTTGGGACATATAGCCTTTGCTTTTAGCAACTAATTTACTCCTTTTAGGTTTTTGTTTGTCACTTCTATTATGGATTCAATCATACAAAAAATGCCAATTTCTCAAACACATTATGGACTACATTTACTTACCCATCATCACTTTATGTGACATTTATCACATGAATTATCTGTTAAAATGTTTGGAGGTTTTCTTACAAATCACATAACAATATCCTTACAAAAAGTTGGAAGAATAAAATTGTACTCAAACCTAAAAGAGTTAACAATAAAGATATCAAACAAAAATATATTATAGAAGTGTATAAGAATTAATTTAGCAAAAAAATGCAGTATTATTAGAAAATTTGTACAATATCTAGAAAATATTACACGAAATGCTTTGAAAACTTGAAATTAATTAATCCTAGAGGAAAAAAGCGAAAGAAGAGCCCAAATAACACTCTCGAAGGTTAACAAACTTTAATTAAGCCCTTCCAAATAATTATCAACAAAGGCAAGTTATATTTGCCTATATTACAATCAAAATTTTATTATTAGACATTGACATGGACCTTGATCCTAACATCAATATCTCCTTTTTTTAAAAAAAATTTGTAAACCCATATGAGATTAAGCCAATTTTGTCATTAATTCACCTCGCAAAAGATTAGTTAAACTTAAAATTTGAGTTGATTGAATTCAATTTAGCTTTAAAAATCAATTAAATTGTCTCTCCAAAAGCAAAGAAGTATCACATAAATTAAAACAAAGAGAATAACGTACATAAAAAAAAGGCTGTAAAACTACACTAACAAGGTAAACCACCAAATACACCAACCACGCTAATATGTGAAATGGGTGCATTAGGATGTTGTGTTCAGAGTCCAAGGGGTGGGTTTACTTTTGGGCATGCTAATTTTATTTAGCATCTTTTCCTTATCATAATTTATACATTACACAAGTTATTGCCCACTAGAGGAGGAAAATTCAAGAAAGGAAATAATTCTTAGTACGATCGACTAGAAAGAAACACCTACATTTCTGTCAATATATGGAGAAAAACTGAAACAATCAAAACTTCAAAGAGTAGGGATAAACAACGGCCCAGCGGTTTGACATGTTACAGCATCTGTGGGAAATAACATAAAGATTAGTAGCAGACGAGAAACTTAGGATAACACAAACAATGGCATGAGAATGTATAGATTTGCATAAAATCATTGCATATATATATCTTATAAGGAAAAGAGGACCGGGATTCATGAGGTTTTAACAAAATGCAACAAACATTCTATTCGTCAACCGTATAGGAGTTTGATGAGGGGATACGACTGATACACAATAGACAAAGATGACACCTACCATCTCTAGAGGAGAACCAATTATATCTAGAGGCAACTTCACCCTCCCAACACGACGTGTACCATAAATAAATCCAGGCCTCATAATTACTCCTGCAAAAGACGCGAGTTAAATTGACTCTTGAACTATGGAAATAGACAAATTACAACTCCCAATGTTAAGTCATCATAAGCATTTGCAATTACATACACAGACATGCTTCCAAGGGGGATCACCATACCCGGCTGATCCTATCCCCCTCACTTTGAAAATTATAAATTGCTAGCTAACATAAATATGTAACTCTAGAGGAAAGAGCACAAGTACAGGTATGAATATAATACAGCTGAAAAACATCAATGTCTACAATCCATTGAAAATTTTGTCTGATATAATGGATTGTAATGAGGGAAGTAACTCAAGTAATTATATGCTTCTCAAGCACTTGTATGGGCACACCAATATCCTTTTCCATTTATGAACGTGCCCCAAAAGAAATGCCAGAGAAACGGGAAGGGGTAGATGCTGGTTAAGAGGAAGAAGATGCCAGCAATTAAAGAAGGGAAGTGAGACACCAAGGGGAGGAAGAAGAGAAATGCGGATAGGAAAAGGGAAAGAAACCAGATACGAGTGAGCCGGGAAAACATTGGATGGGCAGTAATCCACTGGCAGAGAGATGAAAGTTGCAATCTCTGCGAGAGGAGGAAGAAGAAAATAGAGAAAAGAGAAAAACATATACCCTAGACCTACCTATATTGGAAGGAAGAAATTAGTCATTTGAACCTTATCCTGAGGGATGACCAGATTCCTTTCCACGCCTTCAAGACAAGACAGAATCGGAAACAACAGATAAGAATTTCAACACAGACATTAATATGCTAAGAAATGTGGTATAAAATAATCCAAATCCTATTCTGGCTCATGAACCAATCCTTAGCTCACGATTGGTCCTGTTTACCATCTATAGTAAATAAAAGCAATCTAACAAGCTCCTGCCAATACTTCCACTTGACAGTTTCAAAAGTAAGGACACATGTTGCACAATTTGCCACTAATGGAACGGTTCACATGCTGCTTAAGACATACCAAAAATGAAGGGAAAAAAAGAAGCAGCTCCAATTGTGTATAAAATAGCTTATAAATTTTCTTTCCAGAAAGGTTGAAGGAAGTCAAGCAGAAAGGTTGGTTGTATGGTGGCCACACCAGAAAATCTTCTGAGTACTCCAATTTACAAGTCATCAAGTTAAGCAGATATAGTGGGCACACCAGAAACAGTTAGGAGAATGACCAAATGAGAACAGCTTACCTCCATATGGATACCTGGTCAGCAGTTCAGTTTCAGCTGCCCTCTGCATGGCACGATTAGGCATGAAATTATCAGAAATGAACAAAGAAAGAACCAAACTATTCACTTTAGGAGTATTCTGAATTAGTGCCTCAAAGTGGTGGCTTAGAAGTTGAAGAGCTGGAGTGACAACCTCAGGAAAATAGGTTTGGATCAATGCAGAGGTAACACTAGGGAATTCTCCCCATCTATACAGTACGTTTGAGTATTATGACAAGAAGTTCATATCTTAAGGCTTCTCTCTTATTGCCTAAGCACATGTTGATGCCCTTCATGCAATTTTAATGAGATACCGTTCTGATTAGCTGAATTCAAATATATTTTAAGCATTGCATACTAAAAGGCACATTTTAAAGTGTTAGAGCTAATTTATGAAAAAGTGTTACATGTTTTGATAAGTATTATAACTGAAAATAAAAGCCGTGGACATGATTGTTAATAAACTGCTGATAAACGCTTTTCCTGTTAAAACGAACGAGATGCCCTTAAGAGTTTTTTTAACACTAAAAACGAACTGATTATTGCAACATTTTTATAATTTAAATTAATTTAAGTCTCAATTCTTGTAAGTTACAAATAGATTACATAAGCTTATTCCTAATAAATATAAATTATTTATCCAGATAACATTCAATAATATAATTTTGAAATAACACCCGGGGGTGTGGCCTAGTGGTCAATGGAGTGGTTTGAGAACCCATGAGATCTTCATGTTCAACATGATTACCTAAGTACCTCAGCACTGAAGCATTTCAACATGGTCAGATACTAAAAAGTAGATGAAAATAAAACCATACAGTAGCTATGCTATTTTAAACCTTTACCTAGTAGTTTAGATGAGTAAGGCACTTGCAGGCAAGGAATTGAATATATATAAAATGCTTCCCTTAGTGTGGATGAAGATGGTTTCATAAGAAATCAGCCACATCATGATGTTGAGGTTACAGTTACAAAAACAAATAAGAGGTGGCCACATAGTAGTCCCAGCAACAAAAGGAGTAGAAAACTAAAGAAAAGAGGTTGGCTTAAAAGCACTTTTGAGGCTTACCATACACCAAAAATAAGCCGAAAAGTGCTCTTAATCTGGTTTGACCAGCTTTTAAGCTAATCCAAACACCCTCTGGGTCACTTGATAGTTTTGGGCTAATACAATTCCCTCATAATAACCCTATAACAGGTAGTTTGCAACACCAAAGTCTGCAGCAAAGATGTAAACAGATCTTTTAACACCTGCACACAGAATGGTGTAAATGACCCAATCCAACATAAAAGATAATTCAGATTTACCTTCTGCCTACAATTTTCCTTTCTGCTAAAAATAATGCATCATCAATTAAAAATGTAGATACAAGGTTCAACAAATACAGCAGAAAGACCAAAGATTATACCACCTTTACAAACTCCTCCTGTTTGAATATGCATACAGATAAAGGAGTTGAAATCTGACTAGACTTTTTTCTCCTTTCTAATAAACTAATAGTTGCATGTGTACCTAAGTATGATTTCTGCAAAGATACCCGGGCTCAAAAAAAATGCAACAAATCTAGCCCAAATTTGTAATGCAAAGATTCACAGTAAGATTGTAAAAATGTAAATATCTAAAATGTGATTGTTTTACATTAAGGCCCTCTTAGCGAAAACATTTGAAAATCCTAGAATCATGTAAGCTAAATTGCAATTTTTTGAGTCGTCTCGCATCTCAGATGCATGAACATTTGGACAAATGCTATCAATCCCTAAGGTCTGCGTATACTCCACCCTCCCGGGTAATTTACATGTCTTGTAACTCTTTCTTTGATCATAATGAATCAATTAGGATCTTTTTCTTTTTACAAGGTAAAGTAATCAATCAATTAGGATTTTACGGACCATTGTGGCTCTAAGATGCAACAAGCTACTGATATCCACTCTAACAAAAATCACATTAATTTAAGTGAGACCTTCACTCTAAAAAATAGGGTTGACGAGCATTTCCTTTGTGAGAGAGTTGGAACGAGGAAGGTAAAAAAAAAAGAAGAAAAATTGAGATCTAGTAGGGGTCCAAAATAAATGTCTTTAGCATTTTAAAAGTTCATTACCGAGTTACCCTGTGCGCACCCAAAGGGTAGCGGCTGCGGGTTTCCCTTGTCATCAAAAAAAAAAAAGTTCATTACTGAGACAAGACTAGCAGACTGTGAGACTAGTCACCTCTCTGCATTCAAGTCGAATGGAGAGGGCAATTCCAAAACAAAGGAAAATCATCCTATTGACCAAAATAAAAGATGGTGAAATAGTTAAAACTCAAGCATAAAATTTTGGTAAAGTCGCAGATACAGTTTGCGAGTAATGGTTGCAACAATCTTAGGGGCTCCAAGAATCTGGATTAGGCTGCCTACTTTCCATCAGTTGGAATAAATAAAGCTAAACCTACAAAATAAGTTTGTTATACTCATATGTTGTGTGTTTTCCACAGTCCTATTGATCATTGCATACCACTAGCTAGTTGAAGACACTTCTTGCTGCTAATAGCCTAGATCCACAAATGTGACAATAGAAAAGAACTTCTCCTTGACTTATTTAGTACTCCCCACAACATCAACAACAACATACCCAATATAATCCCACAAAGTGGGAACTCCCTAAGTCCCGAAATTTATGTGACACTTTTTTCCTTTTTACTCAACCCCAAACAACGACATCTTTCTATGTTAGTATGTTTAGTAACAATTTAAATTTAAACTTCCGATTTACCCTTAATGAGATAATTTATAGCCATAAAAATTTTCATGGCTTGTTTTGGACCACAAGTAATCTTTCTTTTCTGTGCTAGTCAAACACCTTCACATAAATTGAGACGGAGGAAGGAACAATGTACAACAAGTGGTCATTATTGTATAAGGAATCTTACGCTGTGTACATCATAGCTAATCAATATCTGCACTAAAAGATAAATAAATACTGTACAGTATGCACAAAACATCATACATACAGCATCATAGAACATTCTACAAGATTTTCCTTATTCGAGTCCAATGAATCTAGATGTGTAAAGATCTTCATGCATAAACTTCTGATATTCTAAAAGGCCCCCTCAAACTCAAAAGGAGAAACCAATTTAAGTTTGCGAATTTTGAAAACATAGTAAGTTGAGGCTAAAATCTTTGCTAGAATAAATCCGAGTCACCCCCAAAAAAGGCTATGTTTGAATTCTTTGCCCACGAAAGTCATTTGGCAACAACACAGAATGAAAGTGTCTCTGGTACTATAAACAAAAAGAAGTCTTTTCTCAATGATCAGAAAGACATGGTATTTGGAGCAAATATCCACGAAATTATCAGTGTAACTTGAATTGGAATTAGCTGGGCAATAACAAGAAATTTAAGATCTAGAGGGGTAATGGTCATGTAGAAACTAGCAGTGACAGTCACCAAATAGATCAATGACACCGGAGTGGTCATCCGAGAGATGAGAAATGCTTGAACAAACTTGGAGTGAGTAATAGCAAAACATGCCAAATAGTAGCGATGAATGAATTGCCACCAATGAGATAGCGATGCCTGCATGATCATCTGGAGAATAGAGGCAGAAACTTATGAAGAGACAAGTGATGCCAAACATCAAAAGGAAAAAGACAAGATCAAAACATTTGGCGGGAGAATGGCACATATTGGTGATTGGCCTTGAGCTTAACTTTCCAAAAAGAGAGATCATGAGATGAAGATTGCCCAAAATCATATAACGAGACAGCTCATTCCATATTGGACCAATAGGGGGACAATCCACACCACAAACGCCTCCCCCTGATTACCTAAAGCGTGGATAAGATAATGTCATTGGGTAAACCAAAAATTGAGATTGGATTGACCCTGATACCTAACTCAACCCCAAAGCTAGCTTGAGGTAATGATTTCACTAGATGCAACGAGAGCAATCTAATCAGTAAAAACTTAGGTATTCTGAAAATATTCAAATACAATTTTTCCTAGCAAGAAAAGAGTTTGGCCACGGTTGAAATCATAACTGCCACTAATGACATTATGCCACCGACAATTTGTTCTTGACCTGTTTTGAACATCCAATAAATCATTTGCAATCAACATAGGTTAGTTACCACAAAATTACCCAAGAGTCTACCCATATTTATCTCTTAGGGGCATATAGCTAAAGACCAGGTGAGTGGAGCAACCAACTAGAAGCAAAATCAAAGTGGTTATATGATTAATTTTAGTTCCTGACACCCTAATCTAAGCCGTTACACCTGAGGCTCGAAATATGCGTAGAGACCAAGAATCACGTTCTAGAAATGCTTTTATTGGTTGAAAGGACAAAGATCCTAGTTAAAAACAAAAACGTTTTTCCAATTCATCATTTTTTGGATGATGAATTTTTGGTATGAATATAAAGTTACCCTTCTCTCAAAAAAAAACAAAAACGTTTTTAGCATTACAGCATTATACTAACATTTCCAAAGGGAAGTAAGGGTACGCAGAGTCTCGCGGCAGAGGTGCTTAAATACTACTCCTCTATTCCAGTTCATGCAGCAAACGTTCCTTTTTAATCCATTCTAAAAAGAATGACAACATCCTAAATTGGGATTGATAATAACTTAAGCTTCCCATTTTATCATTAATGAGAAGCTTTTAAAGCCCACGTATGCCATGGACTAGTAAAGGCCACAAGTTTTACGTCCTATAACTAGGGGTGGGAATAAATACTGAAAACCAGACCGAACTGAACTAATTCGGTTCTTCTGTTCACTTTCGGTTCAGTTCGGTTCTCGGTTTTAGGATCCTAATTCTTCGGTTTAACCGAAACTTTATAACATGAATTCAAAATTTTGAAGATACTACAGTAGAAGCCCAAAAATTTCAGATCCATGCACAACCCAAATCCTAGCCCATCCCTTTTTCCTAATAGTCTAAAGCAAACCAAACTCTTCTCTCATTGTCACTCAAAGACTTCCTCTCTCTCTCTACTCTTCATTTTTCTGCTGGTTGGGAAGACTGAAGAGGACAAACACAAAAGACAAATAATCCAGGTTGCTTCAACACATAAAATTCATGAAAAAAACAGCAACCAAACCCCTCTCTCATTGTCGAATCTGAACTTTCAGAGTTAGTGAATATGGATTAGGTAAAATCTGAACTTTTAGATTTTTGTGCTCTTCTAATTATTCACGATTTTTATTTTTGAGTAAAATCATATTGTAAGCAAACAAAAAAGCGAAGGATCGAATCAAGCTGAACTGAATAAGAAAAAACCGAACCGAACTAATTCAGTTCCGTGTTCGGTATGAACTATTTAAGAACCTAATGCCCACCCCTACCTATCACCACACAAATGTTTGAAGATGTCTATGACCCAAGTTCCAAAAATATCCTTTCTTTCTTAACTCCGTACTTATTGAAGCTTTGTCACACGAATTGAAATGCAAGGAGTATGAAATCTAGAGAAATAAAAACTAGCTAATACCTTCTTGTGCAGCAGCTCTGATTGCATTTATGTTGGCTGTTCCGTTTATTTTATACATGTATGAGTTAGAGCCAAAGCCAGCCAAGAGATCTGCAAAAATAATTACCTCAAAAGTTATAACTTGCACAAACAAAAAAAATGAACATTACACTAGCTCGTGTGAAGTAATACAGTATTTAATATCACATAGTGCTAGCTCACAGAAGTAAACTTCATGGAATTAGATATAGTAATGGGCTAATGGCAACTTTATATAGAGAGGTAAAGGAGAATGTTGTAGGACGTTAGGAGTAAATAAACTTCATTAGAAGGGGGAATGTTCTCCGCAGAAATATTTTTCAGTACCCAAACACCAAAAATAAGTCGGAAAAGATTTTCCTTCATACCAGACACACACCCAAAGACGAAGCATCATGTGAAAACTTTTTGATAATGGCACTGAAGAACTTATTCAGAGATTTACAATAAAGACGAGTGGAGTACCTTTTCACGTAGCTCTGAGAGTTGTTCAGAGTCTCTTTTTTCGTTAGTTTATTCTTCAATAGAGCTCTGCCTCTCACCTTCACAGTTACACTACGACATTAAATTGGGATGAAAAAGAAAATGTTTTCCGGAAGGAAATCTCAGAAAATATTTTAAGACGTGCTAGCTTAATCTTTATGCCCAATCAAACAAATCAGAAAGTGGGTAAGAGGCTGTAACTAAACTGCAATTGAACTAAGATTACATTGCATTCCAAAAGGCTAAAGTAACTGCACAGAAACATACCTCCGGGAGACAAAGACATACGTTGCTACGAGGGCAATGCTTCTGGACCTAAAATCTGTCAGCCAATCGGTCCAAAGCCTGAAGAAGTTGTTGCTTCTGGAATAAATACATATAGAGTAACCCTTAACGTCACAACAATTCTCAGGGAAGCATTCTCATCTAGGCATTGTCACTAACCACTTTTGGTAAAGGTCAAAGACTTCATCAAATTTTCTCCTTCTGCGGTATCTTTTCATGATTACTACGAAGGGAACATGATCAACTGCTAAACCAGATCCCAGTAACTTGCCAAGGAGCTTGTCTGCCTCTGTCATCATACCTCGTAGACAATACCACTTAAGTAGTTCCGTGTAAGTAATTACATCTGGCTGACAACCTTTTCTCAACATTTCATCATGTAACTTAAGTGCTAAGTGAATCAGGCCAAGATTACAAGCAGCACCGATCAACAGATTGTAAGTAACTCTATCAGGGTTAACACCATATGAAAGCATCTGTTTCTCCAAGGACTGAGCTGCAAAAAGATTTCCTAACTTTATCTGTGCATAAATTAACGCATTATATGTATATACATTTGGTACAACACCATTTGCAACCATTTTGTCTCTAATATATGAAACTTTTTGTGTATCTCCACATCTTCCATAACCATCAATTATAACATTCCAAACAAGTGGTTCAGGTATAATAAAATTCTCTAACATGTAATCAAGTAAACAATTGGCTCTATCAATCTCCCTGTTAATACATAGGGCCTGTATTATCATTTTGTACGTAATTTGATCTGGGATGACACCCATTCTTGTCATAACATCATAGATATAACTCTTCACATTGTCAGTTTGACATCACTACAGATTTATTTCCTTGTCAATCATCATAGAATGCTTGCTTCAAGAATTTAATTTATAGCTGCTTGTAATATTAAAATTCAGTTCTTGAATTATACTTTCTTTCATATTTTGGATTTATTGACATGATTTAAGCAGATAGAGCCCATTGTTATACCCTATGTTGCTCGGACTCTTCAAAAATCTCGACGGGTGCGTGTCGAATACTCCAAAAGTAGTGCATTTTGAAGAATCCGACACGGGTGCGGCAATAATTTTGGGGAGTCCGAGCTACATAGGTTATAACTTAATTAGGAAACAGTTCTGTTGACCTCTTATTAGTGTTGAACATTAAAAATCATCGAGAAGTTACAAACTTTACATTTAGATTAGTAGAGAATAAAATTCTCATCCACGAACCAGAGCGAGACCAATTCATGTACATTCTCCACATTACAGGAAGGGACTGAAGGCAACAGTTTTCAACTTATTATTCCCTTTGATATCATTCTTTAAACACAATATTCTTACTCCATCAATTTCAAATATTATACAATACTACTAATTTAGGTTGTTCAAACTTCAATTTGACATCTTACCTACTATGAATTATTTCACCTTGTCACACTTTAAAGAACTATATAATATATATAAACTTAATACTCTGAATAACAGTTCAGCTCAAAGCCTCAAGCCAGGTCTTCTTAATTGGACTGGAGGAGGCAATTTCTAAAAGAAGACCCTGAAAAGTTACATGTGACAACTTTATCTATTTACCACTTTACTCCAATGCTCTAGTGCAGTAGACAGATACCTAACAGATGAAGTTACTTGTTTTCATCAAATTTATAGTTTATGAACATAATTGCCCATTAAATACAGATAACTACATCAGAAGTAAACAAGGAAATGTCTTATCTTCTAGTTATCCTTTTTTATTTTTGAAATTGAAAAAGTAATATCTTTTTGTTGTTAGTTTGTTACATTTTTCTTATCAGATAATATAATGATGGTTGGTAGAGAAGGAAAAGGTCTCACTTTATGATCAGCCTGAGGTACAGTCACACTGGAACAAGAAACAATAAAGCATAGATGTTAAGCCACTTAAAACCATCAATAATAGAATCACTAAAAGTCCCTATTGTACCTCGAAATTAAAATTAAAATCAATCTTATTAATTCAAAACTAAATTTAGAAAAAGACTTCGACAGAATTTCTAACAAACCTCATATTCTTCAGACGATCCAAACTATGCTTTAACATCGCATCCAACACGTTGAAACCTACTGTTGAATCCCCTTCTCCATTCGAATCGTTCCCATTAGACAACCAATCTTCGGATCTTTGCTCCTCCCGATTCACACTTTGCACTACATTATCTTGTCTACACATAAAATATAAAAAATTATCAACTTTTTGGCAAACAAAATGAGTTAAAAATAGAGAGGAATATAAAATATATGTAATCGAACAATTAAACCTCATGCCAATGACATCTAAATTAGATTTTGAACAGAATAAATCAGCAAAAGCGTGAACAATGCGATCTCTGATGACGTCTACGGTTTGAAAACTCCCGTTCAGTATCCGAAGAAGAAATTGAGATTCCTCCGAGACAAGTAATAGCTGGAAAAAAAAATTTTAAAAAATGAGGACAATGTATCTCAGGGAAGGAAAAAATGATTGTTGAATGAATTTAGAGATTCTGGAGGACTTACGGGCTGCATTTGCTGAATATTTTGGAATGGATGCGCGCATAGTGTCGCCGGCTGCGAACGCCGTCGTAAGACCGGTAAAAGACGGCGGATTGGAAGGTAGAGTGGAACGGCAAGAGTAATTAGGGAGCCCTTTACTGGAAGCGGCGGGCGGGTACTCGTTTGGGCATCTGAATTCAAATATCCAAATGGTCGGTTTTGATTTTTCACATAACAATGTGTCATTTAACTTGGTATAAACTGAACAAATAGACACATGAATACTATCCGTTAATTTGATGTATTAAATGAATTTAAGGGTTGTAAGTAATAAGGGGGTTCCATATAGATAAGATAAACTATATTTATTTGAGTACTGATGTCATGCTATTAGAATTGCGTATTGGTTGATTCTTTTTTAATTTAAAGTTTATCGGTTTGATTTATTGATTAACAATTTATAGATATGTTAAGTCATTATAGAACCATTAAGATATTGATTTATCGGTTGTTAATCATTATCGATTATCAATCTAACAGTTAAGATTTCGCACAAAAAAAATCATTGAAAATCACTTAGATACAATATGACAAACCAAATAACCATGCAGATGAGTTGACACATTATATCTTACTCAAAAGCAAACACTAATATCTTATAGAATAACTGAGAGTTTGAGACATTCAAAAATGAAAGTACGAAACTAAATCCAGACTTTACATATCGAATTTTATAAATATGATTTATCAATTTACTATCGGATTATACGTTAACTTGTTAAGAAAAAAACCTTAAATCGTTAAGAATCGTCAAGCCAAAATAAAAGAAAAAGGTGTTACCGAAATCGCTAATTAAATCAATAACTATCAACAATAAATTTAAAAACTATTTTTTTCGATTCGAATTATTGATTTCGATTTTTTAGTTGTAGGATCGAGTGATGCACTCAGATTATATATATATATATATTCTTACCATTTCTATTCTTGCATGATAATTATTGGTTAATAACTTGATATTTCGTATTGAATTATTTGTGAAATTCATATCAGCCGATGAAAAATAATGTCGTACTCTAGTGTCATTATGCAAAGTCTATGGAAAGTAATTTGGATGAGTGGCGTTGTGCCGATGAAAAGTGATTTCAGTGCGTGATATTGTGTTGATGGAAAATGATTGGTCTGGCAAGTATATGGACTAGATGAATTCTTCATGAGTCTCGACTATCCGACAAAGAAAATGAGTGTATATTGATTTTTGGCCAACACATTATATTTCACCTAGCATTTTACATTGATTTGGTATTGAGTAGTTGAGATGATTGTGGTACTGATTTGACTTGATGCATTTGAGATACGTATAAGTTGTGGTGTTATCAGTGGTTTAATTAATTTTCAACATGTTTTAAATTAATTTTTATGTTATGATGATTTATTTTATGACTTATTCTACTTATGAAAAAAGAAACTTTTAAGATATATTCGTTATCGCTTCTAAAACATGGTTAGTAATCAAAATTTGTTGAGCACACATGTTTTTCGTACTCAGACTATCTCCAACCCTACTCTATTTTACTCTCCATTCTCTATATATGGAGAGTAAAATAGAGAGTGTCCTCTCCAAACACTCTCTATTTTACCCTCTAATCTCCAATTATAAAAAGTTGAATAGTAGTTCTCCAAATTTGGAGAACTACGATTTACACTCTCAATTTCACTTTTTGAATATTTTATTATTATTTCTATTATTTTCTAATTAACATATTATTTTACATATAATGCCATTAATTAAATATCTAATATTCATAATTATTTTTAAATGTAATATAATATTTTTAAAAATATATTATTTAATATATACTACTTTCATCCCGAATTAATAGTATTTTAATTTTTTTCTAATTTTCGTTAATAATATAATTTGATTTTATTATTAATTTTCACTATAAAGAATACACAAAATTAAAATGATAAGATGAAAAATTTAGTTTAAAAATACAATACATAACATGATAATTTAAATACAAGATAACAATACAATACATAACATAATAATTTAAATACAAGATAAAATACAATACAATACATAACATAACATAATTAATTTATCACAACAATAATTTAATAATCCGGTAGGTCGTTTCCATATTTAGCACTATTCGGAAAAAAATTAAGATATGATCCAGAGAATTGTTGCGATTATACTGCACAACATGATAATTGAGGATGAACGTGATCTTGATGCACCAATTCAAGATGCCATAGAGGCTCCAACTCCAATGACAGAAATGGTGATAGATGAAAATCTCCGATTTGAACAATTTTTAGCTAGACATAAAAAAATTAAGGACAAAAATGCTCATTTTGAACTCCGTAATTCATTAATAGAGCATTTATGGGAGCAACGTAATAATTTTGAAAGTGAAGTGTTTATGTAATTGTATTTCACTTTTATTTGAATTTGTCCATTAATTTGTATATTATATAATATTTTCTTGCAATTTATGTTATTTAGAAATTTAGAATAAAATATAATTTTATATTAAATAAAAAGTAAAAAAATAAAATTTTATATCACATGAAAATTATAAAGTAATTATTTGAGAAAAAGAAAGAAAGGATTTATTATATTATGAAATAAGTAAATAAGAATGAAATAGAAATAATAATACAATATTGAGGAGAGAGAAAAATATTTCTTTTTAGAGAGTAAAATAGAGAATTGGATTGAGATTGATTGTCTGAAAAAATAAAAAATTCTATATTTAGAGAATAAAATAGAAAATAGGATTGGAGATGCCTCACTCTGCATTTGTTGCACATTTTTGCATGCAGGGATTGAGGGAAGTGTTATAAATACTTGACTAGTCATTTGTGATTGATAGCTTATGAATGTTAGGATTTAGGGTGAGTTGATTTATGTCCAACAACACTGAATTTCAGAGAGTAGTTATATTTTTTTATATGTTATTTCTCTCTTTTCAGACTTATATTGTATTCATATATACACACATGTAGCGGTATCACTAGATTTTGGAGTTATTTGATTTGACTCGTTTATTCCATAATTATAAAAGTTATTTACTTAATTTTATATTACTTTCACACTATGTATACTAGTATTGAACTATTTATATTTTATTTTCAATATGATATATTGAATTTTAGTTTTAGTTTTTGATATCATCTGCATATGAATTTGAATTATATACTTTTAATATCTATTAAGATCTTAATTAGGGGAGTTTATTTATAGAGTATGACTTTTTATCATAATTAAAAGTACTCCTCTTTTAAAAGCTACAAAATTAAATATTTTATACCTATTAAAATCTAATTTATTTTAATACTTTTATTATATCACTCATAATTGCTTAGCTATTTTAAATTTATTAAAAAAATATTTTGAAATGGTGATTAAGCTAGTAAAATTGTGTGCCACCCATCCACCACCCACAAACAATTTTTATTCTATGCTCGTATTATTTTATCATTTAAATCTACCACTAATATTATTTAGTATAATTTATAATTTATTTATTTCGTTCTATTTTTTAAAAATCTATTCAAAGTATAAAAAAATACCTTCAAAATATCTCCAGTCTTCTCTTCCAACATTCCCCCTATCATTATATATTGACTAACTCTTTAAATGTTATTGATTCTATTAATCGAAAGTTTAATAAAAGATCATTGTCTTTACAAAACTATTATAAATCTACTCCATTAAGTTAATAAATTATTAGATAAAAAATATGATAGATTATCTAAAAGAAAAATATAATCAAAATTTCAAGGATACAATTTATATTGTTCGTAAAATTAACAATGAATTTCATTATTTAATTATAAAATTTGATCATCATTAATTCTTATTTTTAGTAGTATTTAGGGAGAAAGATAAGTTTCAGTTGTATCTAAAACATAGTTAATTCTACATAGAAAATAATTTAAAATTTCTATAAATTCAATAAACTTTCGAGTTTAAAGAAAAACAAAGCGAACAAATACATAGAATAATAATATTTAATAGTTAAAAAGTATTTTCAACAATGAAGAAAAGAAAGAATTTACTTCAGCTATATGTCCTCTCTACATATTAACAGTCCGTCTTATTAAAAAAAAAGATAAAAACTGACAAACAATTATATAATTTATTTATTTATAACTTCCTTCTCAACTAAAAATTTAAAATTTTTATTTTAAGTTTACAATTTTTATTTTAAAAAATCTGCATCATTATAGCAAAATATGAGCAGACAACACATTATCAATCTTTTTATTTTTATTTTGTGGCAACTTATCATTTTTTTTAACTACAAAGAAGGAATAGTTGTGAAAAGTTAGTTTAAATACTAGTGAAATTGTCCGTGCTTTGCGTGGCTATAAGAAATATTTATAAGATAATAGTATATAATATTTATATTCAGGTTAGTATTAAATATATAGATAATGTTGATATTTCTCTTCATCTGCGACATGATAGATTTTCTCATCTAAGAAATATTTATAAGATAATAGTATATAATATTTATATTCAGATTATTATTAAATATATACTGCGACATGATAGATTTTCTCATCTTTTTAAAAATATAAAAAATATATAAAAAAATTATATTTTTTAAGTGTAAACTATTCATATGTATATAGTAGAATAAAACATTTATCGTGGTAAAGTAAATTGAACAAAAGATCATATTTTGAAATAACAATACATTGTATTTATTGAAAATATTTTTTACGTTTTCGTTTCCTCTATCTAATATAAATAAAGTAAGTAATTTTAAAAGATTTGTATTCTAATTTAAATCAAAAAACAAAAATCAAGAATTTTGAGAAGAAAAAAAATTAATATTGAATGTGGTTGATTAATTTTTTAATTTCAATTTAAAGATCTTTGGATCCATGAATGATTTATCAATGGAGATGCAAACGGTTCAGTTATTGCTTACTAAAATATTTTTAAATAAATACATGAAATGCTGTAAATGATCATAGGGTAAACAATGTGATTTTTTAAATTTGAATAATGAATTGAATTTTTAAAAAAGGGAAAAAATTGAATTAAAAAGATATCACAAAAAATATTGGATATAAAAAAGAAGGATTCTTCGGTATGGTATTAAATAACTTAATAGTTTTGCAATTTTTTGTTACATTTTATTTTAATTTAACCATTTAATTTTTTATATTTCTGTTAGTCTAAAATTAGTTAGACAATATATTGTCTTTGTATTTTGTTTTGTTAGTCTAAAACGAGAAAAAGGAATAAAATACAAATTAGAGAAAAATCTACCCTAAACCTAGGGATGTGCATTATTTGGATTAAATCAAATTCTAATTTGGATTGGTTTTTTGGTTTGATTTTGGATTAATAATTTATTTTGTTTGGTTTCGAATTTAGAAAACTAAAAATCGAAAAACCCAAAAAATTTAAATATATTTAGAGTCATTGTCTTTCATTATGATTTTGACTTATATTTTATGTTTGGACATTTATAATTGATATACTTTTAAGTATTATGTTTTATGTTTTACACTTTTACTTGTGATTTATATTAAAAAGTATAGCTAAGAGATTCAATATTATTACTTCTCCTTTTATATATATATATATATATATATATATATATATATATATTGCAAATATAACTTTGATTATGTTTCTAATTATTGACATAACCGAAAAGAGAAAAACCAAATCGAACCACACTTCTTCAAAATCAAAAATTGAAAAATTCAAATCGAATAGTACAAAATCAAACCGAAAAACCCAATGCACACCCCACCTAAACCTCTCACTCAAGTTCTTACAGTCATCTATTTTTTTCTTCTGTAATGTCATTTTTAAATATATGGCTCCCTTTATGTTACTAAGTTTAATTGTTGAATAAATTATTTTCTCAATTTTTGTATGGCTTCTCCTATTATTTTGTCTTTCTCAATTATTTTAGGGTGACATTATATATGTTAAACTATTGAATAGTAATTAAACTATTCTTTTGTTTAGTGGTCACTTATTTATCAACTTATTTTGGATTAATTTTTGTGATATGTATGATTCATGTCGTTCATAGCATAACAATATGATGTGCTAAGTGTCGCTAAAAATACATATTTAGTCATTGATTAATTGTTACTAAAGATCATTTTTAGTGTAGTGGGATCAATTATCCACCCAAACTTAAATGAGATGGATTTGATTTTGTCACCCCTAATCTCGATATACTTAATCCATAATCGATTGCAAGTTGATGATTTTATCGTCTTTTTCTCTTTTCCCTATTTCACAACACTCTCGAATAAATAGAGGTCACAATTGGGGCAGAGTGGAACATGACAAAACCTTAGCAGGTCAATACTTGTCCTGCTCCGCCCCACCCTATTTACGTCCCTACGAATAAACAAAACCACAAAACATACTAAAGGTATTTTCTGGTAGGTTTTTATTGAAAGTGAGGTGGATGGTTTTGAAGTTAGTTGTAACATATTTTTAGAGTGAACCCATTATTAATGTCATAGATTTAAATCAAAAGTATTAATTTTTCTTTAATACTTTGTTTTGATTTTTTTGTTATCGGGTTATCAATTCTTAATGGTTTGAGATTTTTTTCTTAACGGGTTAATCGATAACTCGATAGTAAATTAAATAATTATATTTATACCATTTTGTATATAAAGTCCTTGACTTAGAGTTAAGTTTCTACTTTTATATATATTAGAAGAGGGAATATCTATAATTCAAACACACCTCCAAAGTATTTAATTAGAGGAAACAAATAAATTCTCCCTGCACTAACAACAGATTCAATATTACAATTAGAACCCTAATTCCAGATTTCTTTTTCAATTTCTAAAAAATCTTTCTTCCATTACAATTATTTGTTGTAAAAGAAATTATTAAATGGTTGAAAAAGAAAACTTATCAATTAAATTTGTTGAAGAGTTGGTATTCCAATAATATTTCACCTCCTCATTATCTAGCCAGTCCACAATTAATAATCCGACTCCTATTAGCCATGTTTTAAGATTAATTCAAATTCTAAAAAAATAATATTCTCTACTTGGTAGCATTAATTCTTAAATAATTAGTTGTTCTATCTCTAGCTACTTTACAAGAAGCTTAACATATCCTTTTACTACTTAATTCAATTATGATGGATTTGGAATTGATGACTTGAAACGGTAATTTTTGGGCCTAACGTTCAGACTATTATTACTTTTTTGGATTTCTTTTATTTAATACAAGTTTCAATGTTGCAACTTGCAACCTCAAACTCAGACTCTTATTTAGCGTCAAGTTAAATTGCTGTGTCGATCGATTTTACCTTCCTCTTGTGTTTGTGTGTCAAGTTCTGAGATTCTCACTTAATATCGTCTTGCATCTTCTTAGCCTTAGTTAAATCAGCTAGTCTTTACCCAAATATAAGTTCAAGTGGGTTGAATCCAAATATCAAAGATTAACATTAATAAAAATGAATCATTTTTTTTCTATAATTCAAGACTACATACACTATTTTATTTTATTTATATATTAGAAGAGGGAAACAAATAACAAAGTTAACTTTGCCATTATAACTGAAGGAGTGAAGTTGGGAGTTCCCGTCCACCAAAACGTCCACCACCACCACGGCCACGGCCACGGCCACCAAATTTAGTGGAATGTCTCTTGCAGTGTTGATTAAGGTACGACTCTGAGAAAATATGTATGCAGATATGTTTGTTATTTATGTCTTTCTTGTTTGTTGTCATTTTTAGCTGAATTTGATACAAAAATTTGATAATAGTAGGGTTCGAACAGCATGATTTTCTTACATATACAACTAGGGTTACTTTTGATAAGGTGGAAGAGTTAACTAGCATGATGGAGCTATGGAAGTTGAAAAATGTCTCTTGGAGCTGAAATTAATTAGGAGATTTTTAGCTTCTGTTGTTGAATTTCTTGAGGTAGTAGTGGTATAAGTTAAAATTCTTTTTTTAAAAAAATAAAAAAACTGGATTTTAAAAAATTGAAAGTTCATTTATAACTCATGTCAAAGTCCTTGAATTCAAGCTTGTAACATCTCCTGAAAATAATCATACATTAATAGTTATATAAAAGATGAGTTTAGTACGTGTATTTATCTCTTAATATTAGCATGCATGTGTGGTGTTATTCAAATATTACAAAACAATTAGCATGTTGTAGTAAATTTGATAGTAACTTGTATGCAACAAACTTTAGCATTTGGATTTTCATAATTTGTCTGTTGATTCTTTAGGAAAATAGCATGAAATATTACGAATATTTTATATGCACTGTATCAAACCATCTAAAGATGAATGGATAGTAGGATCTATAGGGAGTCTCAATGATTTAATCACACTACAATAAGAAACGTCATATTAACTTGGTATGAAAATTCATATTGTTATTAG
The DNA here is from genome assembly GCA_018342035.1 of Solanum appendiculatum. Lineage (NCBI taxonomy): Eukaryota > Viridiplantae > Streptophyta > Magnoliopsida > Solanales > Solanaceae > Solanum > Solanum appendiculatum. The sequence goes on along the minus strand of JAGDQO010000377.1, from coordinate 504,723 downwards.
CCTGTTATTTAGCTTTGGTAGATTTATTATTAAAATAATTTCATGTCTCATTCAAGTTTGTAAATTGGTTGTAACGTGCAACAAATCATTACGTATATGTTAAAGTTCAAATATATAATAATTACAGAAATTTCCACAAGTACATAAGAAAGTCAAATGCTAGTAGAAATTGAATCAAAGGGATTAGAGTACTATTTCTGGCACAAACTCATATTCCATGATGTGCTGGTTATCAAACTATAGAAGCACAATGCATAACATTAGAGAATAAATTTGAGTCCATAGTCTATTAACCCATAAAGTAAATCAGCATGTATCTCGAGTCAAATTCACATCAGAAATCGCCAACATGTACACAAACGAAATCTTGAATTGCGTATAGAAAGAAAACGAACCAATCAATTGGACAGGTTGAATCTAGATAGCTCTTTAACAACTATTCATGAATGAATCCACAAGTCCAACACCATTGTATATCAAAAATCATAACCTAAGAAATCAGAAACTATACTAGATGAAAACAAAAGAAAATCCAAGCTGCAAATCTAAGAGAAAGTGAACAATAAATGTCCATTAGAATGCAACCGACACAAGGTAGTAAAGATTCTTAGCCAAATTTCAATGAAACAGTAGATGGCATTTCAACATGAATAAAGAAATTCAAAATTCCACCACCACAAAACAGCACTTGGACTAACTCCAACCAAATTCCAAATAGCCAAAGAAGAAGGGCTGGGCCTGGGTATTTCGAGATAAAAATTGGGCTAGGATTTGTTGCATTCTTGCTGATGGGTCGGTTGGGATTCACCCATAGAATGGGCTCCTGGAATTCAATTGCAAAATTGAGTTGGCTATTGAAATTGGGCTCAAATGGTTAGATTTGTTATTAAGAAATAGCCAAATGAATTAACAATTTAGCCAAATAAAGTATTATAACAGAAAAATAGTAGTCAGAGTGCGTTATTAATAAATTAATAATAAAAATAATTTTAAAAAAATAGTTAAGTAGAATTCAACTATTAAAAAAACTAACCAAGTTAGATATGCGTGTTGACTAAATGGATTATAGAAAGATAGTTCTCCCAAGAAATGGCCGGTAAAAGAAAGAAATTACAAATTGAATCCGATTAATATAATATAACATATATTAGACATTTTCAGAGAAGAAATAAGTTTTTGCGTATCATTCCCTTATTTAGATTTTTGCCCCATAGAAAATACATCCTTTATTTTATTTTTTTCTATACATTTTTTTTGTTTTCCATTCGGTGTTCGGTTATTACATTGAAGCTCGACTAAATCTGAATTCGCGCCGGGAAGCCCCACATTGGGGGTAATACATGATTTTCATAGGACTGAGATGCATTTTTTTTAAAAAAATAAAGGATAATTTCAGAGACCTGTCTTCAGGTTTTGCTCTATCACGCTTATCTCCTCCGTGGTTTACGATATTGTGCCTACCTCACGTATTTTCATTTTTTTGGATAAGGCCCTAAAATGCCCCTCAACTATTCGAATTGGTACAAAACTATCCTCCATCCACCTTTCGGCCCCCAAATACCCTTGTCAACCTTTTTGGTTAAAAAATACCCTTATTTCTAATGACCCGTACTCATAAGGTGGATGGAAGGGCAATATTGCACCAAATCCCATAGTTTAAGGGTATTTTAGGCCATTCTCCTTTAAAATAATTTTGAAATTACTCAATATATGAGCTCATATGATTGACCTGATTTTGGTATCCATAATAAAATCACCTCCCCTCCTCTTTTCACTTCCTCTCTCATCCACTCTTTTTCTTCTTGGATCTTGTCCACCATTTTAAATTATAATTTTTTTAAATTTATGACAAAACAAGGGAGGAAAAAAGAAGAAGAAAATAACGAGGATATACATCCCAAAATATCCCAATACATCGCGTCCTGGTTTCAGATACATCGTTCAACGTCCAGATACATCGCATCTCGATTTTGGATACATCACTCAACGTCCTAATACATCGCGTACATTTTGATACATCGCGTAAAGTGATGTATCCGACCAATACATCGCGTAAAGTGATGCATCCGAGAATAGATGAGAGTAGGAATTTTTGTAATTTTTTCAAATAGTAGAGAATTTAAGAGAATATGGTAAAATAAGTTGTTTATTTAGGTAACTTTTCCTATTTTTTACCGGATAAATTATCTAATTAGACAAACATTCATACATTATAACAATCAAATTTATACTGTTAAATAGTTATATATTATTCCACTATTCAATAACTTTGTATCAAATTTAGAGTGAGATATATTGGGATACATCACTCCTTCAAAATAGTCTTAAATCGAGTATAACTTTACCATTAGTAATTGAGTATAAAAAATAGTTATTTTTTATATATTCCAAAACTTTCACTTAATAATATAATATTACTTTGACATACAAACAAGTATGGGTGATTTTAGGTTTTGCGCAGCTTGCTGTAGTTCAGGTCCGAGATGACCAGGGGCGGACCCACCTTATACTAAGGTGTGTCAACCGACACTACTTCGTTGAATTTTTTTTAGTATATATACATATATAAAAATCTGAAAAAATAAAAACAGAACTACAAATATTATTAATGACACTACTTGAACAAGTTAGCTCTTTGGCTCGTTGGTTTGCACCGAGACCGAACTGTCGTTCCTCACCGCGTGCTTGGGTTTGAAACTCAGTAATGTCGAATTTTTTGTTTTTATTTTTGGGGCGAGAGAAAAGTTTATTATAAAAGGATTCGAACCTCCAACCTCCCTATTCCTAGTTAAATTAGGCTAAAATAAACTAGTTGAACTACAATACAACTTATAACTAATTATAGAAATTTTATTACTAGTCCAAACCCGAATTGGATACAATAATAAGTTATAAGTAAAACCTAAGTTAAAAAGAAACCTCCAAGTTTGCAATTTGCAAGTGCTGCAGCATTGACGGCTTGTTTGTGCTTCCGCTTTCTCTTAATTGTAAGTTCACTTTTCTTTTTATCTCCCATCTTTTTATTTTTAGTTGGAATTTCTTGAATATTTATCAACTCTTTATAGATTTAATTTCTTGAAATTGTTTAGAGTTATATAATTTATTTAAATTTGTAATTCAGATCAATTCAATGGAGAGATATTATTCTAAAGTATCTTCCAAGCTTTCAAAATCAAGTTCAACACCTCAAAATTCTTTTAATTTAGAAGAAGAAAACGGTAATGAGTTGGAACAAGTCCGACAAAGTGAAAGAGTTGGTTTAACTTCCTTAAAATTTGATCCCGGAGAAAGATTACCAATTCGAAAATATCATCTGAATGACCGTGATGCAATAAGAAGAATGTACCTTCAAAATGGTCCTTTTCGACCTAAAAATCATCAATTTCCTTTGTCATATTTTTATGGTGACTCGCGTCATTTTAATGTTGAATGGTTTCGTGAGTATGATTGGTTGGAGTATAGTGTAACAAAAGATGCGGCATTTTGTCTCTATTGCTATTTGTTTCAAGACGAAAGCATTAATCAAGGAGGAGGCGATGTATTTTCAACCGTAGGGTTTAAAAGTTGGAATAAGAAGCGCAGCTTTGATGTGCATATTGGTAAACCAAACAGTGTTCATAATCAATCAAGACGAAATTGTGAAGATTTATTGAGACAAAGACAATCCATTCAAAGTTCATTTGCTAAACAATCTGATCAACAAAAGTTAGAATATCGTACTCGTTTGGAAGCTGCAATTAATGTGATAAGATATCTTTTGAAGCAAGGATTGTCATTTCGGGGCCATCATGAAGATGTATCCTCTTTTAATAGAGGTAATTATATTGAACTCCTTACTTGGTATGCAAAGCTATGTGATAATATTGACGATGCATTTAAAAAAGCTCCAAAGAATAATCAACTAACTTCTCCACATATTCAAAAGGATATTATCAATACATGTAAGATTGAAACAATTAAGTGTATAATTGAGAATTTGAATGATGATCACTTTTCCATCTTAGTTGATGAATCTCGTGATGTGTCATGTAAGGAGCAAATGGTTATTGTCCTACGATATGTTGATAGAAGGGGAAGTGTGATGGAGTGATTTCTTGGTATTGTTCATGTTCGTGTACTATTGCTTTGTCTTTAAAGAGTGGAATTATTGGTTTACTTGCTCAACATTCTTTAAGTCAATCTTATATACGTGGACAATGTTATGATGGAGCAAGTAATATGCAAGGTGATATAAATGGGCTAAAAGTTTTGATGCAACAAGAAAGTAAGGGTGCTCATTCTATTCATTGTTTTGCTCATCAACTTCAATTAACTCTTGTTGCGGTTTCTAGAGAATGTGATGAAGTGCAAGAACTTTTATTGTTGGTTTCTGATATACTAAATATGGTGGGAGCTTCTTTCAAGCGTAGAGATGAACTTCGCGAAGCTCAAGCGAAAGAAATTGAAGAGGTATTATACAAAGGTGAACTTGAAACTGGGAAGGGCTTGAATCAAGAATTAGGTCTTGCTAGAGGAGGCGATACTCGATGGGGATCTCATTACAAATCTTTTAAAATTTTTATCCTCATGTTTGGTCCTATCATTGATGTACTTGATGCTATTGCTGTTCATGCTCGTTTTGAAGAGAAATGTAGGGCAAAGGGATATTTTATATCATGTTTAACATTTGATGTTGTCTTTATATTGCATTTCATGCGCATTGTTTTAGCAATCACAAATGATCTAAATGCTGCTTTTCAAAAGAAAGAACAAGACATTGCGAATGCCATGTTACTTGTTGGAGTGGCAAAACATCGATTGCAACAACTACGAGATGAAGGCTGGGATTCACTTATGAATGAGGTATCTAAGTTTTGTATCAAATATGATATTTTGATACCTAAATTTGATGAGTTGTATGTTATCCGTGGAAGATCACGTCGTAGAATTGCTGAGTATGCTTTTTTACATCACTATAGAGTTGAAGTATTTTGTAAAATTATTGATTGGCAACATCAAGAACTTAATAATCGCTTTGATGAGGTGACTACTGATTTGCTTCTTGGAATTGCTTGCTTGAACCCAGTTGATTCTTTTTCTAACTTTGATATTGAAAAGATATTGAAATTGGCTGAGTTATACCCTGATGATTTTGATAAATACTCTATAGTTGACCTTTGCTTTCAGCTTGAAAATTACATTATTGATGTTAGGGACCATGATAAAAGACTTTTCGGTCTTAAGGGACTTGCTAATCTTTCCAAGATACTCGTAGAGACGAAGAAGCATGGAACTTATCCTCTTGTGTTTCGACTAGTTAAATTTGCTTTACTTTTGCCGGTGGCTACTGCTACAGTTGAGAGAGCTTTCTCGGCGATGAAGTTGATTAAGACTGATTTACGAAATCGAATGGATGATGATCTTTTGAGTGGTTGTTTGGTGCCTTATATAGAGAAAAAAATATTTAGTACTATCTCCAATGAGGCTATTATGAATACATTTCAAAATATGAAAACTCGTCGGGGAGAGTTGTAGTATTTTACTTGATTTATGTTTTATTAGTATGTTTTAAATAGTTTTTATTAATATAGTGTTGTTATATAAATTATTTATTTTAAAATATTGACACCACTTACAAAACGCCACTGGAGATGACGTGAGCTGGGCAGAGCCAAAACTGTCGACTTGGGCATTGTGCCTTATTGTCGGCATTTTTGTGATTCTTTTTGCTATTATCATCATCTGCATATGTATGGGTTATCATCGACGGCGAGGGATGCCAGATGGTGGTGGTGCTGCTGGTGATATAGAGATGCATGGTGCTCCTGTAGCAGCTCAGGATGCTCTTGTAGAGGTTAGGCAGTCCGTCGACACAGATGCGATCATCGATACATTTTCGATGATTGTATTTTCTGACCACGACGGTGGAGAGTGTGTCATATGCTATGAGGATTATGCTGATGGAGATCCTCTCCGCATTCTCCCTTGTGAGCATATGTATCACCATGACTGCATCAATGGATGGTGGTCCACTGGAGTTATTCAGTGTCCTATATGTCGTTATGACTATTATAGTTTAGGTCTTTAGTATAGACTATGTAAAAACCCTTTGTTCATATTTTGAAATTTACAAATATGTAGGATTCTCTCCGTCCTAAATGTGATACACTTGAAATTGTGAGATTTAAATTTCTAAACTTTGGTCGTGAATTCGGATATTGATACCTTAAGTTTTTTTTTCTTTAAAATAAAATTTATATATCTGAAAACTATATAAAAAATTTGATGCATTTTCTATATGTATATAGTAGTGATACAATTTCTATACGTTTGATGAAAATAGTTGTTTACAATAGTGATACAATACTGATACAATTGCTCTACAACCAGGTCAACTGAGTGGTAAGTGTTCCCCAATCTAATTAGCAATAGAGTAGGTGTACATATGATCCCGTAATTTGAGACGTGATAAAAAACTGCTTTTGTAGATAAAAATATCAAATTCAAATTTTAGTTTATTTTTCTTAAAAAAGAATAACATCAGGTCACATGCGGTTTTTTTAAAAAAAATAAATAATGACCTTTTCTCTACCTCGGTTTTTGGTATTTCAAAATTGTATTCTAAAATCTAAAAATACCAAAGTTAGTGGAATTCTAAGTATTTTAAAAAGTAAATGCAAACAACGTTAAATAAGGTAATTCAAAGTTTGTAAAAATTATTATGGTATGGGCGAAAAGTAATTTGATAAGACTCAGCGAATTTGCCTCTAATGTGGAAAAGATGCTCTTGAAAAATATTTATAGTAAAAAAGTGGAATTTATAGAAGAACAATATCATAAAGAAAATACTAATTGATTAATCTTAAAGTGAGAGTAAATATAATATCGTATCAATGAAAATGTAATAATAATAATAATAACCAAGAGTAAAATAATTTGAAATATTATGGTATTAAATTAAGGGGTTGAAAATACTAAATATAGTAGTAAATATATCTTGTAAAATTTGTGATATAAAATGTAGTATTATAAGAGAAAAATAGTAGTAAGAAGTGCGTTATAAATAAATTAATAATAAAAATAATTTTTAAAAAATAGTTAAGTTGTCACGACCCAAAATTCACATGTCGTGATGGCACTTATATTTCCAACCAATAGGTAAGCCAATTCACTAGTTTTACCAGTTTAACTAAATAAATACAGTGAAAGATAAACGACAAGTAGAATATCTCAAATACTAAGTCTTTGGTAAGTAATAAATGCGGAAGCTAAAATACCACCCAAGATTTTGGTGTCATAAGTACAAGAGCTTCTAAATACGGTGCAAGTCTGAAACTAAAATGACAACTCTGAATGTAAGAGGTATCTTGTCTGAAATAACAGAATAAATAATAAGATAGAGGGAGGTGTGGGCTACGGAACAGCTAAGCAGCTCACCACAACTCCAAGATACTCCAAGCTCGGACTCAAAAAGCTCCACGAGATGTGTTCGTATTCAAAAATGAATCTGCACCACAAAGAGTGCAACAAGTGTAGTATGAATACGAAACCACGTGTACCCAGTATATCTCATACAACGAAAAAGTAGTGACATGTGTTTATATAAGAAAATCATCCTTTTATTTATACAAGTTTATATTATACTTACCAGTCAAGTTTCACCAAATAGGGATAATCAAATATCACGTAATGTCCAACCACCAATAAAGCACATAATCAACAAGAATGGAGGATGTAATGATATGCAATGCAATGTGACACCATGAAATGATATGCCTCAGATGCCAAGTACTCTCTCAACTGTATATACATGATACTCCTCGGAAATACATCGAGAGTTCATGACCCATGAGGGACTCGCGAGGTCCATATACCGACACGGATGATCTCCACGTGTCTGTGCGGACGATCTCAACGAACTATCATAAAATCAAATAATCCCCAGCACGGACGATCTCCACGTGCCCAACTTATAATCTTAATCTCACAATCCCCAGCACGGACAATCTCCATGTGCCCAACTTATACTCAATCTCCATGTGCCCAACTTATACTCAATCTCATGTCAATGCATGTGCACAATATGATTTCAATCAAAGGGGATGAAGATGCATCTCAATGAATCAAATATCGATATGATATGTAATCACCTCAACTATCACAAATATACGGGTTTCATAAAAAAAATACAATCACCAAAAGAAATCAAGTCAATAATACATCAGCTAATGCCCATATGCTTTGACATTCTCAAATTACAATTCGTCATTCTATAGTAATAGACTTTCCCTTTTTAACACCGGTACTCGTACCAATGCCCGTCACACCATTGGTACGAGACCCCATCTTTCGCCCTTACCCATTGTCTATTCCATTTTTAATCTTTAATTAGAAAAACGTCCTTCAAGGAAGTCTGAAAGTCTTAATATACCTTTCAACAATTTTTTTTTTTTCAATCTAAAACTTTAACCAACAGTACCCTATCATGTTTTCTATTTCTTTTTTTTTTTTCACCCACTATCACAATACTCACTATTCATATAACAATCAACATGTGCATATATGAGACACAATTTGGATATAAAATTTGCTTACCTACGGTATTCGTTCCTTTTTTTCCTTGTACCAGCAGCATGCCCTCGTATGAATTGGGTGGGGAGGCATCAATTATTTCATATAGTAATATAATAATATTAAGCCCTATTAATTTGTTTTAATATATGGGTCAAGTGACATAAGGTATTATGGATTTGGCCCATTATCTACCAACTGAAAATTAATTATTTAACAAATACCTGTCGACTAAATAATCCTAGTTAAACGAATAAATTCAAAATTCTCATTTAAAATTTTACGAAAAGAGTCAAAATAGTTCTAGTGCTCAAAATGACCTAACGGGTCGTTACATCAGTAGAATATATGGAGGTCAAAATTGAAAAAAAAAATAGTTAAAGAAGGATGTATGGAGGTCTAGAGAAAAGCAATGGAGCGCAATCACGTCTATAGTACAATCGTGCTTAGTCTAATCAACTTGTCAATTTCTTTTTTTTTTGGTAATTAAGGGATTTTAGTAATCACCAAGTAAAACTTTACAATACCACATCATTGCAACTCAGCTTGCTGTCTCAGGGAAGAAAAAAAACTTTAAAAAAACTTATAGCTCTATTTCTCTGGGAACCTAGTCCCTTTACGATCTACAAACATTCTTCTCTAATGCATTGATGCATCATCAAGTCTCAGAACCTACATTTTTGTAGAAAGGCTTTGGCCCCTGTCTTGGCTCGAACATTATCGGTGTAAGCTATGTGCCTAGCAATATCTTCAGGTCTTTTAGTTGTTTTCTGAAATATGCTCATGTTTCTTTCCCCCCCCACACTCCATGGATTGTCTCAGCATAAACCATTCTAAATATCCTTGCTTCTACGGTCCTACCTTTTGCATTCCTTATTGCCCAAGTGAAGTGTTGTTGCCACGATATTGCTTTGTATGGTCGACCTTTTAGCCACATCAATAGCCTGCTCCATACATTTCTATTGAAGGAACATTCAGCAAACAAATGATCTCTACTTTCATCATGTACCTGACATAATACACAAGTGTTTTCCACATCCATTCCCCAACTCGACAATCTATCGCTTGTGAGTAATCTGTTCTGAAACTGCAGCCACACAGTGCATATGGCTTTGCCACTGGCGTCATTTTTAAATATAAAGCATTCCCATTCGATTCTTGGTTGTTGGCTAATAAGCTGGATATACATTTTTCCTGATGATGCTGCTACTTCCTTTGGGAACCATTTGACTCTGGTCTATCACTGTCCTCGCTTCAATTATCTTCCTTACCATCCAGGAAGCTTGTTGTGGAATAGGCATAGTATTGATATTCTGATATTTTATATAATAAGAGTGGATCCACCTTATCCATAGCTTATCCAACTTGTGAGCAAGGTCCCAGTGATTTCTTGCAATTGCAGCTCTATTCCACAAGTTGAGATTGATGAGATTTAGTCCACCTATGGATTTAGGGTTACAAACTCTCTCCCAGGCCACCAAGGCCTTCTTGGTTATCACATTAATCCCATACCAGATATAGCTCCTACAGGAAGATTCCACTGCCTTCACTACCTTTGTAAGGATCATAAACAGTTGACTCCAGTATGCTTGGATACCAATGAGTACTGATTGGACTAATTGTACTCTCCCACCATATGACAGTTTCTTAGCAGTCTAGGATGATATCTTAGTCACCATTCTTTCAATTAGAGGCTGCCATTGAATTAAGGTCATCTTCTTAGTAGACAGTGGTACGCCTAGATACTTGAAAGGTAAATTTCCACTAGTGTATCCTAGCAAGTGTAAGATCTGATCCTTTATTGCCAAAGGTACTCTTCCAAAGTATACTGAGCTTTTGCGTAGATTGGCTTTTAAACCTGATGCCTCTGAGAATGTGTCAAAACATTGTTTTATATGATCAACAGAAAGAAGGTCACCTCTTGCAAACAAAAGCAAATCATCAGCAAAACTGAGGTGAGTGATCCTCAACTTAGAACATCTAGGATGAAATTTAAACATTTTTACTTGCTTAAGGCCATTCAATCCTTGGCTGAGGTACTCCATGATAATAGCAAACAAATATGGAGACATATGATCCCTCTGTCTTAGTCCCTTAGCTGCTGGAAAAGGGGGGAATGTTCACCATTTACTATGATTGAGTAACTTACAGTTTTAACACATGCTAGTATCCATCCTAGGATTCTTCTGGGGAAATGCAATTCAGTCATAACTTGTTCTAAAAATATCCACTCCACAGAATCATATGCCTTGGTTAAGTCTATTTTAATCATGCACCTTGGGGAAGTGTTCTTTCTGGTGTATGCTTTGACAAGTTTATGTGATATGATGATATTGTCAGCAATTTTCCTTCATGGTAGCCAGAATCTTAGAAATAATCTTGTACAATACTGAACAACATGCTATAGGTATAAAATCTTTAGCAGTTGTTGGGATTGGAATTTTGGGTATTAGAGTAATGGTAGCGCAGCTAATTGGTTTGCACATCACCCCCGTGTTGAAAAATTCAACGACGACATTGCTAGTCTCTTGTTTGATCTGAGGCCAAGCCTTTTTAAAGAAATAAGAGTTATATCCATCAATGCCAGGAGCTTTGTCATCATCTATAGCACACATACACTCATAAATCTCCTTTTCAGTAACCTCAGCACACAAGGTTAACTATTGATCATGTAGTAACTTAGGCCTAAGTTTCATAATATCTTTGTTAATAGCAGGTAATGTGTGAGCCGAGGACCTCATCAAACCTTTATAGAAATCCACTAGTTCCTGCCTTATACTCTCTTTTGAAGTCAATTTGTTACCTATTGTGGAGGTGAGTTCCAATATATGCTTTTTATGACTTCTTTCCTTCATAACAGCCACAAAGTACTTGTTGTTAGAGTCCCCCAATTTGATCCACCTTGCTACCGATTTCTGTTAAAGTATATTCTCCTCGATCATGGACCACTTCTCCAACCTTAAGATGGTGAGTTTTTCTTCTTCCAGAAGTCTATTAGAGAACAATGACTTCATTCTTTCTTGTATGACTTCAAGGTCTATTCTAGCTTGTGCAATCTTCTGGCTTACTCCCTTGAATTCTATATTGTTTGAACTCTTGAGCACTGGCTTTAGCATCTTAAGCTTCCTCCATACTACTTCCATGTGATATCTATCTATTCTTTTTTTCCAAATATTATCCACGCAGCTACTAAATTGCTCATGTTTTGTCTCCACATTAAAGAATCTAAAAGAGGACTTTATGTTCCATTGATTAGACTTTATGTTAATCAACATGGGAGAATGATCAGAGAAGAGGGGAAGATCATATTGAGTACATACGCTGCCCAAATTCATCATCCAAATGTCATTGGCCAATACTCTATCAAGTCTACTACAAATCCTATCATTACCTTTTTATTTGTTAGACCAGGTGTAATATTCACCTATCCAAGGCAACTCGTTTAGCAACAAATTCTGAATACAAACAAAGAAATCTAATATTTCAGCCGAGGAGACATGATTCCCATATAATCAATCTCGGGGATATAACATTGCATTGAAATCTCCACTAACCAGCCAGGAGTTAGTAACAGTTGTCGAGATATCTTGCAGGTTCTGCCATAAGGATTTTCTCTGTTCAATAGTATTATACCCATACACAGTTGTGAGATTGGACTCAAATCCATCATTTCTCCCTTTCAGTAGGCAGTGAATAATTTGCGCTTCCACTCGTATAATGTCCACTGAAAAGAAAGTAGTATCTCATGCTAGCCAAATTCTACCATTCACAACACTTTGATAGTTGCACTGGACTTTCCATCCTGGCAGGATACTATTTATTACTCTATTTACTCTGTAAGCTTTCACTCTAGTTTCAAGCAGGGCCGCTAATTTAATATGCTTGTTTTTTAGATAGAGATGTAACTCCTTCTGCTTGTACCTCTTATTAATGCCTCTCACATTCCACACCAACCAAGTCATTGGCTATGTACAGGTTGTCCCCTTGGGACAATGAGTAGCGGCTTATCTATCTAAAGTTCTCCAATTCTCTAAGTGTTGGGATCAGCTTTGGGGGTGGTTGTACCAAGAGCTGGGAACTTCCTGGGACAACTTAGTTCTGAACTTTTTCTTGGTTCCTCTACGAATGCAGGGGTTGCATTATTATAGCTTGGGATGGGCCTTTGTCCAACGATCCTACTTTCTTCCACGACTAGATTATTTTGCCTTTTAAGATGAACACCATCTTCTTATTTTGTCTCTTTGGTTGCCCCACCATTTTGTAGGCTAATTGAGGCAACATCAGTAGATTCAGTAGTCTTTATTCCCATTTGACCCTTAGATTTCCACTCATGGTTCACTCTAGGGGGTCTCGGAGGTTGTCAATTTCATTCCTCATTTAATTTCGAAATAGTTATTGTGGTGAATTCATTCTTATTAAATAAGTAAATGTCTGTAATAATAAAAACATGGTAGCTAAATTCACCTACATGAATATTAAAGTGGTGATGTTTCAAGCAAGACTTAATTATTAGACTTAATTTCGTTATTTTTCAAAATACTCCACGCAAAGGCTTAGCTAGACGATGTTTTCTTAGTTTAAGAAGAAATTAAATTATTAATTTTAACCTGATACAAACAATTGAAAAAGCCAACGTTGTTATAGAAAAACTAACCAAGTTAGATATGCGTTGATTAAATGGATTACAGAGAGATAGTTCTCCCAAGAAATAGCCTGATTGGTAAAAGAATGAAAATACAAATTGAACCCGATTAATGTAATATAACATATATTAGATATTTTTAGAAAAGAAATCAATTTTTGCGTATCATTCCCTTGTTTAGATTTTTACCCCGTAGAAAATACATCTTTTATTTTATTTTTTCTATACATTTTTTTGTTTTTCATTCGGTGTCAGGTAAGTCTGGCAGTGGAACCAGAACAGGGACAACCAGACCGAAATTTGCCGGAACAGGCATCGTCCACAAGGAAACCAGCCAGAACTGGAACCGCGTGAACCGATACCGAACGTACTGGTAGAATAGGTCCTTAACATCTAGGACCGGTACATGTCACGACCAGACCGGACCGGTATTCCGAGTTTCAACGGCTCTTAAATTAAAAAAAATAATTAAATATTAATTAACGTCTAACTTAAAATTTAAAAATTGCAAAATGTTTCTTTTAAAAGTCTAACTTAAAATTAAAATAGTTCAAAATATATAACTTATTAGGTTTTTTTATAAATAAAATTTAAAGTTTGAAATTTAAACTTTTAAGCTTTTAAAGTTTGAAATATTTAAACTCTTAAAGTTTAAATTTCAATCTTTAAAAGTTTAAAATTTAAATTTCAAACTTTAAAAGTTTAAAAGTTTAAATTTTGAACTTTAAAAGTTTAAAAGTTTATTTAAAATTTCAAATTATAACTTAAGTTTGAACTTTGAAACATCTGAAAATTGAAATATATTAAAAAAAACTTGTATTTAATTGAAGACAATAATAAAAAATTTTAAAGGCGTATGTCGATCAATGTGGGGTCTGTGCTCAGACAAAACATGATGAAGTTCAGGAATAACAACCGGTGGAGATTCCGTTATGGCAGCCTGATGACTCGATTTTTGCGAGCTAAGGGTATTGAAGAAGAAGCGCTTGACTTGGACCAAGCTAGGGCCCCATACCTAGTTAGTAACCTTGTGGATGTGACGCGCACAAAAGCTCAAGACGTGTCTCACGGGCCCGTCTTATCTACAGCCGACCGGCAAGCTAGGGACGATAGTTAGATGGCCCGAATGTTCGGTATGGCGGAGTTGCAACTTTGCATTGGAAGTCGCCCGATCACAGATGAGGAGATGGAGGAATTGGCAGAGCGCTATCCACTGACGGATAGTGCCATGTACATGTGCAGTATGGGCCCGGTTTTTCAAGAGCCGCTAGATGTTCACGAGCTCGATAAGGATGATGATGATGACAGTGATGAGGCCGATACGGCATTGATGGTAGTTGATAGTGCCACAGCTATGGCGGGTGGTCGTGCTGATGACGACGACGAGGTCTAGAGGCCTAATGAAGTTTTTCTCTAACTCTTATACTTTGTGTTATATTGCGCACTGGGACAGTGCTTTCTTTAAGTGTGGGGTGGGAAATGAATTTCCTTGTAATCCTCTCAAATTCTTCTGGTCCCAACTGCTCCTGTTTTGCCTCTAAAACTCCAAAAGCTTGAAGGGACTTTTTCTCAACATTAGCTCTTGCATACATGTCACATAGGCTAATATGAACCTTAAATGGAGGAGCCACACCCTGCTCAACAATTTTATCCAAGAGTTGTTCAGCTTCATCAATTAGTAGCATTTTACCCAACTGATCTGAGGCCAAAAATATATTTTCTTATCATTAATTGCCTCATATTTATTATTTATATTTGTCTTTTTTGAGCAGGAATTTTATGGATTATGCTAAATAGTGTATTTTATTTGTAGGATTAAGTTGGTACAGAGTTGAAGAAGTTTGGAGCTAAAATGAATTAATTATGAAAGATTGAAGAAGGAAAATCAAGCAGGCAGCTTAATGGATTAAATTGAATATAATAATATATATAATATATATACAGCAAAGAAGGCAACAACAAAAGCATGAAGACGGTTGGGACGCGGAAGTAGGAATCCAATTCCGTTTTGGTTTTGGGTTCCTAATTTGTTTTGGACTCAGTTATTTTATTCAGGTTTTCTACATCTATAAATAGTCCATAGAAATAATTATTTCGAGAGAGAAATAGACTTTTTAAGGAAGATATTGTGTAAGGAAAAGTTGTCAATACTTTTTAGGGTTCTTTTCTTCTTCTTTTTCTTAGGTATTAGTAGCTAAAGACCCTTGTTCTGGGGCTGCGGCCATGGGTAATTGTTGAACATCGATTGTTTTGAATTAATGTTGGTTATCGTTTAAATTACTTTTGTATTCTTGTTTTAGTATTTCATGCTTGATCACCATAGAAATAAATCTTTTGTCTATTCTTGGACTCGAGAGATAAAGAGGTAGATAGACCAAAGAATGCAAAGAGCTTGTTCTAACTTTGTTTAGATTCATGTTCAGGAGTGACGCCCGGACGAACACCGCGCTTGGTTATGAAACAGGATGAAATATAAATGCTCGCCAATTAGGACTGCCTATCCCCGCTCAACGATGAAGTTAGACAACTAGTTGGAGTAGGCGATTAGAGGTCGAGAGATCATGATCATAAAATCAACCCTGTAAATCAGTAATTTGATAACCTTAGTTAATTCATTACATGAGATGCGATACATGAAACCCTATGCATGTTGCAGCCCTGGAATTGTCCCAATCACTGTAAGTTAATCTTAGTATTTAATTTTTGCATTCTTTTATTTCTTTTGACACTCTTAAATAAATAATTAGACAAGTATAATTTAGTAAATAGTTAATTGACAAGTCTCTGTGGGTTCGATATTCCGGTTCTTAAAGAGCCACTTATTACTTCTGCGACCACGTACACTTGCGTGTGCAATTGGAAGCAACCACCAACCAATCCACCAAAACAGAATAAGTAGCCATACCAGGCTCAAAGCCATCTTTCTCAAGCTCCATTAGAAGATTTAAGGCTTTATCCCGCAGGTTCTTCTTCTCATAAGTTGCTATCATGCTAGCAGTGCATCTATATCTATCATCTGGCTTGTGTCCAAGTTTAATCATGTAATCAAAATTATGTCTTGCCTGATCAGGGTCACCAGCTTTTCCAAATGCCTCAACAAGTAACGTACATGACTCTAAAGTGGGCTGAAATCCTAAAAATTGCATTGTAGTTGCTATTCTTTGGGCTCCATTAACATCACCATGCTGAACATTACCTTAGGAAGGCCATAAAGATCTCCTTAGAGGGTTTGATATCTCTTACCTCCATTTCCCTCATCAATGATTCACCTTTCTTAGGGTCTCCAGCATTTACATAGGCTAGGATCATGGAATTGTATACCCCCATGTCTGGTAGGAATCCTTGAGTTCTCAAGCTCTCAAATGCAGCGTTTGCTCGATCCAGATCACCTGCTTTGCTGTACATGTGAACCATGGTTGTTGATGTGAGAATATCAAGCACAATTCCATTTTCACTCATCTTTTTGATAATTCTCTCGGCATCTTCTAGCCGGTTATCTCTAGCATGGGCTTCAATGAGTTTTGAGTAGTCACGTATGTTTGTTTCGAAGGACTCTTCACCAAGCACATGTTCTGCAATCTAACATGTTTACTAAAAGTTAGAGTTGGCCAATACTTCACAACTTCTTAAATTCAGATTTTCTTTTATAGGTAGAAACTTAAATTCAGATTTGTAACAACATTTGGTGACAGTATGGAACAGTTGGTGAAGGAGCAGTTCTGATTTAGAGAATCTGCATAGGAACATGAAACAAGGAGATACCAAGACCAGAATATATTCAAACGACACAGGGAGGATTTCACAGCTGAAACAATAAACAATTGCAAGTTTGCATCAGATAAGTAGAAGCACCATCAATTCCCCTAAACCACAAGGATAATTCCCTAAGAAGAGATGAGAAAACCGGATTTCTGATGGCAGAAATTACAAGAAAATGTCACTGATTTCTGTCAATTTTTCCCCTTTTACAATAGAGTTGCAGTTAGTAGAACAAAAACAAGTGAAAAGATGGAAAAACCTGAGTTTTCTCAAAGCCTCAGTGCCTCACACAGATCTTGAACTGAACCCTGTCTCCCTTCTGCCTTTCCTCATGAGCAAGAAGCACACCAGCAGCGTGCATTGCGTGATTCTACTGTGTTTTGTGCACTTGACTGGGTGGATAGTTGACCGGAAGATAACTTCGATTCACCTGGCCAGCAGGCAGGCGGCGGGTGTATCTTGTGTGACAAGACTACAGAGCAAGAAATAGTTGCAAAATAAAGAAGAAACAGTGTACCTCAAATCACAAATACGTATAGGTGTACAAATGAATTATATTCCTACATAACCTCATCCCTTATAATAAACTGCAAATTGGTAAAAGCAATCAATGTTTGATTGCATCAATAACTAAGCTATCCAAAATATTGTATGGAAAATCCCAGCATTATCTTCATGAGAAGCTAAAAGTCTCAAGTCATGTAGCAACTTGGCAGAATTTAAAAAATTGACAACCAATATTCAAGAACATACATAAGTAGAATCAGTTAAGAAAATGGCAAAAGGCACAGGTAATTCTAGAATAGCCATAAGAAAATTCCACAACTTCTAGAGTTAGCGATACATGAAATAAAATGTATGGAGTTCAAAGAGGAAAAGAGAGAATCTCTCAAGCAGGAACACTCACCAGTTTATCATTAAATACATAAGTCCTCGCCACAGCAAAAATAGAACCAAAACTGAAAAATTAAAACAGCCAGCACCTTTCTCTTTCTCCTCAGAGAAGCCTTTTCCAGTTGCAAAGTAACAAAAGAGTAAAGATAAATGTAAATGCTTTTGAGTTCTCTTCCAGATAGTTGAACTTTTTGTGTACTAGGTAGAAAGCGTAAAGGCCACCACACCCAAGGTATATGATAATATGCTCTGTTAGCCCCATATGAACAGGTAATTCTAGAATAGCCATAAGAAAATTCCACAACTTCTAGAGTTAGCGATGACACATGAAATAAAATGTATGGAGTTCAAAGAGGAAAAGAGAGAATCTCTCAAGCAGGAACACTCACCAGTTTATCGTTAAATACATAAGTCCTCGCCACAGCAAAAATAGAACCAAAACTGAAAATTAAAACAGCCAGCAGAAAGTAAGCAATACCTTTCTCTTTCTCCTCAGAGAAGCCTTTTCCAGATGCAAAGTAACAAAAGAGTAAAGATAAATGTAAATGCTTTTGAGTTCTCTTCCAGATAGTTGAACTTTTTGTGTACTAGGTAGAAAGCGTAAAGGCCACCACACCCAAGGTATATGATAATATGCTCTGTTAGCCCCATATGATCGATTAGTTTTGATACTTAACAATTTCATGGATCCCTTGCAGGAAATCAAAAAGGAAAGACCACAAAGTACTCTGTGCAGCTAAACAGAAATTAAGGAAAAATGAAAGTCTGTACAGCGAACCAAAGAAGGAAAGCCACCATCACAGGGGTAACAGAATCAAGTCATATCAGTCCAAGATCCTCAGATAAATTAATCAATCAGTCCCTGAAGAAAATCACAAACAAGATCAACCAAGCATTTCCAAGATCATCAAGCGAATCCCGAAGATAGAACACAATCAGTGCAAGATACTCTGCCAGAAGCAAGGACGCTAGAAGAACATCTTAAAGAAGCAAAGAAGACTGATTTGCTTATGCACATATCTAATATGGACATGACTCAGCAAATCAATACAAATCAAGGACTTCTTCTCTATCCTTGGTTTGAAATTCCCTTGGGTTTTCCTTAAAAAGAGCACTCCTCAAAACTATAAAAACCTCCCTCTGTCATAGTTGTGAAGCACACACTTCACTTGAACTTGTACCATTTTCTTCTATTATCTTTCATAAAACATTGTATTCTCGCGAGTGTACAACTGAAAAGAAAAGAAAAAGAAAGATCCGAGTGTAGGTTTTACAGGTTGAGCGTGTCGAGTTAGAAAGTCTCATTTGCACATCAGACAAAGCTTTAAAGTTGTATTCCTCTTTAACACCCAAAGTTCTCTTCAAGCTCTTGAGGAAACCCTTGAAACCCAAGGGGACTGGAAGTAGGCACCACATCGGTGTTCCGAACCAGTATAAAACTCTCTGTGTTTGTTTACCTTATTGCCTTCTTATCTGTTTTACTTTGTTCTAACTTATCTGCAGGTGAGTCAACTGTCCAATCTATACAGTCGACTAAAAGAATTTTTAATTCAAACCCCCCCCCCCCCTCACTTTCATGCTCGACTCAACCAAAACTTTTTTCTCTTTTCACATGTGTTTTCTAACATTGCACGTTGCTTAACTTGACATTTTAATGCAATGTAATTGCACTCTGAAGTACTTTAAAGTGACTTAGTAGGCTAAGCTTCTCTTTTTGTCATATTTGTTCTAATTTATTTAGTCCTTTCTTTTTAGGTGGTAAAAAATTTGTTTAGGAGACTAAAAATTGTTATGAAAGAGTAGCAAGGAAGCAAGTGAAATATACACTTTCGTTTGGCAAAGAATAAATTTATTACATTAAAATTCACCGCTGCATATGATGTGAAATTATACATTATTAGTATATTTAAAAAGAATTTTGTTAGTAATGGAACTCTTTTAGGCTTTCATTGATTCTATAACACTATAAGCACGAACCTTGCAATGGCACTTCTACTATGTGCATTAAAATTTGACTCTCAACAAGGTTCCTCATGCGATTTTTGTTCATCAGCCCGTCACTTGGCATAATGGGAAGTGCTAGCTCAAATTGAGCCTCAGTTTTCCACAGAGTCCCACACAGAGATGGGAGAGACATATACGAAATTCAAGAAAGGAGAAAAAAAGATTTCGACAAAGTCCAGCCTCTCAAGCATCTTAGTGTATAAAGTATGAATATCTTCAGGCGTTGCGACTCTTGTTGAGCTAGGATGTTGATTTCCCAGTTACAAGGATCAACCAAAATGAATATACAGATTAAAAGAATGACCGAACATATAAGTACAAAAGCTTAGTAGCCAATTTACTCATAACCCTACACAAAAAAAATGATCTTTAGCGGCAATTAATTAATGACAATAGCTTAATTGCTGCTAAATATGTTTTTTTAGAGGCAATTACTAGTGACAATTACATTTTAGTAGTAAATAGACACGTTGCTAGCCATAATAATCAAAATCGAATAACAAAAGAAGAAGTTGATTTCCCCTTAGGTGTTATAAGAAACACATGCAAACCAATGAATGCCATTAGACATACTTTTGACCAGCTTACAGAAAAAGATAACCAGAAATGATAGATATCTGACCCAAAGGTGTGGCCTAGTGGTTCAGAACCTTGAGGTCTCAGATTCAAAACTCAGTGGAGACAAAAAAAACACTAGGTGATTCTTCCCCTTTGTCCTAGCCTTGGTTCTTGGTGGGAGGTGGAAGGTATCCCGTGAAATTAGTCAAGGTGCGCGAAAGCTGACCAAGACACCAGTCATTAAAAAAAAAGAGTGATAGAAATCTGACCCAACAGATACAAAATTTCCCTAAACGATGCCATGTGGAAAAGAATTTTCCAGAATCAAATGAACAAGGCCAAACACCAGACAGTCAATTTCCCCCACTTTCTTCAGCCCCAATAAATAAAGGAACAAGAAGCCCAACAGCTCACACTATCCTCTCTCCATCACCCACTGTTAAACTTGTTAACTCAAAATTTTCAAATAATTTTATGTACGCTGAATACCTAGATAGCCCCTTAAACTTGGCACATTTTGTAAGATTTCACTAAAAACTTGTAGAGTGACCAGTTAGACACTTATACTTGACCACTTGAGGTGTAGTCGTATCGGGGTGGCCTGCTTTTATTTTTTTAATTTTCTTCGATTTTGACACGTATTTTTATTTCATTTGACATTTGATACATCATCAGCATATGATTTTCATGTGCTTGGTTTTGATGATCTATGCGTTTAGAAGACACGTTTTTGTCAAGTAGAAGTGTCTAACTTGGTTACTCTATAAGTTTGTAAGGCTATCTTACAAAACGTGTCAAGTATAAGGGGCTATCTAGGTATTTAGCCTTTTATGTACAATGTTATTTACCTCTACTTAATGGGAAGAGGAAGAAGTTCAAGGGAACAGGTCATATTTGGCCTTTCATGCAGATATGCTTGAGCAACGATACGAAGCACTTATTCATATCCTGACTCAATTGTATATTACCCAATTTGACTTTCAAGAACACAAATTAAAACCGTCTAAATTAAAAGAACAAATATAAAAAGAAATTGAACAAAACCCCACCAAATTTCATTCTCAAGCAAAAGCGAGAATAGGAAGCTCATAGCAGCACGCCTTCATCTTCCAGACCATATTCTCTTATATGGAAGGGTGATGCAAAAGGGAAATTCACAGACAGTGCACATTATAAACATCAAAGTGACTTACCTGCCAGCATCTCCTTTTGACCATGATGTGTATCCGGGGAAGCAAAACACCTTTAAAGTTGGAATGCTTCAGTCGGTTGATTTATCAGGCAGCATGTTTAACACATGATAAACTCCAAAAGAGGGGGTGTAATTCTGCAATAGAGTGCGGAGAACCCAAAATATTTTAAATTATGGGTGCTAATCTAGTTTTAATCTGGAATTGCTGCTGAAATTGGATGCTAAGACAAAATATTTGTAAGTATAACTATTTTCTCAATATAAATAATAGCTTTTGGCTCCAAAATGAATGGGTGCTTGAGTATTGAGGTATTGAGTCCAGCCAGCGCCAGGTTATTGCAAATGTATCTTCTACTTTTTTTTGTGTGTAACATGGCTATTGCAAATGACAAAACTTTGGGCTCTTTTCAATTGTAGCAGTGATAACCTGTTCCCTATGTATATATACCTTTAGAGCACTTTCTAGTTGCTGGATTTTCAATGAAATACCTCTATCAATCAAAAAATATAAAGTACAATAAAGGTATAGCTTACCCAATTGGAATTTCAAGAACCCAAACTCTCAAGAAATTCTAAGGAATAACTAAAGTTGCCCAGCATTAACCAAAAGCAAAATTGTATTAAAAAGGGACCAAGGGGTTGCCACCCTAGTACAATTAAAGCACAAAACATAAAATATACAAACCTAATTGCTCCATTCAACTGAAATTGTCAACCAATTCAAATGTCGCCAAACATAAAATTTCAACAGGAAAAAAGAGAGACATAGAAGTTAAAAAACGAAGTGAATGCTAATGCTTTTTAAGCCTGATGGGTTGCTTCTGATTTGCTAGCCGATAAATCCAGTACACCTACACCAATTTCATCATATGAATCAAACATTATACCCTCTACCATGTTCATAATTGGTGCAGAAATAGAAATTGAAAAAGAATAAGAAAGTACCAAAGCGAGGACATGGGCACCAATAAGTATGACTACTAGAAGAGGTACTGCTTCAAGACGAATCTGATTCGCCATTTTCCAAGTGAAGTGAATCTCCGATTCTCCCAATTTTTACCAAAATGCCTCTGTTTCTGCTTCTCACCCCCTCACACTTCTATTTAGTTCAAATCAAAAGTGTGCCTCTAGCTCCTCTACTATGTTCCATTTCATGAGTTTTTAGTCAAAGGTGAACTTTAATTTGTTACATTATTTACTTTTTAATTAAAATAAAATATATGTAATTGTTTTTTATAATATATATGCCTAGAATTTATGATGCTTTTTTAAAATTAATTAATGTTGTGATATAATTTTTAAATCTTGACTCGAGCTCGGTGAGATATATATATATATATATGAGAAAAAATACTAGTAACCTGACTCGAGCTCGATTTTAAAGCACCAATTGAAAGTTAGATTGAATTCAATCTAATTGAATGTGTATAATTTAATCAGGCTCAACTAATATTTAAATTTAATATTTAATAGTGTTTAATTTAGATTTTATGTTTTAACTTGATATTCACGATCAATCGATTAGTGACAAACACATTTTTAAATAAAAATCAATTTAATCATAAAATTTATTATTTTCTTAGAATAACCTTTTATTTTATTTTTAAAAAAATTTGCTATGAAAATTCTAAATATAACTTAGAAGATGAAATTCTAATAAAATACTTTATGTTTTCCAATTCCACTTTCATAAATTTCAAATAAAATGCTCTTTTCATCTCCTTTATTATCTAGGACTAGGACATAATTGTCCTATATTGAGTAGTTTAGAGATTGCAATATTGTTTTTCCGCAGCACAATTTGCAAGTTTACATTTTCAGTTGCTCACTCTCACTGTGAGCCACGTATGCGGAACGTGGCACATTCTTAGGTCCCCTAAGGCAGCAAAAGAAGTACCGCAGCTTCAATCGATACGCCTGAATTCAGTTTTTTTCAGAGGCATATTCTCAAACACCTTATATGCATCGGACATACATCGCTGGGCAAGGTTATGTGAACACTCAAAATTGCCGATGAGGAGTATCATTTCATGCCTCAAACGACGGCGTCTTGCAGTCCTGTCCCCAAGTAATTTGCCATTTTTATGAATTAACTGGGTAATTTTATTTTATAGGAAAGAGTATTCCTTCATTCAGAATATTGTTTGCCTATGATATAATGCTAATCATACCTAAATATTCTGAATTGTTTGCATTTAGGCACTGGAATCTCACCTAAACTTCACTGTAACCTTTACTTTCTAGAGTTAGAGTGCTTCACCACAGTTCAAGCTTTGGGTTGACATTCACTGGTTTCGTCAATTGACACAATATTGTTAGCAAATAGCATACACCATATAACAGTGTGTGTTAGTTTTTCCATAATTAAGGTAAAAGAGTACGGGCTGCCGATTCCTGGTGTAAATTGTGTAAATTTGGCTATCCTCGTTTGCTATGTAGAGAAAGAGAGTGAAAATCCTATGTGGAATTTACTCTACATGGTTTAATTTAAGCATAACACATAAATAGACGCTCAAATTTGGCCTCAATTCATCTCCACCGTGTCTGTTGAACACTCCAACTTACAAAATGATCATCTAAACACTTAATTGTGTCCTGAGACAAGTGGTGACGAGTGTGAGTGTTTGGTTCTCAGTTTAGACATAGCAAGGTGCCGAGACCATCTATAGCAAGGTGCCTAGATATGCACTCTTAAAGTAGGAGTGTTTACTTGGTCAAGTTTGAGTGTATGTTTATGTATTATCCCTTTAGTTTTAATACTTTCAAGTTTCAACATATTATATATGGGACCTTTTGAACTCACTCACTCTATTGGATTTCTATCTCCTCCCCTAGAACCAGCCTCTTGCTTGTGAAATATTAACTGTTGCAGCTTTTAGATCAGGTGTCACCTTTTTGAGCGTTCTTCATATTTTCTCGCCAATTTTCCCGCTGTAGTTGTCATTACCCCTCTGCTTATTACTGATGAAGCTATCTATAGCTTTTAAATCACTTTCTGATATTATGTTATCACTTAACTTGTTCAACTAATAACAAAAAATTAAGTGGTTACTTTTCCACCCCTGACTTCTTTGCAGCTCTGCGTTTTGGCTGCTCAGTTGAGACTGCTTGGTGCGAATCCTCATCCAGTAGTTTTCCTGAGGTTATTTTAGCTGGAAACCATGGAAATTTTGTGGGATTATGTTTGTCAACCCCAAAATAGTAAGTGGATGAATATTGTTCTCCTCTCTCTCTTGATTTGTGGCTGATTACTGAACCAGTTCAATGTTGCTTCCGAAACGCCCTTGAACTTCTCTTTTGCATTATTGATCAATTTATTGGCTTCACCACCCTCATTTTTATCTTGTAGTCTAACATTTGTGCATACATTCTGCGGTGGAATATTTTCTTCCCAAGGAATTCTTGAGTTAATGCGCTTTTGGTGCAGCTTTTCTACTGGTTTTTCCAGTGTGCATGGAGAAAGGCCTTCTTCTGAGTATGCTAGGTTGAGGAAGGAATCACTAGAAAGCGAATTTGGTCATGCACTTACTTATAAGTCGAAAAGCCTTTCATCATTGTATCGTTTTGGCCCATTCATGGCTTTGTACAGAGCAGCCATTATTTCATTCTATGTGTTGAAGCTAACCATTTGGCGCTTATTTGTCCATGACTTAAGAAGACGTGCTGTTAAGGTATATTCAGTTCTCCTATGAAGTTCTATCTGAAAGATTTGATTTTTTACTGTAGGTGTTCTATAGACATATTGACAGATGATAGTGTGCTGTCTATTCGGTCTATTGCATACAATGAATCAGATATTTTTCACTGTAGGTGTTCTATAGGCATTTTGACAGAATAGCAAGAATGGATCAGAAAATGAATTTTTCAGCTTCAGAGCATGAAAGCTGTGAAATGACTTACCATTATTTGTTCAGTGTTTTCTAGCATCTTGCTATGATAAAATGGAAAAGTTGAGGAAAGGAAAACCTCTAATTCTTCTTTTTGTTAAGAGTACTGGAACTAACTTCATATGCTTTAACCATACTACTTTATTTATCCCAAGTAACAGTTAGTGTGCCTCGAAACACCCTTTCCTTATTGATGTGACAGGAAAAAAAAGAAATAGAGAAGGCGAAAATGGGCGACACTGTATTCGAATGTAGTTCTTTGATACTATATGTTTTAAATTTACTCGGAATACCTTCATTTAGGTATTTACTTATTATAGTGATTTGAATGGGAACTTTCCAATGCATTTTTGTCAAGCAATCACCTGTTGCTGAATTGAGTATTAAGATATGCTTTCCTGCAGTTGTTCTGAGCTTTTTGACACCTATACGTCTGTGAATCGTACAATTGCTGCTCCTTGAAGAGTTTGGCTGTTAAAAAATACGGTTTCAATTGTTTTGCACTTTGTGTTGGATGAGGAAGGTGGTCTTGGTTTGATAGTTAACTTTGTGGTTCTACTCATAGCTTACTTTGCCCCACTTATATTTCATCTAATGTGTATTTTCAAATAATTCACTAGATTGGTTTTCAGATATTATTAAGACAGAGGCTTTCTTGTTTTGGGTTTTATTTGTTCTTTACTGTTGTTTATGGTTCCATCTATTACTGAATTTCAAGTGATTAATTGGTTATCCACACAGGCCTTAACAATGAGTATACTTCTTTTATTTGCAGTTCCGTGAAACTCTTATCAACTTGGGTCCTTTCTACATAAAGGCAAGTTACACTATCTGTTAAGACCATCTTATCTTCTTATGTTGGTGGAAAAAGTAAAAACATCATTGTTAGTAGAAGTGTTCATATCTGTCTGCTGTGGTGTAGTCTATTACCACTTCTGTTCTTGGTGCTGTTTTTACGAGGGGTGAGGATACTGCTTCAATAGGCTTACAACTAATTTCGTAGGAGAATGTACATGATGGCGTGCCTCATTATCATTACATGGAAGGAGCATAAATTGTTGGGTGAAGTCTGCCGCTGCCGAGAGGCCAGGCTCACCACTCTGTTCCATTCTGAATTTGCATTTCAGATTGTGGCATGCATTGACACACCAATATAGAAGATGTTTAAGCTCAGGTTACAGGCATGACTGGAGACCTCAAAGAGACATGTTATTCAGAATCTATTTTCTCTATTATATATAGACAATACTAGATAGGAAACACTGGTTTTTTTGCAAAAGCTTTTGATCACCAGTAGTTCTCGTATTTTAAACTTAGCAGGTTTCTTTACTTTCTATAGCTAATAGATTGGTACATTTAATTTCACGCGCTGAATTTGATTGTCAAGCAGCATCTACATCTTAAACTAAACTAATGGAGGAAATTTCATTCTTACATGCTCCTTTAAGTCAAGATGATGTATCTTGAATTCCAGTTACCTGTACATAGGAGTAGATCAGAAGCTTCTGCCTGTTCCTTTGGAAATGTTGATATTAATTCAAATACGAAAGAATTTAGGTAGACTGGGAGAGGTTTATTGAGTTTATTCTACTCTTACCAAGGTAATATGTGTAGCCTGGACTTAAGTATTTTTCTATTGAATTAGACTAAGCTCAAAAAATTGTCCGCCCTGCTTTATTGATCAACCGAGGGGTGGGGTGGGGAATCAGAGTCTTACAAATCCGGTCGTGTAACCTATTCAGCGCTTTAGAAACTCTCAGTCAATCACAGAGTTGAATTGCCTTACCTTGAAAATACAATTCACACACATGTGGGTTAGGAGAAGAGTGGACAAAGATGAAATACATATTTAGAGAATAACTAAACGTGGTTCCTTACTAGGTATTTTGTGCAAATAATGCTTTTAGATCTTCCTCATTGGCAGAGGAATGATGCAAAATAGGAATTGAGAAGGAGGTGTAGGTGGCACTAGTTACCTGTATGTATAGTGCAAAGAGTGCATTTACTGCGTCCTTGTTGGCAAAAGAATGATTAAGATATATGTAGATGGGACTCATTGTTTTTTTTTTTTTGAGAAGGTATCTTTTTTTGTATTAACTATTTGCTGCATAAAAACTGCACCTGCCCATATTTACGAGGGAATATAGGAAGATGTACTAAGCTATAACCTACTTACAGAGATCCCAGAACTCCAGCAGAAAGAATATGTCTTCCATACATGCATGTTTACACCCAAAAATAGGAAAGGTCTAGGCACTTCATCTTCAGTTTCTGGATAGAGCTATAATTGTCTTCAAACACCTTTGATTTCTCTCTTTCCAAACTGTCCACCAAATGCAAGCAGGGATAATCTTCCATCTTTCTTTCTGTTCTGAGTGAGTGCTATATTTGTTCCAGCACTTCAAGTGTATCTCTCGGCATCACTCACACGATCCCTTTTAAATTAAGGAAAATCCTCCAAAGTTGCTCAGTTACTCGCAATGTAAAAAAAGATGGTTGGTTGTCTCTGTTCTTCTCCTCACAATTGGTTTTGCTTGGGACGGGATTGAAAATTTGTACTTGCATCTGTTTTCTTGATGTACTCAAAACATTTTTATTTTTGGGTGGGGTGGGAGGTGGGATGGGAGTGTTGAGGTCTTCTTTGATGTATCTATGAAATTGCAAGAGAATGTATTTAATCAGTGATGCCACTTCATCAATAGGATAGATAGAACACCATTATCGAAGAAATATTCTGCTGATGTGATATTCTTCTTGTTTATTAACTACATATAGTCCTGTGTGATATCAATTCTATGTGGTTAAATGGGCCAAAGAGCCCTTGTAATTTCAGATTGCTTACATGGTGCGTCAGCCCTGGGTTCCAACCGGAGCTTGTAACTTGTCTCCAGCAAGGAAAAAGGTCTTATGGTTAATTCTGCAATTGTTTGAATAACAGCTGGGACAAGCTTTAAGCACAAGGCCGGACATATTACCAAAAGTGTATTGTCAAGAACTTGCAAAGTTACAGGTAAACTTAGTACTTCAGTGCTGCTGCTAGGGTCATATCCCAACTTACCATTACATTTTTTCGCTGGTTTGTCCCAAGCATGTCTCATCTTTTAATATTTTATAACAAAAAGATATCCTGGACCTCAAATTTCCATTCAAAAGAAAGTTCAAATTCTTAAAATGGCTGATTTTTATCTCCACCTTCTGGCCTTTTATTCTACAAGTACCCTGTAAGAGCCGTACAGCCTTAATTGCTTACTAAAAATGGGAGGAAAGAAGTGTTGTCTTCTTGAAAGCTGGATTAGATCTCTCAACAGAATGTATCATCCTTTAATTTGTCATTCACATCTTGCCAGGATCAAATCCCCCCATTTCCAACTCATCTTGCAAGAAGATCTATTGAGTCCCAGTTGGGTCTTCGCGTTTCACAAGTATTTGCTGACATTAGCAAGGAGCCAATTGCTGCAGCATCTCTTGGGCAAGTATATAAAGGTTAGAGCTTGAATTGTTTTTTGTGTTTCTCTGCCACTCTCATTGATTAGTTCTCTAACTACTAGTTCTATGGCGTTTCATTACTTCTCACTTTCTTCCTTTCTCCTAACCTTTTACCTTATCTTCCGGAAGGAACCTTCTATATCCAACTCCACGTAGAACCTGCCTAAGAGTGGTTATCGACACAAAAACTGGTCATTTTGTTGATCCAACATATCCTTCACTTTTTCTAACATTTCTAGTTCCAACTAATTCATTCTGGTGATACATCTTACGATGTCATGATGCACCCATTCCTATAGTACTTCTGGCTCTTGGGTATCTCTTTGTAGGTTAATTCGTTTTGAAGATAAATCAACTAGGGGAACGTAACGGGTTTTGGAAGATTGAGTGCTTTGCTCAAGGGGTACTCAAGCTTTTAATGTTCTTCTTGGCTTCAAGTTTTGCAGCTCATTTGCATTCTGGAGAGCTGGTGGCTGTTAAGGTCCAGAGGCCTCATATGTCACATCTACTGACACTGGACGCTATGTTATTTCACATGATTGGTGGCCAACTAAAAAGATTTGCAAAAGCTCGTAAGGATCTGTTGGTAGCTGTCAATGAGATGGTGAGATTCCAAATTTCCATCTTATGTTTCTGTACTTCGGAAGATGATATCTGGAAGCCAATGCGTCAGTGAGTGTGATGGGTTATATATCAAGACTGTCTTTATCTCAAAGAGTATATTACTAGTCTATTGCTAGTTCTTTGGAATGATTGTGAGGTGAATTCTGATTCAGACAATGCAAGTATAGTCAAATTTACTAGGTGCACTTGGCACAGCTGAATGAAACGGCTGCAACAATTATCAAATCAAATCCTTGATTAGAAACTGAACAACTCAACCAATAGCTATCAAGGCGGATGAAAAGATCTCAAAGTTACTCTAAAGATGACACTATCAATTGGCCACTAGTTCTTAACCTATTCTTTTGTTAAGAAATTAAATCAAAGAGAGCCGGCAAAGTTGTATTTTAGTAATTGCTTTTAGCTCATCCTATGTCTTATTTCCTAATTGGTTCATTGTCCTCTTATTTCCCCATTTTCTGTAAATATGAGAGAAATGTTGCACTTTATTTAAATAGTCGTCTGTTATATACTTGCTAACCCATGGGTTTTGCTTGAATGGATAGGTGAGACACATGTTCGAAGAAATTGACTACATCCTGGAAGCACAAAATGCCGAAAGATTCGCATCTCTTTATGCATGCAGTAGTAAGTGTCTTCCAGACATTGCTTTAGTAGTTGTGGTGTTATGGAATATCTTTTTCCCTTCCATTTTTTGGAACTAGTCAGTACAAATGTAGATTGAATGTCATGGAATATATTTGGGTCGTCACAGGATAATGTTGAAGGGGGGTATTTTTGAGCTATTTCCAATAGGTTAGGGGTATTATTGAGCCAAAAAAATAGGTTGGGGGTATTTTTAGACCAAAAGGTTGAAGGAGGGTGTTTATGAACCATTTCCCATAGGTGAAGCGTATTTATGAGCCTTTTCCATTTATTATATATTTAGACTAGTCTAAGCCTTTTGAGGTTAACCTGTATCCTTATCATTATTTAGATTAGATTCTATTTTGTTATATGCTTTTATCTTCTCTTCGTCACTTCAGTTTCAATAGTTTAAGAATCTAGCTTGGTCTTGGTTCCCTCACAATGGTTGGGGGTTCTTTTGCACTTTATTTGAACATGCTCTACTTGATGAGTAAGACTCCATGAATGGCCTCTCTCTATTTACTCTTGTACTCTCACTCATCTCTCCCATTTTTTCTGTTCTTTTCCCTTTTCTTTCATCTCCCATCTCCCTTCTCCCTTCTCCCTTCTCCCTTCCGACAATGTGTCACTAGGTTGTAGAGCATAGTGAACTAAAAGCAATATTTTGGCAACCTTAAAGTAAGTGAACTTCATGCGTGTGAACTTTTTTTGAGTGCTCAGTAAATATTTCCTTAACCTTGTTCATTTCAATTTATGCTAACTTAGCTTTTACTTACAGATGAAGAGAAAACTGTCCCAGGGAGTGCATTAACTGATAATGTCGGGTGTCAGAAAACTGTTGGTATCAAGGTCCCTAAAATATACTGGAACTTTACCCGTAAGGAGGTGCTTACGATGGAGTGGATAGATGGGATTAAGCTGACAGATGAAAGTCGTATGAGGAAGGCAAACCTAAATAGGAGAAGACTTATTGACCAGGTAAGTAGCTGTCTTTCTTAAACAAAAAATAAAAAATAAAATGGAAGTTGTCTTTCTTAGTAGAGTTTATCTGCTCCTCTTTTTGCTATTCTTACACTTGGTGAAATAACTTTTGTTTTATCAGGGGTTATACTGCTCATTGAGGCAGTTGCTTGAAGTGGGGTTTTTCCATGCTGATCCTCATCCTGGGAACCTAGTTGCTACTGAGGATGGATCTCTTGCCTATTTTGACTTTGGCATGATGGGAGACATTCCACGTCACTATCGTGTTGGACTTATTAAAGTGGTTAGCTCTAGTGATAAATTCTCATCATTCATGGTTGACTGGTGTGTTAATTGGAGTATTGAGATATAGTTTGGATGCATTTCATGTGGTCATAGTTTATTATCTGCTTGGGTTTATGTCGTCACCTTTAGTTCAAGTAGCATTGGCTAGCTTCAACAATTGTTTGCAGTTACTGACAGGCATTGCTCTTTAGTTTTTTTCTGAATGT
Organism: Solanum appendiculatum; assembly: GCA_018342035.1. NCBI lineage: Eukaryota > Viridiplantae > Streptophyta > Magnoliopsida > Solanales > Solanaceae > Solanum > Solanum appendiculatum. The sequence continues at coordinate 473,028 of JAGDQO010000377.1, read as the reverse complement.
CTTTGAGATCCTGTTTTGTTGTATCTCACCGTGTATTGTGGTCCATCAATTCCTGTAGAATGTTTTCATAGAGTTCTGCGACCATTTCATCGAAGTTTAAATTGTTCGAGAGTGAGTGATTTCCTTTGTTTAAGGTGGGGCTGCAAGACCTAGAGTTTCTCATGTAGGTTTTTGTTACCACTGTTTTTGAAAGCTTGAGCTGTTTGGAATGAATAGTTCTATTTACGTATTTTAGTTCTCTTTCTTCTACTATATCTTTTTTCAAAAAGCAGTTTCTTGCAATACATTATAGACAATTAAGTCCTGAAATATGCTCCCAGCCCCAGGCACTGAGAAACCTCCTCTTTTCATTTCCCCTTTTATCGCTCTTTCCAGCCGACTCACCTGTTTGTTACAGTTATTTTCTGATCCATTGATACTCTTTCTATTATATCTTCTCTCTTCTTTGGTGTGATGTTCTTTTTCATCATTTTCTTCCCCAACTTAATTTTGTCCTCTTTCCAGTAGTAATGCTTCTAAACCCGCGTTTGCCTCCACTATGAGTATACTTGTCCATTCCCAGACAAGAAGTAAGCTCTGCCCATTGCGTGCCTTAAAATCCTATTTTAAGCCCCAAAAAAAGACAGAAAATCAACCAACCTCTCTGTAAAAACACAGGGGTTCTCCATACAATCACAGCTGAGCTCCACCACAATCTTTTAGCAGAAGGATGATGAAGTATGAAAGTGTGATACTTGGCATCTGAATCTGTAGTACCTGCTAAGTGCTAAGTTAATGTGTATGAGCTAAAGACCTTGTAATTAAAGCATAAACTGTGTGAAACTCTGTTTTCTTGATTTCCAGAAAAAAACACAAAAATGAAAAAACATATTAATCTTTTAGAATGAGCTAAACGAGATAAAACAATTCTCCGAAGTCCAAATTCTTTTGTCAGATGATGTAGGCAGCATCAGATTTCGAGTATGATATGACTTTTCAGAAGGAAGCGAGAGCATCAATTTCTTATTATGATTTAATTAAAAGTGAATAAATTGAGTTAGGATGACGAAAGTGTGGCATGTATTGAGTACTAAAGAGTCTTGAATGACCAACATCAACCTTCACTTAATTAGTCATGATGTGAGAACTTCATTGAACTACAAAATTTTACACAATGTCTATCAACTATTTGTTCCTACTGTCTTTTTGCGGAGATTTGAGGTTTGTTACCAAAGGCTTTATTTTCTAGCTTTACACTTGTTCATTATTCAAATCTGATTGGGATTGGTTTTTTTTTTTTTTTTTGGCAGTTGTATTACATTCCTAAATCTAAAACTTTTCTGTATATCCTCATATGTTCTGCTTCTGTTATCTCCTTGAACTTCATTGTTGAGTTTATGGAATACTGCTATAGGAAGAGGTCACATCTTCAATTCTAGTATTGGCATGCGCTTATAGACGGTTCCTTAAATTTGAAGCTTTGCTTCTTTAAGGCATTGCATATTTTAATGTCTACATGGATGGGGTCTTAAGTACTGATTGACCTATTGCACGTCCCAGTGTTGTATAGATGACTGCATTACAAAGGCAACAAAGCATTGGCATGCATTTTAAACAATTTCTAAAATTGAAACTTTGGTTCTTTAAGGCATTGCATATTTTGATGTCTGCATGGATTGTCCAAGTGTTCATTGATCTATTACATGTCCAGTGTTTCAACAGATGACTGCATTTCAAGATCTTTGCAATTATTATTTATTTATGTTTCACATGCGGGGTTTGCTATTTTTAATGTACAATTGGTTCTGTAAGCATAAGCTGGCAAGTTTTTATAATAAATTCATGTTTGGTAGTTTATAAGTGTTGTGCACTGCAGCTTGTTCACTTCGTTAATCGAGACTCTCTGGGTTTAGCAAATGACTTTCTTTCGCTGGGATTTCTACCTGATGGAGTAGATATTCAATCTGTTTCAGAAGCTTTGCGAGCGTCCTTTGGTGATGGAACCAGACAATCCCAAGATTTCCAGGTTCTTAACGTGCTCCCTCTCTGTTCCTTTTTCTTTTTTTCCCTAGTTTGAGAATGCTTCCCAATAAAGCTCATTCTCCCATTTATACATATAGGTATTACGGTAGAGCTATAGAGAAAGACCAAACAGTGCAATCTAGTTAATCTAGGGAAATTTTTTTTGGATCTGAATAGAGCCCCCTTCCAAAAGGAAATAAAACCACAAAGAGAGTCATTTAAGCACTACGGAGTTGTTTGGCTTAAAAACAAGTTATCCAGGAATTAGTAATCTAGGGGTTGTGATACATGGGTTATTCCTTGATGACTGTTTGCATTGACATATTTAAAAATAGCATATAATGTATTAATATGTTGACTACTTAAACAAAATGGAAGTTTGTCTGGGTTGGTTTTGTCACTTTAGCTATTTTAATCTATGTATTACTAATACCTACATATCTATTCCATATTCTGTCCCCATAAAATAGTACATAGATTCCCGAAAAAGTATTACTCGTGGAGTTCAACTAATATCCACCAACGGTTAAAGTTTCTTTTACACAATCAGGTTACTTTAAAGCCTATAATAGGTAAGTTCTTAAAGTAATGATTTTAAGTAAGGAAAATAGTAGTATAAGACAACTTGAATATACATTTATTCTACTGGAATTTAGTTAGGATTATGGCCTTTAACTTTGTATTTTTATATAAGAGAATAGTATATGGGTTGTACTGCAACCATATTTACAGAATCCTATGATCCTATGTATATAATGAATCTAGAACATCAATAATAGAGACAGGATCATTAGACCAAATCTGGTTACACCAAAAACACAGAATTTAAGATACAATTCAACTTGATCTTCTATATACTATTCTCTATGTTCTCAAAACACCTAGCATTTCTTTCTCTCCAAATAGTCCACCATATGCTGGCTGGTATGATTCTCCATTTGCTTTTGCTTTTGGCCTGTATCCGTACCTCTTCACAGCTTTGGAGTGTTTGTGTGACCTTCCCTGGCATAGACCAAGATATACCTCTCAAATTTAGAAACAACCTCCATAATTGTCCTTTAAACTTACTGTACAAGAAGAGGTGGTGTACAGTTTCTGCCTTCTCCCCACAAAGTAAACATCTAGGGCATAAGGTTATCCCCTCTTCATCAAGTTATCCTGTGTTAGCACTGCCTCTTTGGATAAGAACCAGACAAAACAGGCTACCTTATATGGAATTTTGACTTTTCAGATGTTCTTCCAAGGCCAGTTGATAAGCTGTTGGTTAGGAAGATTCAGTCTCTTGTATGCTTTGCTGACTTTGAATCTGCCTTTCTCACTGGCCTGCCACCACAGCTCATCTTACCACTGAACTGACCAATAATGTTGAGAAATTCTGCCACTCTTGGAATTTCCCAATCATTAATCTGTCTCCTGTAGGTGATGTCCCACCTTTCGTGTGTCCACATCTCTGCTATCGTTCTGTTACTATGCTGTGCATGTATGGAAAGAGACTTTCCAGGATGCCTGCCTCATGCCATTCATCTTTCCAAAAATTTTCTTTCCCCCATTGTTCACTTCGATCTTGGTGTTGCTCGAGTTCATTCCATAGAGTTCTGATAGAACTCCATAAACTAACTCTATATGGTGCAGTAACTTCTTTTGTCATCCACCTATCCTCCTCATATTTTGCATCAATGACTTCCCCCCCACAAAAGCCGTTTGTTGTTTGCATACTTCCAGAGCCATTTCATTCTGTGGGCCCTGTTGTGGTTTTTCAAGTTCTGTATACCCAGTTCCCCATATCTCTTTTCCAGAGTCACCTCCTTCCATTTAAGTAGGTTATACCCTTTCCTTTCTTTATTCCCCTGCCATAGGAACTTTCTTCTGACTCTGTCCAATCTGTTGATAATCCCTGTTGGGGTAGGAAACAGTGACATCATGTAAGTTGGAATGGCACCCAAGTTTGAACAGAGTTGATTAGTGTGACTCTGCCTCCAGAGACAAGCACTGTCCCTTCCATCTGGCCAATTTCCACCATCTCTTCTTTGTTTTTATCACTTCCGGTTTTATATTTCTTTGTTTCTTCAACACCATTAAAGCAAGCACCATCATATGCCATTGAAGCAGTCATACTCACAATCATTTGTCGAGCCATGATGGTAACGGTCTCTATGAGAAGTGTGAGAACAGTGTAGAGATTTAGAGGGATTTTCCATAATTGTGGGTTTATATCAAGGATCTACAATGAGCCGGTACTTGTTTACCCTGGTCATGATATATGCGCTTAGTAGAAAGTATTGTGTTTATTGATGAGACTAGCGGGAGTTAAAGTGAAGTTTGGACTTTGGAGATGCATTCTAGAGATCAAGATGGAGATGCAACCTGAAGTTTGGACTTAAGGATTAGTTGAGGTAGGACAAAATACATAAAACTTGAATAATGCTGAGTTGAGATTAGATGAAATCCTTCCTTTGTGAAAGCACAAAGAAAGATCGCATTGCCAATGACTAGTGGGAGGTGGCAGGTATCCTGTGGAATTAGTCGAGGTGAGCGAAAGTTGGCCTGGACACCACGGTTATCCAAAAAAAAAAGATCGCATCGCCAATGACTTATAATTTGTATTTGTTCGTCAAGGAATTTTGCGCTTGTTTGGAAGGATTATCATAGATGATTAGAGTTTCATTGATGGTACATTGTGGTGCTTAAATACAACAATTGAGATATTTAGATTTAATGTTATGGGAGAATAAGATGATACATAATGCATATGATTAACATAAGATGTTTGAAAATGGAGGAGTTAGCAGAAGTGTGATGTGATTGAATCCTTATCAAAGTAAAAACCCAGTTCTATAGCATTGTTGCAAGACTAGCAATATCATTCATCCACGAAATTAACCTTCTAGAAGTGTTGCTTTAAAATGGATGTCTGCTTATGCAAACATTAGAAATGATAGCATCTTGCAGAAGGTGCAAGTAGTGCACACAGGATAAATTCAGTGAAGGATGCGAAGATGATATAGTCTTGTTCTCTGTAGACCTCCATAGGGATCTGTTTGTATGTATGACTTCATAATAATTGGAGGTGATGAAAGTGGACAAGCTAGACCTAAAATCACAAGTTGTATAAAAAGACCTTACCATCTCTCAGAATCAATGCCGACTTAATGAAAATGTAGAACAAAATGGAGGGGAATGAATATTGAGGATTTGTGTAGTTAACTCCAACTAGGTTGGAATTGATGCTTGTCGTTGACGAGATAGAAACCAAATGTTACATTTTTCTACGCGGATCTTGATAACTTTGTACTCTTATGGCTCTACCAGTATAACAATCTCAGGTGGATAGATTAGAGCTGCTTGATTGGATTTCGTGAGTTGTGTGATAAACTCCTCAAAGTTTATCTTTGTCTAAGGAAATATGCTAGGGATGAACCTCCCGTCATTGTACTATAGGATGATTTTTCCTCCAAAATTTGGTTGACCTATTACAATTATATTTTATACCCATGGATATCTTCTTCAATGAGACACGAGTGTTAGCTTGCTTCATGACCTTTCAATTACTAAGTGGCGCTTCGAATGATTTCAGGGCATAATGAATCAATTGTATGATGTGATGTACGAGCTCAACTTTTCTCTTCCTCCTGACTATGCTTTGGTGATACGAGCGCTTGGATCTCTTGAAGGAACAGCAAAAGCATTGGATCCGGATTTCAAAGTTGTTGAAAGTGCATATCCTTTTGTTATCGGAAGACTCTTGGTAGATCCAACTCCTGATATGAGGAGAATATTGAGAGAGCTTCTCATCCGCAATGATGGTTCTATGAGGTGGAATCGTCTAGAGAGACTGGTGGGTCATTTATTCTTTCTATGCGTTGTTATACTTGTTTCTTGCAGGTAGCACAAGTGAGGCTTATTTCGTTCCTGAACAGGAACCTTTGACTTGTGAAAAGAACGCCATCCTAGCTCTTTTCCTGCTGGATTCGAAAATCATTATATGTGAATTTTCTAGGTCTTCCCTTTTCATATGATCTTATTTAATAGTATGATGTGATGCGTACTCGGTGGAAGTTGTCAGTTTTTCTGTTGTTTTTTTTTGTTTGGTAAGATGTCTGTAAAAAAACTATTCTCTCAAATGTGTCCAAATAGAAATCTCATTGGGCTACGATGCATTTTGCTATTAAAAGACAACCCTCTGAAGCTTGATCTTTTCTAATACTTCAACATCTGTTAACACAGAGACTGATAAAGGTGGAGATAGGTTGTTTAGGACTCCTGTTCATTAGAACACTCTGGAATGTGAATTGTTAAAAATGTATCTTCCTGCAGATTGCAGCAATATCTCAGCAGGCTTCTGAAACAGAAGGAGAAACTCAAGAGAGTTATTCGGATCCATTGGGATCATTTGATATACGGGCCGTAGTCTCTGCAACAGAAGACCTTTTCCAATTTATTTTGTCAGACAAGGGTTCAAGAGTTCGTGTATTCCTTGTCAGGGACATAGTTAAAGCAGCTGATGTTTTCTATCAAGATGAATTTCTAAATAATCTTCTTGATGAGAAGCTTCGAGCGAGACGTTTATTTGGAAATGAGGTATATTTCATCATGTTATTTATTCCAGTCTTGAGCAACATGCTTATTATCAAAACAATGGAAGTGTATTTTACTATTGTTAAGATTGTATCTGATCTCATAATCGCGATACTATTAGCTGGACAAAGCAATTTAACCAACCTTCACCACGGAACTCCAAATATTCAGGTCTAATATTAAACAAATTAAAGGAGACTCTACTAGTTCATTAATTATAAGCAAATATATCACCCTACTTGAAAAATTACTATCTTATTATGTTTCTGTTTTAGTGTGATCTACTGATTTTAAATGGTTGCATGGGATATCATTGTCACTTTTGCTATATCTCTCGAAATTCAGTTTCTTGCTTGGTCAGCAGACAGATAGTGGTTTTCTTGTTTAATTTGATGAACCACTTCGTAGTCTGCATCTTAAGTTCTTGGTTTGGTACTTTAGTTTCCTAGTGGCCCTTTTTGGTTTCACGCATAGCAACTTCATGAGAATCATTATCCCTTCTCTTTTTCAGGAACATGGTATTCTAGTTAGGGTGGTGAGTGGGTTTCATTCCCTAGGACGTGCAGTGAAATTGGCTCCGGATTTGTGGTCAGCAATGCTGATTCGCATGGTGGTGAAGCCAGAGTTCCAGAAATTTGCTTGTGACATTAGTTCAGCATTGATCAGTCACTTCAAGTATCACCTTCCAGTCAGCTTTTGGATGGGTATTTCTCGGCTACTGCATAGAATGTTTGATAAAGACGAAGATGAAGCATTGTGATGTAGCAAGGTCGGTGCTCTCGTTTTTGTATCCGTGGTTGTGGTTACGGCCTTGTTAGTATTTTTTTTCCAGCGGACACATGGAAGGAGTGTGTTTGAGTAGGGAATGATCATTAATTTCAAGATCCTAGAGAAACTTGCATATATTATGCCATCAGAAGTGGGTTCAAAAACTCTACTGGACAGAAAGCTTAGCGTCCCATTATACAAACAGCAATTTGTTTTACAGACATTAACAGGATCAAGAGGCGAAAATACAGTATACTCTCCAAAAAGAGAACGGTCTTCAAACGAGCTGTTGACAATCTACAAAGTCGCTTCCAAGTTACCTAACATTTATACATGGGAGAGTTCCGCTAAGGTTTCTGTGAAATGCCGCGAATTCCAGAGTGTTTCCACCCTTTGGAGTTGGCTGTAGACTATAGCTTAATGATAAGCGTAGTGATAAGACTCAGTACCATTTTTGCCCATCTTGTTTATATTAAAGTTTTTGTTGATGAACATTAGTAACATGAGGAAGCATTCGGAGCATTATACACTTCCCACAACATCCTATTCGGAACCTTTCTATTTCAAGTGAGAATGGTCATGGTTCCATACAAAATCAAGTGACGGATGTCAACTACATGTGCTAGCTTACTTCCATTATTTACTTCAGCCATTGTATAAATTTAAAGTTCAATATTCTTTTACATGATTTATGCACTAAAATTTCAGTTGTACTTTTTAACAAATAAAGAACACCTAGAGAGTTGCTAGTTCCAAAGAGAAAAAAGGGAACCCGTGAACTACACTTTGGCATTATCTACTTTTGAGCCAGTGCATACACAGTCAATGAAGACAAACTTTTGTAAAATTTGTTGCAATAAATAATTTCTACTATTGGCTACTCAAAAGTTTCATATAACTTTTAGTTGCACATGTATCAAAATGCACTGATAATATAAAAAAAATAATTATAACAGGCACACTATGTATAAGTTAGATTTAGGAAAAAGATGATGTGACATGATCAAGTGAAGACATGTAGGGGAGTCGGAGACACTTTGGATTGACAATTACAATGATGATGTTGTTAGAAAAAGTAATAATCTGAAAATACTAACGAAGAAGGCTTAAGACGTAAGAACGACTTTCCTTAAAGATTAAGATATTATTGTTCGTATATAGATTTCGAAAAAATATTGACAATCTTTTATAGAATATAACAAATCAATAATAGATTCTTTATTTTTTCATGTTATTTCACAGGGAAATTATTGTTATATATATACAAATAATTAACATAAATATTTATTTCTTGTGCCCAAGTATAAGTCCAAATTTTTGATATTTAATATATATTTTTTAGACAAATATATGATACTTTTTTTTTAATTAAATGAATAAAATATAGTAAAAATTTAAGAGACCATGGCTATCAATTATGGAGAATCAACTGTACAACAGATGCTGACACACAAAAAAACAGTAAGATGTAAAAAAGAAAGAGGCTAGTTTAAAGAGAACATAATGATAACAAAGTTATGAAGTGGTCACAGGCTTGTTTAAATTAGTACGTGAACTTCTTAAGATATATAATATAAAATAAAATATGCATAAAGTTTATCATAATATATCCGTAATGTATACGGTAATTATTAATTTGGAGTATTATTTTGTTTTAAAAATAAATAGTACTCTAATTTTCATTAGTTAAACGGTTTCCATTAGCCAATAATAATAAATTTGAGTCTTTTGGCTAACTACAAAATCACAAGTGAGACTTTTAATGTTGCTTTTTAAATTGAATACATTATGAATATATTTGATCCTTTTTCCACTCTTTAATTAAAAGCGGTGAGTCAAATGTTTTAACATACCAAATCTTGATCTATGCAATCTCTTGTTGGCTTCATCGAAGAGCTGATATTCCGTTGATTTAACTCAAGATCGTTGAGCTTAAAAATATTCCTGAAAATTATGAATCAAACGTAGTTAACCTCTTTATGTTACAATAATGATAAAAAAAACATCTCTTATCTAATTCAAATTTTGCTACATTTATCTTTCTGTTATTAAATCCTAGAGGTTGGAGGATTTATGATTACAACATAATAATTAAATTAAGTATTCGTTTGGTCATAAAGAAAATCATGTTTTTTGGAATAATTTTTCATTTTATTTAAATCTATTTTGTTTTATTTAAAAACTAATATTTGATCATAATAAGTTAATAACCATAAAATATTTTTCATTTTATTTCATTTTTTTTTTAATTCCTTCAACTCCCAATTAGTGGAAGAAACAAATTAGTTTAAAAAAGAATAAGAAACAATGAAGAAAAGAGATATTTGATGTTTATTTATGTTTTAGTGCACTTGGAGGAAGGTGCTAGATAGGTCAAAATGTGTTGTGAAAGATGATTAGAAAAAATAAAATAGGAGATTTCCAGAAAAAAATCTCATGCTTGTCCATATGTTAACTTTAACAGTTGTATCTTGATAAAAAAACTAACGAAAAGATGAATATTGCAAATTTTTTTAATATAGATAAAAGCTGTTTTTTTTTTCTCATTATTATAGCACAGAAATGTAGTCTGACTCATAGTTTAAAGATATTTTTAGCCAAAAACTCAAAAATAAAGCGTCAAGGTTATGTGTTTAGTACTCCTTCCGATCAATAATAGTTGTCCACTATATTAAAAATAGTTATGCAATAATAATTGTCCAATTTAGAAAATAAAGAGATAATTTACCTTTTATGTCTATTTTATCATTGGTGTTAAATACTACTTATCATTTAACACATCTCTCAAAACATTAAATTTAATAAAGTCAAACTATAAAATATTACCCTGTTATTTATTGTTTCTTAAGGGGTTGTGCCAAGTCAATAGTTGACATATATTGTTGGACAGATGGAGTATAAAGGATTAAATATACTCCTTCTGTCCCTAATCACTTGTCCACTTTTCCTTTTTTAGTTGTCCCCTAATTACTTGTCAATTTTGACAAATCAAGAAAGAATAATTTTTTTTCCCTATTATCCCTCAATTAATTATTTTGAAAAAGGTAGAATTTCTTGAAAATCTTAAGTTTTTAATTCATCCATTTCATAATTAATAGGGGTAAAATGGTAAACTTACTATATCAATCATTGTTTTCTTAATAAGTATGTTAATTCAAAAATAGACAAGTAATTAGGGACGGAGAGAGTATATTTTTATGGGAGTCGCTGTCAATTAGCCAGTGTCCTATTAATAGAATGACTACTCAAAACTACTACTACGTCACCAACGATTCTCTTTACTACCCGTCCTTCCACCACTTCTTTCTTCGCCCCTATTATTCCATCAAATTACAACTTTATCCTAATTAATTTTATTGCTTATTCAATTTTATATTAACTGTTCACTTTTGCTACTTTATATACATTTATAAGAAATTATAAATTAAAAAATGTTTTTATAAATTTATCTTTTAAATTTTTTAAAAAAATTTACAAATTTATTTACACTTAAAAATAATTATTATTATATCTAAAAATAAAATAATAAAAAATTAAATAATTTTATCATGGCATTATAAATAATTTAAAATAACTATTTTTATATTTAAATAATTAATATAAGACTGAGGAAGTATGTAAAAGCCCGAAATGTTAACGTCAAAAGACAAATGTGTGACAAAATCTGCAGTGATAAGTGTGTATTAATAACATGTCTTTTCGTGTTGATCTGAGGCTATTTTGTATTTAAATATTCTTAATTTTTTTATTAGACAACAGCTTGATTTCAATATTGGAGCTCTAATAGAAAATTAAAGTTGAGAACTTCAATAAAAGAAAATGATTGAAAAGAACTAAATTTATTCAATCATCAAGGATCTTGCGTGATGGTGACTGGAATGGGACAAGAATGCCCCCAAAATAAAAATAAAAAGATTGTTGGGGCCTCACTGCGACAGTGGGCTGTCGATGGAAAAAAATGAAGAAAAAAAAAGGTTAATTATTTTTTCAATTTCACTTATTTTTCAAATTCATGGTTTAATAAATCTTACTTTATATTTAAGAGATGTAGAATAATCAAGTGAGATGTTGTATCAATATTTAGAAGATGAGCGATTATTATTAGGAAAACTATTAAATATGCTATCAGCAATTAATGGAAGAGAGTGAAGATTTTATCATATGCTAATGATATGATTCAGCAACGAGTGATAACTTTATAAAAAATAGAAGTGTTGTGTGAAGATATTCGGGAGAAATTTTTCTTAAGTTGAATCATAAAGAATGCAATAATAAAAGGAGTTCGGAGCCAAAAGGATAGCAAAATTGAGTTAAAATTTCAAAAGGGTAACAAATAAAAAGGTTGAAATCAAAAGGGCAACTTTTGGTTACCCTTTTAAAATTTTAACTCAATTTTATTGCCCTTTTGACTCACTCAATAAAAGGTGCTAATGCTTTGGAGAAAAAAAAAATATTTAGAAGATGATCAAGAGGTATTATTAGATTTGAAGCTAACTAAGTTTAATATAAATAAATATTCTAGTGCCACGTATAATTATTGTCATCAATTAATAGGAAATGTCTGACCATTAATTCCCTCTTCTTCTTTTCTTTTACTCCTCTCTTATAAAAAATAAATCAATTTTGAGTGTGATACATAGGGCTGTCAAAATGGGCTGGCCCAACCCAATCCAATTCAATCCTAACGGGTTAGAGAGTTAAATGGGTTAGGACGGGCTGATTCTTTTAATTAAAGCGCCTATAAAATAGTGGCCCAATCCAACCCTAAGCGGGCCACGGGTTGGGACGGGTTGGCCCTTCAATCAAAAAATGGACAACATAGATTTCTTAGAAAGAGTATCGAACGTTGATGTTTGATGAACACGACATTAACACATACAGAAATTCATTCATGAATTACACACACTTCAATTAATACTTATAAAACAACATAATAATCAAGATACAATATTCATAAGATTCATCCCAGCAAAAAACATTGTATGATCACTTTTTTCATAAACAAGACAAGTGGACACCAAAGGAGAAACGAAAAATTAGGCATAAAAATAAAAGTAGAAGAGGTCAAAAATTCATAGTTATAATAACTTCAATAATATATATATATATATATATATATATATATATATATATATATATATATATATATTGAATATTTTTAAAATTCACAGCCCATGGGCTGGCCTATGAGGCTTGCGGGTTGGGCCTATGAGGCTAGCGGGTCAAATGAGGTTGGGCCAAAAAGCCTCGTTTCTAAATTGGCTGAAAAAATTAAGCCCAATCCCACTTAATTCAAGGGTTGGGTTGGGCCGACCTAACGGGCCAAGCCCATTTTGACAGCTCTAGTCATACATCATTTAAGAATTTTTTTTTTAATTTGTTCATTTTATAGAAAATCTATAACTTATTTAATTGACTATTTGAATCTAATTGGTAAGGGTTTGATTTCCCCGTAATTTTCTTTCTCATTTTACTTTTCCTTACCCTATTTAGAAAAAAAGTGTTCACGATTACTAAAAAAACGTTTTCATTTTTACTTATTACTTTTAATATATCAAGAGAGAAGTATATTTTATTTTCTTCATATTTTATCCTCAATATTAATTATTTATTTTTTAAATATTTTTTTAAGATCTAAAACTATACATCAATAAATATGAGTGTTGTGGTAATATGGTCATATTAATCATTGCTTTTAAGAGCCGTGCAAAATTCAAAGTTATATTTATTAATTAATTAATATATTTTTAAGAAACAACATGTATGCTAACTAGCTAATTTAATATTATTTATAAAGACGCATATTTATTAAACATTAGCTTCTAATTTTTGATAATTAAAATTTATTTTTGAATTTTAATTTAATTGTGTAATTACACTTATGCAATCAAACAAAACACTTATAATTACATTATGAAAAATTAGAAGGCCATTATAATTGTTGTGTAGTAATCACTAGACTATATAATTACTTAATAATTATACCAATTTTAATTATTAGGCGACTTTCCAAACAAACTCTCAAAAAACATCCTAAGTTTTCGAGTTTAGATAGCAAGTAAATAAAATTGCGAGCAACATACAAACCAGTACAAGAATACTAAGGTCATCACTATTTTTATTAAATTTTGTCTTGTTAAAAATTTGTGACACAAACCTTATTTCCGTAACAAATTTATGACGAAACCACAAGTTTGTCACAAATTTATAATGAGATTGTGATGGATTCTTGTTTTTGTTATAAAAAAATTGTAACAGAATTGTGACCAACCATCATTTATGTCACAAATTTAATTGTAACTGAATTGAATTGTGACGGATCATTTAGTCCTTAACAAAATTTGTCCACATTAATTAATTCTATCATAAAATTGTCACAAATCCATCAAGAAATTGTGACGAATTTGTTTGTCACACAAATACTCCGTCACAATTTGCATTTTTCTTGTAGTTGGTAATCCTCCTATGGTTATTGTTATCCTAACTAGCGATTAGATCAAAATCCATTGAGAGCTTCGAAAGCAGAGACATAAACTGAAACAGTATTACTACTGACTTAAAAGCGGCGTAACTCAATGTCATTGAAATTCGACTTCCTTGTGACCCGCTTACTTGCTTATGATGTACCTCTTCCTTTGCTAACTCTGTCTGTAATTGAGCATGAACTAATCTATCACTTTCCTCCTATCTCTTAAAGCTAAAACACTTGACAGTTCCCTTGACCACCCGAGCGATCCGAGTAAAAAGGGGATTTGTTGTTTCTAAACAACCAAATGTGTCATAAATAAAAAGGCATGAAATTAGCCCAACTGATGATATCAACTGCATCTTCTTGATGTTACTCTAGATGCTAGGCCAATTTATTGAGCTGTCTATGGTGCAATTCTGGCTAACAATCTGCCAAATTTTTTTTTAGCACAACAGGACTAGTTGGAATTGATGTTGAGGGCTATCAATATGTGAAGTTGAAGTTTTTAAATCCCTCAATTAGCTAGAAAACAATTGCTAATTTTGTGTGGTAGGTTGTAATATTTCTGTTGATAATTTCAAAGTCTTGTATTTAGTTTCAAATGTTAGACTAGTAAATAGCCAAGTGAAAAATCAAAATGCAAATAGTAAATCCCAAGCCCCAAACATTTCCAATGAGATGAGAACGTATTTTTTTGTTTATCGGTTACTAAGTTTGTTTAAAAAAGAATACTATCCTTTTAAAAGTACAGAAGTATTATTTGTAGTTATTGGTAAAGAAACTTTTTTTTTTGGATCGCTTGGGTATGTTTACTCAATTTAAGCCCCATTAACTACAATTTTAGCGAACAAAAAATCTAAGAAATATTTAAATAAAAAAAAACATACAATCTTCCGAATTTTAAAACTCTGGACCTACCGAGTTGGAACATCTTTGTGTTAAGTAATGTCAGCTTATTTTGTTTGTATGCTATTTTATTTTTTTCTTATTAATTACATATGCACATCAGTCAAAAATCTATGTAGTATGAACAATAAAGAAATTAAAAAAAAACATGATTGTTGACAACTTTTAAAATAAAACGAAACTAATGGGTGAATTATGAAAAAGTACGCAAGACGTATGTCTTCCGATTTCCATATCTTAAGCATGAGGGTTTTATTCCAATTTTTATGACATAAAATACTTTACAAGAAAAATAACATTTGACATTTATTTTTAAAATTTCAATATTAAGCTATATCGAATAGCACCCCTTTAAGCCTACTCGCCCCTACCTACTTGGACCACACCATTAAGCATCAACTCGTACCGGTGGCTCATGGTCCTATCTCTTGGCTCGGCCGGTCCACCTAACATGAATAGTTTGCTTTCTAGGTCAGGCTGCCATAAAGAATATGGACCTCTAACTAATATTCCAAAAATTAGGAAAAAGTTGAGTTTGGCTCAAAGTATGAAAGAATTGTGCAAATATTTTAATCGTTCATTTTACTTAGTATATATTTTTAATTTTACTTATTTATTTTAGTATATCAAAAGAAATAAATTTATTTTTTCTATTTTGTTCTTAGTATTAATTTTTTATTTATATTATTTTTCAAAAGAGATTACAACGTTTCTATTGCGTAAAAATAAAAATGATCGAAGAGGAGTGCTTGTTTGTCATTATTTATTTTGACAATATTAGCTGTCATTTGTCAGTGGCATTGAAATGGGGGCATTATCGTAGTTTTTGGAAACTCAAGGGCACTTGTGTTCTGCTACTCTCACATATATACACAACCCAAAAGTGGTACTCAATTGCCTTTTTCATCGGAGTTTAACTATTACTGCTACTAGTTTACACTCCAATCGCAATACGGAAAAGTAGCGGTACCGGAAAATGTGCTCCACCAAGCAAAAGCAGAAGCAAAAGCTCCATCATCAGCGCGCCGCCGTGCCTACATCTACCTCCGCCGCAGGCAGTGGCGGTGTAGGGGACTGGAGGGAAGAATCCATAGCCGGCGGATCACTAAAGCATGTGGATTTGGACAAGGGAAAAAACGGTTGGGCATCACCGCCGGGAGACCTATTCAACCTGCGAGGGCCAAACTATTTAACGAAAAAGGCGAAAGTACCTTCTGGCGCGTGGCTTCTACAGCCCGCTGGAGTCGATTGGCTCCGATCTAACTCCAAGCTCGACCACGTCCTGGCTCGACACGACAACCGTGTGATGAACGCGCTGAGGAAAGCTCACTCCAAAGGGAAGTCTCTGAAAACCTTCATTGTCGCCGTGAATCTCCAAGTTCCAGGGCGTGACCAACACAGCGCGGTTTTCTACTTCGCTACAAATGACGATGAGCCGCTCGAACCGGGTTCTCTTCTCTATCGGTTCGTCAACGGCGATGACGCGTATCGGAACAGCAGGTTTAAGATCGTGAACCGGATCGTGAAAGGACCGTGGATCGTGAAAGCCGCAGTTGGGAATTACTCAGCTTGTATACTCGGTAAAGCGTTGAATTGCTACTATCATAGAGGCCCTAATTACTTAGAAATTGACGTGGATATCGGTAGCTCAGCGATTGCTAGCGCTATTTTGCACTTGGCGTTAGGGTCCGTAACTTCGGTGACGATCGATATGGGTTTTCTGGTGGAGTCACAGACGGAGGAGGAGTTGCCGGAAAAGCTATTTGGGGCAGTTAGGGTTTGTCAAATGGAGATGAGCTCAGCTACATTTATTGATACGACGTCGTCAAGGAAGGTATTACCCACTGCTAATTTACATAATCCTAGCAATAGTAGCAGAGTCCAAGCTGAGGAGAACGGTGAAAACGAAGATGATTAAGAAGAAATTAAAACAAAATTACTTGATATTATTCTCTAATTTTGACGGAAATTGTTGGTGGAATCCATGTAGATAGATGTCTAAGCTTAAGCTTTCCTCGTCTAATAAAAGTTCATTACTTACTTTTCTTAACTATCATTTCAGTTCAACTTTCCCCTACTTATAAGAATTTACTAATTTTGATCAATACTATTGACTCAAGATGATTAGAAAATTAACAAAACAAGAAGCACTATATAAATATAAGTAACTTTATTTGTTATGTATTTTTCTTATATACATATTCAATGTTCGGTAAAAGTATAATATATGTGAGGGATTTTAGGTGATAAGATAATGCTATTTTATTTGGTGATAATAAAATACAAAAAATCAAAATGGGTATAGAATGACTCGTTTCTCGTTTATTGTTCGGATTCTATTTGTTTGTCATTGTATTGCAATTATTGGGCGATTAATTAACAAATACTGGCGTTGCGTGTTCCGGCGTATATGGATTTGGAATTTGTACTTTTGGCTTCTCTAAATACACATCATTTTTGTTTGCTTTTGGTTTCACTCTAATTATTATTTTTCCTTTTCTAATTGTATGCTACAATGATTAAATTTTTGAATATTTTTTATTTAGAAAAATAAATTTTTTTTAAAAAATAAGTTTGACAAATAACATTTTTTATTAATTGTGTCCATACTATTTTTCAACACACTTCATATGCACGCCTATGGTTCCACCACCTCACACGGCCATACCGTTATTTATCATATCATAATTTAGATTATGTATAAATATTTTTAAAATAATTTTTTTTGGGAGAAGCATTTTGTTTCTTACCGAACACACCTTATATGTGTGCACTCCGATTCCAAAGTTGGTTGACCAATTTTGTTTAAAGGCCAGTTGTATCTTAGTTTGATTATGAAGACACGTGTTTTGTGTGTTTAAATAAATTAATAAAGGTTGTTAATCGAGATCGACACAGACAAATTAGGGGTGGATAAATAATTATTTCTTCTCTAATTTTGTCCTTAATATCAAACTCGCTCTCAAAGATTTAGCTATACTAATTTTTCGTGTTTACGTGATTTTTCTGCTTATTGAAACAAAATTTGTAGAATACTTTTTCTGACCCATGTTAAATGAATCGTTGAAATTTTGCACACTTCTTTTTTTTTAAAAAGGATAAATATAAAATACATTTCAATCATTTTATTAAATTTTAAATAATTTATTTATTTTGAATTAAAAGAAAAATCCCAAGAGGGAGTTGTAAATGTTTCCACAATGTTGTCGTTGCATCTTTTTCTAATGCTGCCTCAAATTGAGGAGAATCCTTGTGCAGCATTGGGAAAGCCACCAAAAGAAAATGAGAAAAAGAGAAAAAGAAAAAAAAGAGAAAAGGTTTGTTGAAAATTCTTCCGTAGCGCTTGCACATCTGCTCTTCCTCCAACAATACTTGTTCACTATTAACTTAGCACACTTTTTAAAAAATTATAAATAGGAGAGTAATTTTACTATATCAAAACTATCCATTGATTTCATAAAGTCGACAAGTATTGTTGGACATTTCAAAATAGTATCGTAGACAATTATTGTTGAACGGAGAAAATATTAAACACTATTAGAGTATCCTTCTTTGGACCAAAAAATAAAAAAGTAGCCCTAGGTATATACGGAATCTTTTATCAAGTGTCTCATGTTATTAAGGACCCATGTGTTCCAATTTATTTTACTGTATTTTATATTTTAAAAGAAAAACACGTCTATTTATAACCCTATGGGATTGTTTGGTTGAGAATATGTTATCCCGAAATTAACTTATCTCATCATGTGTATGAGATAACTTATCCATTTACTATGGTATAAATAGTAGCATAAATAATTTCATGACTATCTAATATTCCCTCTATTTCAAATTAATTGAATTGTTTAGACATTATTCATTTTTCAAATTAATTTAATTGTTCAATCTTTAAGACTACTTTTAGAATATTCTTCCAATTTTACCCTTCATTAGTTAGCATTGGAATTAGTTATTATAATTAATATTTAGTTATTTTAATCATAAATTTGATAATAATTAATAAGGGTAAAAATGAAAAGCTATACCTAATTTATATCTTAATCTTCTTTTCTTAAAGGGTGTAAAACACCTCAACAATTTAATTAATTTGAAATGAAGGGAGTATCTCCAACCAAACATAGGATAAAATAATTCTACATTTTATCTTGAGATTGTTATACTTTATACATCACACCAAACGTCTCCTAACAATGATAGTAGTAGTGTTTATTTAAGGAATTGTAATACTTAGCTATTAATTGTGTTATTATGAGATATATTTTCAAAAATTATGGCCAATCACATTTTGTTTGACATTCTTTTCTTTTAGTTTATTTTTAATTTTTTTTTTTTTTGTGATCCTTCAGTTTCAACTTTCTACATGACATTATTGACATGTTTAAAGTTATAAGATTAAAGGATATTTTGATATATTCTACATATCTATATAATTCGGAAAAAAATTACTTCATTAAAATTCGTGTCAAGTCAAAACATGTCAATCAAATTAAAATGGTGGAGTAGAAAATTTTCCATTGGCACCAACCTTTTTCTCATTATATCTCTAAACAAAATAACAGTAACACAATTTAGCCAGTCCTCAACAGTCTTGTGCATCTAACGCAAAGCACAACTATATCTTCAATTTGCAAACGTGCACTCATATTGATCGCAGGATGAAGGAAATAAAAAATTAAAATCAGTATACTTTTAATTTACTTAATATACTGCTATTGGCCTGTAAAGCGGCTATATTAAGTTGTACGTTAATCCTCACACGTCTTAGTTAGTTTTTATATGTTTATACATGGAAATTTGGAGCTTACTTATAACAAACTTTAGATACACGTGTATACAACATTATTTAGCATGCATGTGATTAGGCAAGAAAGAGGCTCTAAAAAATCTTCACTTTACCTACTAGATTTTTTTTAGATGCTAGGTTGGGCAGAAATTAAACTAAGTAATCAATTTGCAATTTTGAAGTCAACAATATGAACTAGCATATGCAACTTGTTTGTCTAATAATTGGAATGAAGAAACAAAATTCATTGGTCATATGCAACAATATGGACTATATATTGAATGTTTAATTTAGAGTAGGAAGATTACATTCATTCTCTAAGGTTATGGTATAAAGCTTCTTCTCTCACCATCGCAAATTATGGATTCAGAATTCGTAAATTTAAAATGACTATAATCTTAATAGTCTAATGTAATTGTTACATATAAAAATGAGGGACTTTTAACTACATGAAGAAGTTAAAATAAAAAAGAAGAGATAAATGCTCAAGTTCATTAAGCTTACAAAAGCTTGAGCGCAATGAATTAGGAGGCAAGTTTTACTTCATTAGGTTCATCTTAATTACCGTGCTTATTATAAATAACTGATTCGATAATATTGTTATTTTAAAAATTTTATGATTAATTATTAATTTTCACCTTTATCATTAATCAATTAATGTGGTAAAATAGAGAGTTGTACATGTTAAATTGCCATTTTTTTTTAAGAAAAAAGAGAAATTTTAGTTGGTACTCTTAATGAGTAGGCATGCTCATTTAATTTATTTATTTGGACCTAGTTAGGTAGGTACTCTACTATTTAATGAGTAGCCATTCCTTTTCTTTGAATAGTTCTTTCATTGTCTTTGAGCTTGAATCGTTGCTTTTCCATTTTCTAATACATCAAATTTTATTGTCAAAATCTGAATAGTTTTTAAATAGTCAAATTTGACTTTTGGAAATGAAGGTAGGTGTGATCTAATCAAAGAATGTATTCCATCAATTAAATTTTATATAAAGATATTTGACTGAATATAAAATTTAAGAACGAAAAAAATACTTTTATTGCTCATATAAAAAATACTACTCTCCCCGTTTCTTTTTATTTGATATTATACTTCTTTTTTTTTTTTTACTTTTCTCTTGCTAATTCGACAGTCTCCTTCAGAAATTATTTATTGGGATTTATTTTATTAAATTATGCTTGAAAACGTTTAATTTAATTACTAGTATTGTATGTAGTTATTTAATATAAAGATAATACTAAAAGAGAATAATACATAATCAACTAAAATAAACTAGTAAAAGAAAAATCTATTAAGAATATTATCTACTATATTAGGAGTAATATTTATCTCTTCCCAAGTTTGCTCATAAGAATTGTATAAGCTTCTTAAAAAATTGTTCCAATCATTTAGTATTGGAAAAAAAATTATGAAGGAAAGAATAATACCTTCTAAGATTTCTTAAAATTTACTTATTTTGTATAAAATTTAAAAGATTAGAAATCATTTAAAAAATGGAGGAAGTGTGTTATTAAACATAGACAAGTTTAAAAATTTAATAACTTCATATAAATTAAATACAATTATGGGAAAAATCATGATATATTTTAAATGTAGGGTTTAAAAGTATCGTTAAAGGTTATAGTACAGAACTATATCTATTTTTTTCATCTTTAATCAAAACTTTCAAATTTAAATTCGAAATATGAAGTCGTCTTTCCAAGGGGTTCAACTCCCAAGATATTTTTTTATCACAAATTTAAATTAATTAGGTCCTACGAATATCAGACATCAATGAAACATATGAAAAAAAAAAGGGTTTAAAAGTCAAAAGTTCATGTTCCGTGCCATTAGCATCCCACAGATTATTATTTTTTGGTGATGTGCTACACTGTCACTGTTTCAAACAAGTTACAAGTGGGCTCAATATTGAAGGACGGATGATGCAATATATTCTCATTCTTTTTTTACTCAAAAACTTTTTTGTTTGTCGAATAAAGTTGAGGAAGAAAAGTATAGTTTGTCTAGGAATTATTGCCTATCTTTTTAATTTTTAGGTTGGTTATGAATGTTTTGTCTCTACTTTACTACTTGTCTTCTCAATTATTTGTATTTTTTTGTTGGGAAAAAAGTTGCTATTTTTGGTCGTGAATTCGTTGTGATAGGATTTGGTTGATCATTGAATGTTTGGCTAAGCCTCTATTCTTGAACCCACAACAAAGTCAACGTCATTTTCATGGAATCAACGGCTCATTTTTAATATAGAATTATGTTTTTTCTTCTTGAAATTGAGCAAGATGATATGCTGAAATGGGTGTTAGTTTGAAAACTGCTACGGAACGAAATAAGGTTGTCGATTGAGGCCTTACCGAGAATATATGCTTGCAAATTAGATCCTTAGAGTTTTACCTAAAAGTTTCATTGGTCCATTCATTTTATTTTTATTTTTATATTATAGGTATCGTCAATCTTTGATATTCATAAATGATCTGCAATATAATCATATATTTTAGGGAAAAGGGCCTGATATACCCCTCAACTTTGTCATTTAGAGTTAATATACCCTCATTACAAAAGTGGCACACATATACCCCTACCGTTACAAAAATGACTCACATGTACCTACCGTTACAAATGTAACCAAAAAAATTTAAAATTATTTTTTTCAATTATTTATTTTAATAAAAATCATGTATTTAATCTTTTTCACATAAATTATTTTTTGACTTCTTTGATTATTTTTATTTTTATTTTATTTTTTTCCATTCTTTAGTATAAAAATAAGAGAAATAAAAAGAAAGAAGTGTGAGTGGAAAAAAATAAAAGAGTTAAAAAAAATTAATTTTAATTTTTTATGGCTATATTGTAATTTAGTTTTTGTATCCTTAAAAAAATATATTTGGGGCATCTATAATAAATTTTACAAGAGAATAAGTGAAAAAAATAAATATGACCATAAAAAAGTAATAAATTTAAATTAATCGATGAATAAAAATAGTCAAAAGAAATAAATGTGTGAAAAGGATCAAATATACCCCCGCATGTATTAGCTTTTTAAAAATTAATTTAAAAATTATTTTTTCACTTCCGTTAGAGGAAAAGGGCATATGTGAGCCATTTGTATAACAGTAGAGATATATATGAGCCACTTTCATAACGAGAGGTATATCAACTCTAAATGGCAAAGTTGAAGGGTATATCAGGTCATTTTCCCTATATTTTATCCGTCCCATTTATCTTTTAGGGAAAAGGGTCAAAAATACCCCTCAACTTTGTTTTATTAGTTGACTAAGCCCTCACCGTTAAAATGAAGTGGTTCTTGCCCTCGCCGTCTACAAACTTTTCATCCGTACCCCTCAATTGGATGGAAAGTCCCAAATCAATTAAAATTACCCAATTTCGATTAAAATGACCTGATTTCTATTTTAATTCCAACCCGACCCACCAAACCAAATTAAAACCCTAAACCCATATTTCTAATCTTCTTCATCTCCTTCCTCCATTGAAACACTTTGCTACTGAAATCACTGGAGGTAACAGTACAGTAATTTCTCTCATCTTCTTTCAATAGTCATGATTATTTCAAAGAAGAACCGTAGAGAGATCTCCAAGTAGAGAATTCCCCAGGACTTTCCTTAACCCTCATTCCGAAATTGTCCTTGCTACCCTGATAAAATCTGCTAAACTCAATAGTGGTGTCCCTCCAGGCGATCGTCCACGTGGACCACCAAGGTTTGATGGTGATAGGCCAAGGTTTGGCGACAAGGATAGTTACCGTGCTGGACCTAGAGGTCAATGATGAGTTTGGAGGTGAGAAGGGTGGAGCTCTAGACCTGGATTTGTCCCTAGATCTGGAGATTTTGGTGGCGGTGAACCTACTAGTTCAAGCTTTTCTTAGATTCCTACCATCTTAGACTTAGTTGTTGTTTTAATTTTGAAATCAGATGTTGAAATCACTTGATTTTTCATTTTCTTGTTAAAACTTATATTCCAAGAAGGGCAAATTCATCTTTGATGATCTTTAGAGAACTACAAAAGTTTTGTTCTGTTCCTTGATCGTTTGCGTTTTTGAGATATACTTCCAATTCTTGTTATTCCAATGTGAGAGTATCAAGCACTTTATATATTGGTGATGTTTTTTTATGAATTTCCATGTTAAAAATGAAATGGTGAAATTGTTCCCATAAGTTTTTAAAAAAAAATTGAGCAAAGTGCCTCCGGTGATTTCAATAGCAAGTGTTTCAATGGTGGAAGGAGATGAAGAAGATTAGAGAGATGGGTTTGGGATTTTAATTTGGTATGAATTTATTTGGTTTAGTGGGTCGGGTTCGGATTAAAAGTAAAAATCGGGTTATTTGTTGATTTGGGGCTTTCCATCCAATTGAGGGGTATGGATGATAAGTTTGTAGACGGAGATGGCAAGAACAACTTCATTTTAACGGCGAGGACTTAGTCAACCAATAAACAAAGTTGAGGGGTATTTTTTACCCTTTTTCCTATCTTTTATGTAGAACCATAGGGACAATCTTGGTACCTAATGTAATCTTAAGAAGTTAAGATGGTAGTAGCTAGATGGTGGCAACTTTGCTCTAAAATAAAATGTATCAATCTTTTAATAAATACTAAGGGGACGTTTGGCTATAAACTTTTTTATGTTTGATCATTAAATTTAAAAAAAAATCAAATTCAAAATTTAAATTTCAGAATTTTAAGAAATTTAAAAATATTTTCATTTTTTTCACTTCAAATATTCACAGTTGATGATCAAACACCTTCTAAATCTCCATTTGAAACAATCTAGTTGACATTTTTTTTAAAAATAAAAAATAAAAAAATAATTAGTTCAACCTTTTTTCCCTATTAAAATGAAAGGAGTGAGATTTTTTTTTTTTTTTTTTTTTTTTTGCAATTATTTTGGGGTATACAGAGATTAGTTGTTACCCTTGTTTCCAAACTGAAATCACATACAACCGTCAAAATAGGATCGATTAACGAGATGCGCAGTAAATTTACCAGTGAGATGGAAATTAGGAGATAAAGTTTAAGAATTTGAAGATTCAAAATTAAATAGGATTAAAATAAAGTATTAGAGTACAAATTCAGTGACGTAATGGTGAAAATCGTTGTCAAATCATATTTAAGAGAGAGTTTCAAGCATTTTGGATCAATAATTAAAGAAGGTATGGAGATTAACGATGACGTCCCCCATAATATTAAAGGGGACGGCAAAAATGGTGGCTCGCCAATGGGATAGTGTGCAATAAGAATATGGCGTTAAGCTCTATAGAGTGATGATTAGACCAACATTATTGTATGGAGTGTCACTAGTCGATCAAAAATACCCACACGCACTCAAAAGATGAAGATATAGCGAAGATGAGAATATTCGGATAAATGCATAGACCTATTAAATAGGACATATATCATTAGAAACGAAGTTATACGTGATAAGGTGGAAGCGGTCTCTGTGACAAATAAGATGAGAAAAGTGACATTGAGATGATTCGACCATGTGAAAAGGAACTGCATATATAGATGTGCCAGTAATTAAAGAGGCGTGGGAGGTTAAATGTAACATGAGTTAGGAAAGGCTGAGATAAGACGAAAAAGAACTAAGGAGTGGTTAGAAATGACATAACACAACTTTAACTTACTGAGGACATGACCCTAGATAGGAAGGTTTGGAGGTCGATGATAAAGGTTGAAGATTAATTAGTAGTCGTGTGTTGTTGCACTTTATGTGGAGAGGTAGGAGTTATTTAGTAATTGCATAGTGTCTTATTCTTCAATATATAATACTATATGTTGCCTTATTTGCTTTATATTTTTCTATTTTATTGTCATATTATTCTTGCAATCTTGTTTCTATAATAATTTTAAGTCGAAGGTACATCAAGAACAACCGATTATGCTTTTCATTTCAACGACATTCAGATCGAAAGTTAAATATTTTTATTTTGATAAATGGAAGATAAATGTTTTTGTTTTGGTAAAAGAAAAATAAATATGTGTCTACTTAAAGTATCACCGTTCGTTTTGATCTTATAAAAAAAATTCAGATTCACATACTTGAAATTACAAATCATTTTTTCATGTATTCATTCATGTATGCATGATTAAAGTACAAATTTGAAAGGAAAAAAAAGAGGGTGTCAGATGAGT
Organism: Solanum appendiculatum; assembly: GCA_018342035.1. Lineage (NCBI taxonomy): Eukaryota > Viridiplantae > Streptophyta > Magnoliopsida > Solanales > Solanaceae > Solanum > Solanum appendiculatum. The sequence continues at coordinate 447,381 of JAGDQO010000377.1, read as the reverse complement.
TTGTTATATTTATTGTGTTTTTGATAAATTAATGATTACATTTTGTTCTTTATGATATATAAAATGTATATTCAAATTTGAGCTTATTTAGAGTATATTTGAATGTTGGGTCATATGTTTGTTAGTTGTACATATATATACAATAGGAAAGTATACAATTATAACTAATCTAACGAACTTCTAGTTAGCTAATCCTCTAACTTCTACTATTTACATATTGACCCCAACATCCTAAGTGATGCCTTCTTCAATACTCCCCCTCAAGTTTGTAGGTATGAACATGTTCAATACTCCAAACTTGGACAGAAAATACTCATGTTGAGATTTTCCCAGACCCTTTGTCAGCATGTCAGCTTCTTGCTCTTTCGTATTCAAATATTTAGTCTTCATTAGCCCATTCTGAATTTTCTCTCTTATAAAGTGACAATCCAACTCTATGTGTTTTGTTCTTTCAGGCAGTACTGGATTGGAAGCTATTTGGATAGCAAACTTGCTGTCACTATAGATGGTAACTGGGGTTAGAACTTCAACACCTAGTTATTTGAATAGTTTTACTATCCATACCACTTCAGCTACTGCACTTGCCATACTCCTGTATTCAGCTTCAGCTCAGCTTCTAGAAATTGTTCCTTGCTTCTTAGATTTCCATGATATTAAAGAATCTCCCAGCTTGATCATAAAACCTGTGACTGATCTTCTTGTGTGCAAACAAGCTCTCCAGCCTGAGTCACAGTAGACCTTTAACTGTTTGTTGTTTTTACTGGATAGAAAAACACCTAGCCCTGCTTGGCTCTTAATGTATCTCACCACCTTGAGAGCAGCATTTAGGTGAGACTGCTTAGGTTGATGTAAAAATTGGCTCAAAGTTTGTGTAGCAAAAGAGATGTCTGGTCTAGTGACATTTAGATACAATAGTTTTCCAACTAATCTCCTGTACATTGTTGGATCTGTAAGTAACCTATCATCCTTGCCTGCACCATTTATTTCATCATACTCTCTGGTAGTCAGTTGCACATAAGGGTTAAGTAGAGTAGAAGCTTGTTTAGCTGCACTAAGTCCAGCTTCAAATATGATTTCAGAGTGTATTTTCTTTGATGCATTACAAATCCTTCTTGGGATATGGCAAACTCAATCCCAAGGAAATATCTGAGGTCTCCTAGGTCTTTCATCTTGAAAGTATCCTGTAGGATTCTTTTGGTCTGTTGAATGAGGCTGAGGTCATTACCTGTGATCATCATGTCATCAACATACACTAAAAGTATAACCAGAGATGGTACTTGTTCTCTTGATGAATAGTGAGTAATCTAGATGACTTTGCACAAACACCCAATCTGATAAGAGCCTCTGTGAGTTTCACATTCCATTGTTTAGGTGCTTGTTTTAAGCCATATAAGGAGTTAGTGAGCCTGCATACTGGTGTCTCCCTTTGCACACTAAACCCCTTAGGGGGCTGAAAACCTTGAGGTAGGGTCATATAGACCTCATCAAATAAGTCACTCTGGAGGAAGGCATTGGATACATCCATCTGGTGAACATGCCAATGCTCGGTAGCAGCTAAGGCCAACACACTCCTAAAAGTTACCATTTTGACAACAGGGGAAAAGGTCTCCTGGTAATCCAGACCCTCCCTTTGATTAAACCCCTTTGCCACAAGTCTTGCCTTGAATATGTCAATCTCACCAGAGGCATGATACTTGACTTTAAAAATCCACTTACAACCAATGGCTTTCTTGTGAGGAGGTAAATGCACCACCCTCCAAGTCTGATGTGATTCCAAAGCTGATATTTCAACTTGCATAGCCTCAACCCACCTTGGATCTTTACAGGCATCTTCAAAGGAGGCTGGTTCAGCTCCAGTACCAAATGAGGTAAGAAAAGCCTGATAAGAGGAGGACAAGTGACCATAACCAATATATTTGTCAATGGAGTACAAAGGCCTAACATGGCTGAGAATTGAGATGAGCAGATGCAACATAGTCCTGCAACCACAACGGAGGTTTACTACTCCTCCGGGACTTTCTTGGAACTGAATCAGGAGTCACAGTAGGCAAAACTACTGAATCAATAGACTCAACAATGTCTGGGGATGGTTTAACATCAGAAAGGAGAATAATAGTGGGGAACAAATGCCAGGCAGTAGTAGAGGGAATAGAGAAGGGAAATATGGATTCCTTAAACAACACATCTCTGCTAATGAAGAAACATTTGTCTTTGAGATTGTATAAAAGATAACCCTTTGTATGATCACTGTAGCCCATGTGAATAGCAACAACACTCCTTGGTTGAAATTTGTCATGAATATGCATATTTTTGGTTAAGCACAAACAACCTATGACCCTCAAATGCTGGAGAGAAGGTTTGCATTTGTGAAAGACTTCATGAGGAGATTTGCCATGTAATACAGGTGTAGGCAACCTATTAATGATATAAGCAGCATTGAGAATGCAATGACCCCAAAACCTGATAGGAATATTCCCTTGAAACTTGATAGCCCTAGCCACCTCAAGGATATGCCTATGCTTCCTTTCAGCAATACCATTCTGTTGAGGGGTATGAATACAAGTCCTCTGATGAATAATGCCTAAACTGGTATACAATTTGTTACACTCAGCATTAACAAATTCAGAACCATTGTCAGTTCTAGTGATTTTAACCAAGGCATTAATTTGATTTTTGACTAAAGTGAAGAAGTTTTGCAACACATCACAAACATCACTCTTCAATTTTATTAGAAACAGCCACAACATTCGAGTACAATCATCAACTATGGTTACAAAGAATCTATTACCATCATATGTAGGAGTATGAAATGGACCCCAAACATCTATATGTAGCAACTGAAAGGGACAAGTAGAGACAAAAGTACTATGCTGAAAAGGAAGTATGTGTTGTTTAACAAGAGGGCCAATAGTGCAGTTGTGGACATCCATTGAACATTGTCCAAGTGGAAGGTCGAGAGCATGAGCAAGAACTGTGGAAGAAGTGTGACCTAGTCTTTGATACTATAACATAGTTTGAGACTGTGATGGAGGAATATCACCTTGAGCTAAGTGAGAGTAGCATTGAGAGGCTGTGTCTTTATTGGAGTTGTGAGGGGGCAGAAGACAAAGGCCAGCCTGCTCTCTACCAATCACCTTCACATGCCCACTGGAGAGGTCCTGAATGGTAACAGAATCAAAAAAGAAACACACAACACATTGGAGGTCTTTAGTAATTTTAGAGACTGAGAGCAAATTGAATTTAAAAGTAGGAATAAGTAGAATATTTTTTATAATGTCCTGTGAGGTCATATGACAGGATCCTATATGAGTAATGAGAGTAGTGTCACCATTGGGCAATTGAACACTTCTAGGTGTATCAATTGGAAGGGGAGATTTATGAGTGAGCATATCAGAGTGAGGAGTCATGTGGTTAGTTGCCCCAGAGTCTACTATCCAACCTGTATGTGTAGAATTAGCTGTGAGAGCAATTGCATTACTTGTGGAAGAGTAAGTGTCCTGAGCTAGACTGGCACTGGAATGTGAGCCAGAAGCTCCTTCAGTGGACCCCTGTATATTGGACTAGACAAGCATTTGTAAGATTTGATTATACTGTTCATGTAACACATTCATACCTTTGTGATAATCGGTATTGTCATTCTGTGTAGATCCTCTCCCAGAACTATGAGCCCTTTGGTTCACACCTTTGCCATAGCCTAGTTACCAGTATGCCTGTGAGAGTGATCAGAAGCACTAATCACATTGTGAGCAACTGGAGATGGTCTCCTGTCATTGTTAGCCCTTCCCCTCCCATGATAGGTGTTGGCATGGCCCTTTCTCTTTATGTCATATCCAGGTGGATAGCCATGGAGTTGATAACAAATAGCTTGAGTATGACCTGTTCGTTTACAGTAGTCACAGAAGGAACTTGGATCATAACTCGAGCTAGCATGAGATATTTGCCTAGGCATTGGAGCTGAAATGTTGCCAGTGGTAAACAGGGCACTCAACTTTGAAGAACTAGAACTACTGGAGGTTTGAGAAATAGTTCGCTGACTCTCCTGCTCAATCAACAGTGAGTAGGCTCTATTTAGGGAAGGCAAAGGCATCATCATGAGAATTTGCCCCCTAGCTTGTTCATAAGAGTCATTCAGTCCCATGAGAACCTTAAAGAGTTTCTGATTGTGCATAAACACCATAAACTCACTCGAATTGACACATTCACAGCTAGGAACTGGAGCTAGGCTATCATACTCGACCCGTAATTCACGCAACTTAGAAAAATAGGCTGAGATCGAGCTAGTACCTTGACTGATAGTTGCAATCTCTTTATGTAATTGAAAGATACGCGATCCATCCACTGTGTCATAACGTTCACACAGATCCTTCCACACAACATCTGCATTAGTGGAGTAGACAATGCCGCCAAGTAATTCTTTCGAAACAAAATTCATAATCCATGAGAGGACTATAACATTACAGCGTTCCCATAGATTTGTTAAGTTTGGACCATAGGACTCCTTCTTGCAGGAACCATCGATGAATCCAAGCTTATTTCGACCTAGAATTGCAATCTTCATAGTTCGACTCCACACAGAAAAATTATTAGCTCCCGTCAGTTGAATTGAGCTAAGCAGAACACCAGAATTGTCAATAGAATGCAGAAAGAGAGGGTGATTGTGACTCAATTTCTTGGGCAACTCATTATCGACAGTCGCCATGATGCAGCTAATCCTCAAGAAGCACCACAGCCAGTGCTTGACAAATCGAAGAAGAAGCTCACCTGAGAGATCGAATGGCTCTTGATACCATGTTAGTTATCTTGAAGAAGATAACTTGATGAACAATTCCTATCAATGTGGAATGTTCTAGATGCAGAGAGAAGACTCAGAGGAATTAAAAAATTATGAACTGCATTGATTAATCATTCTTGGAGGTTCTGAACATATATATACAATAGGAAAGTATACGGTTATAACTAATCTAACTAACTTCTTGTTAGCTAATCCTCTAACTTCTACTATTTACATATTGACCCCAACATTCTAAGTGATGCCTTCTTCAATAGTGTTAAATTATTGAAATTCAGAAAATAAATTATTTATTTTTTGTTTAAACGCACATTGAAATTTCTGCTCATTTTTACATGTATTTCAATCATGTTTGACTTAGGTGCAAAGATACATGATTGAAAGTTTAATTATTTTTTACATGTATCTAAATAAAAAATGTCCAAACTTTTATCTTTGCAAGTCATACTAAACATTCGGTGGAAACTTCTGATGTATGACCTTTTCAAAACCACACTTTCATACGCGAATATCTGAAATTACAGATTCCAGACATGACTATCTGACCTTTTATCAAAAATGAATAAACTTACAAAATATATATATAAAGAGAATACATATATATATATATGCACTTCCCTCCAAATAGATTGGCAACGTCGGCAAAATTTCGTCACATAATCCAGTAAGGAATTGTCATGTGGGCTAGGCTTGGGCTTCATTGGATTGGACATCACGTGGGCTAATTGGACCTGGTTCAAGACCAATTTTGACCTCCACAAACGTGATCCAAAAAAGAGAGCTTCCATTGTGTTTTTAAAATTAACATTCGTGTCACATTTCGGTCTTCAGATACACATATCTCGGATACGTGAGTCAAAATTAAGTGTAACTTGTTTTAGATACACTGTATTTAACTGCGATTCACATGTATTTGAGATACACTCGCCTCTCTTCTCTCTTGCTCACCTCTCTTCTTTTCTCTCTCGCGCCTCTCTCCTGTGGATCTGTATTTCAAAATGTATTTGAATTGTATTTGGTAGGTCAGCTTCATGTATCTAGTGTGATTCACATGTATCTGTGATACACTCAATCTCTCATAATATATATCCTCTGATTAAGAATGAACCAGTTCCATTAATGCACCACAATTCATAATGGTAAGGACAACTTTATATGGTCTAGGAAAGAAAAGGACATAAAATAATATGTGGAATTGTAAAGGGGGAAATTCCACCATACAAATAGACGTATGTTCTGGTTTCAATTAAAGACTTGGACTGTTACTAGCCATTGACCTGGTCTTCACTCTTCAATTATAATTGGGTCGTCAAATTAAAAGTTCCATAGTACAAACATTATGATATTTAATTAATTAATTAATTTATTTATTTTCCAGTCTCTGTAAATATGCATGTAAATAAAACTTAATTTACGTGGTTATGTCGAGGACTAATCATAGAGATGTTTGGGATCATTTCGTTCAAGGGATTAGGTTGATTATCTGGATTGGAATAATTACTTTTTTGAGAGTTTTTTTTATAAAATATTTACAACTTTTTTCTATATAGTGTAGCTTTTTAACAAGTGAATTTATCTGTACATCTTTTGGTACCTTAGTTTTGCCCAATATTTTAATATTTTTCTCTCTATTCGTCAATATACTTCAGCTTATAATTAAAAAAAATGATATATTATATAAAGGATTAACTTATTTACATAATTAATACTTAAGAACATGTGTGATTATTTTTTTCAAAATTTGAATAGAAAATATTTAATAAAAGCACTTTATTATGTATTTATATGTTTAATTAAAACAATTCATATAATTTAAATATTTAAATACAATTTACTGACAAATCTAAAGGGTTATCAGTATATTAAGTCAAGTAATCTTCCAACAAAGTTCCTCTCCTCTCCCCACCTTGAATACGAGTGAAGATTGGTCAATAAAGGGTGGTATTGAAACTAAAAACGAAAAAATTATGAAAAAGAAGAAAGAAAATATCTTATTCGTCTCAATTTATATGATTTTTTTAAAATTTAGAGGATAAAATAAGTATTTGTTTGATCATGATTTTTTTATTTGCCTTATAAGAGCTTGCTTGGATTGACTTATTTTAAGTGTTTTAAAGTTAAAATAGCTTTAAAGTAATTTATAGTGTTTGGGTTAATTTAAAAAATGCTTGTAAATACTTTTTTTAAACTAAAATAACAAAAATAAGTCATAAAATTTCTAACTTATACTTTTGACTTATAAGTCGTAAGCTGAAAGTCAGTCCAAACAGGTTCTAAATAGTTTTACATAACGTATCACATAAATTAGAAGAACGGAATAATAACAAATTTTAAAGACTTGAAGTCGTCTCCTATAGCATTGACCTCTTCTCCTTTGTTTCAACCCAAGTTATATAAATAGTGGGTAACATTGATGTTATAATAAATTAAAGGAGTGAAGAAGCACAACACTTAAACAAAAAACAAAATTGTATTTTGAGCTTCATTTAATTTTATGGCTTTGATCAATAAACTTATTTTCTTTTTGGTGTATTTTGGTTATGACCAAATACTGCCTATTCTTGGAGAAAATCACTCAGCACCACCACATTATCAAGTGGTTAATGTGAGCTCATTGCTACCAAAACCATACTGCCAGAAGTCTACCTCAGGTAAAATAATCTCTATCTACCATCTTAATTGAGACAATTCTTATCTACTATGAGCAACACCGCAGACGAATTTAAGATTTCTAGAATATGGGTATATTAATAAAAAAAGGGAAAAATGTATTTATCAATTCGTAGTCCTCTAGGTAAATAATTCAACTTTTAATCAAGTGCACTATTTAGTCTTCTTTTTAGTTCGTTTAGAAAAAAAATTGTCTTCTTTTCTGGTTTGACAGCTTCTTAATTCTAACTTTCACGTAGTATATTTAAGACTATAATTTTAAAAGATATTTAGGTACATTCTATGTATTTTTAGTTTAGGACTACAATATTCTATGTATAGTTAGAATTAAGAAGCTGTCAAACCAGAAAAGAAGACACAAAACTATTAACTAAGTCAAAAATGCCCTTAAACTATGCGAAATTGAACAAAAATGTTTTTAGTTAATAGTTTGATTTTAAAATGCCATTGATGTCAATAATTTGGTACGAAAATTCCCTTATTGTTATTTTATAGGTCAAAAATGTTCTTTTCTAAATAAATATATTATTTCTTTTCTTTTTAAACACATTCTTTTCTTAATAGTAACTTTATTTATTAGCAAATGCTTATCTTATTTCAATTTAAAAAATATTAAGAAGTACATATATTCTCTATTTTTTAGAATTTTTTTGCGCTATCAAAATAAAATTAATGATTGAGTTACTATAATTCTTATATATATGACATATATTATCGATTAAAAAGGTACATGAAGTTATTCTATTTTAATTAATAAAATAAGATTAAGAACAAAAAAAAAAATTATTTCTTAAATATTTATTAGTTAAAGTGATTTTAAAAGAAAAGAGATAGGGATAGAATTCTTTAAAAGTAACACTTTTATTAGAAATAAAAAAAATATATTTTTTAAAAAGAAATAATATATTTATTAAGAAAAGTATATTTTTGATCCATTAAGTAACAATATGAGTATTTTTGGGCAAAACTAGTTACGTTAAGGATATTTTTGGATCAAATTATTAACGATAAAGACATTTTTAGACGAAACGATTAACTAAGGGTATTTTTTTTTATCCTTTTCCGAATTTTTAAAATTATTTTTGGGTTGTTGGTCATTACCAGTACTTTACCACTATGTAGGTTGTATTATTGACTTTTATTATAGTCTTTTATCATTCATTTTTGCAATCCAAATTATCCAATTGTATACTCTTTTTGTCCCATGCAGAAATTCACCTATTAGCTATTTCACCTTTTTTTTTCATCTATTGAATTTGCTTATAGGTCCAGCAATCGGATCGCAGAAATTGAAAATCGTGTCAAGACATGGACCATGCTTTCGAAATGCTAAAACTCCAACATCCGATTCCGAGCAACTTATGAATTGGGATCAAGTTAGAGTTCGTTCAATCAATAAAAAACCTAAAAATAGTTTCCCTGTTCTCAGTAATTCTGATTACGGAGACTATACTGTAAAAATAGGTCTTGGCACACCTCGACAAGACTTTAACTTAATGTTTGATACTGGTAGCACAGCGACTTGGGTGCGTTGCAAGTCCTGCACCAAAGGTTGCAAATTAAACGATCATCTCTATGATCCTTCAATATCATCGACATATACAAATCATACAAGCGGATGCAATGGTTCATTTAATATCGATTATCATGATCAATCGTCGATGAAAGGTATTTGGGGATGTGATACTTTTACTGGAGATGATCATGATATTGGTCCAATATCGAATTTTCGATTTGTTTGTGGGCAAGAAATTAAAGAAATTAAGGGTGAGTTCGATGAAATGGATGGAATACTTGGACTTGGCAAAGGAGAGTCCTCTGTAACGTCTCAAATTCCTTCGATGCAAATGTTCAGTTATTTTATCCCAATAACAAGTAGCCATATGGGAGATTTATATTTTGGGAACGAAGCAATGGAAAAATCTAACGATTGTTCAATTACTCAATTTACAGCGTTGGTAGATGGGCAATGTAAAGAATGCTACTATGTTGATCTAGTTGGTATAAGCGTAGCTGGTAATAAACTGAATGTATCTTCGAGAATATTAACTTCTGGAGGGACAATTATAGACAGTGGAACGGTGATTACTCGATTGCCAAAAGAGGTATATTCTGCACTTCGTGATGCTTTTAGACAGTCCATGTTGAGATATACATTGTTAGAAAAGGCCAATGACTTAATGGACAGTTGCTACAGAGTAGATGAACTTCTTACTATACCAGAGATTAAATTCCATTTTGGAAAAGAAAGTAGTATTGATGTGAGTTTGTCAGAATCAGGAACTATATGGACTCTACCAGAATCAATGGTGTGTTTGGCTTTTGCTTCAGCAAAGGATGATATCCCCATTATTGGTAGCGTTCAACAACGTGGAATGAATGTGATTTATGATTTGAAAGAGAAAAGAATTGGATTTGGCACCAATTGTCCAACATATTGAACAGAGCCAGAGCCAGAACCAATTTTCGTTTTTCATGTTTTTGCGTTAATATTATATATAAGTAATAAATTCTGTAATCCTTTTTAATTGTTATTTGTTTTTAGAGATAATATCTCATATGGTCACTCAACTTTGCATACTTCACTTAGAAAGTCACTCAACTTTGAGTTTTTCACTTAGAAAGTCACTCAACTATTGATATTTCACTTAGAAAGTCACTCAACTAATGATATTTTACTTAGAAAGTTACTCAACTAATGATATTTTACTTAGAAAGTTATCCAACTAATTTAAATAATTTCTTCATTAAATTTTGTTGAAATACAATTTCATTTTAAATTAATTTAAAAAAATAAAAAGATGCTCATTTTAATTATTTTATTAAATTTTGTTGAAATATAATTTTTTTTAAACTATTTTTTTAAGAAATATCGCTACTGTGCATCTTTTTGATTACTCCTTTTAAAGTTTTATAAAAGATTTCTATTGTAAACATACAGTTGCAAATGACAAATTAAAATTAAAATGTACAGTAGCATTACTATTAATTTAATAAAAATGATAAAAAATGTTATTTTAAACGTACAGTAGCCGTTGAGAGAAAAAACTGCTTCTGGAATTAAATATGCTAAAAATGCTATTGTACGTATTTAAAAAAAAATGTAATTAAATAATTGAAGGTCAATAAGATAATTAAAATAAATATCTTATTATTTCTTTAAAAAATAATTTAAAATAAAAATTAGATTTCAAAGAAATTTAATGAATAAATAATTTAAATTTGTAGGGTGACTTTCTAAGTGAAATATTAATAGTTGAGTGACTTTTGAGTTATAAAATAAAGTTGAGTGACTTTCTAAGTGAACAACTCAAAGTTAAGTGACTTTCTAAGTGAAGTATGCAAAGTTGAGTGACCATCTGAGATATTATCTCTTTGTTTTTATATAATAATAATAGAAATGTGATTAAGTTTTTTTTTGTTTGGTATGAAAGAAAATGTTTTCTTGAAAAGTATGTGAGTTTCTTACTTATTTTCTATTATTGACTACGTAAGTAAAAAAATATTGTCCTCAAAGCATTTATATGTAATGGAGATGGAATGGGTCGGGGTGGGTAGTGGCGGGGGTGGGATTGTCAAGGTGTGGGGGTTGGGTGCAATCAAGATAAGGAGGAGACAATGAGCTTGGAAGGTCACTTAGGTTGAAAAAGTTTAAATTATTGATCAAATGTTGGTAATCCAGACTTTTTAGAATAAGTTGACAAAAGATTAGAACAAAAAACGATCTTTATGTGAAAGTAAAAGTAAAACGCTAATTGTGGAGTTTAAATGTAAACATAATTAATCAATCATAATTTTAAGGAATGTGGGTATCTGATTGTATCTTCAATAATATATTGTATAAAATATTAAAAGTGGTAATATATGTAATTGTTTGAAAGTAGAGGTAAGGTTAGTATATATGGAAGTGATCAGAGGCGGACCCACCCTTCTAGGTGGGGTACACATGCACCTGTTAGCTTCGGAAAAATCACGTGTATATATGTATATCTATCTTGAGATACCCATGAAGAGCATAGGAATGTCATTGTGCTGCTTGTACAAGTTAAAGGATCCATCTGCGAGACCTGAGTTCGAATCCAGTTAGAGTGCTATTTTAGTGTTTTTATTTTAAGTTTATTTTAGAGCTCATAATTGAGCTAAGCCCTAAGGTAATATTGGTGCACCTGAAGTCCTCAATGTTTTTATTTTAAGTTTATTTTAGAGCTCATATTTGAACTAAGTCCTAAGGTAATATTGGTGCACCCGAAGTCCTCAAATCCTGGATTCGTCTCTCGTAGTGATGTATATCTAATAAGGTAGTTTTCCCTTACAACCTTTTCTCTCTGGTTTATCACTTCTATTTGCTTTCTTCCTCGATCGATCAACTATGTCTTCTCCAAAGAAGATTGGGTTGAAGAGTTCCGATGGCCAGGTTTTCAAGGTGAATGAGGCGGTTGGTTAGGAATCGTAGACCAACAAGCACTTGTCGAGAACGATTGCTCCACCTCAAACATCCCTCTTCCTAATGTAATTACAAGCAAGATCTTGGCTGGAGAAGTGAGAAGAAGGTGGACAACTGTTGGAGCTGGAAGAAGCTTTAGCTATAGTTGCTGCTTTTTGGAGATGTCATTCATTGATAAAGCATCAATTGTAATAGCCATGTGGAAGCCTCCACTAAGACAGACAATAAGGCCGCAGAGGATGAGTTGAAGATCTTTGACACTGATTTTGTTAAAGTTGATCAGGGAACTCTCTTTGATTTGATTCTAGCTGCTAACTACATGAACATTAATCGGATTCCTGGACCAGTCACGAAAGTAATCGGAAAGTTTTAATAAGTAGAGATTTATGTATGTATTTTGACACATTATTGATATACGATTATATGTATCTAGTTTTTATCAGTATAAGTGTATATATATCTAATAAAAATATTGGAGATTTAATCTGACACAGTTTGTTCTATCATGTATCTGAGTCTTATCATATGTATCTATCATGTATCTTAATATTATTATATGTATTTATTATGTTATTACAATGTATCTGACTATTTTCATTTGTATCTGATCTACATTTATACATTGGAATGAATTTCGAGATTTTTGAAACTTTTTTAGGAAGTTGTTATGCTACAGATTCTCAAAAGTTGTTAAAAGAGTGATTTACTTTGTCATGTATCTAGCTCTTGGATACATGTATTTGGAAGTGAAAGCTCGAAATTCAAATTTCTAGAAAAAAAAGTTGTTCACTTTGTAGTGGCTCGAAAATAAATGGAAGAAATTAGAATTTTTTTTTTGAATATTTTTAGAAGTTGTTAGACTAGATATACTCAAAAGTTGTTAAAGGAGTGATTTCCTCCTTAAATTAAGCATTTTAGTTACGGTCCTTAATTAAATATATTTTGTCAATTCCTAAGATACATGTATTCAACCAACGAAATGTGGTACAAAAAGTAATATTCAAAACTATTGTAAATACTAGTAATTAGGATCTAAACTAGTGAGATTTATGTTGTTTACTCTTTTATTATAGCTTTAAACCATAGGTGTAAAGTATAAATGGTCTAAAGCCCCCCCAACCTATACCCGAAATCCCAACTACACACTCCAACTTCACGAGTGTCCTATCACCCCCCTGAACATTTTATTTCTCTAATTATTACACACCTGAGTGCTGACCTATACACATAAACCGAATATATTGACTTACGTGATTTTCATGCGCGTACCCCATTTCAACCTTTTCTTTTCCCTCCTAAAGATTGAACGACCTCTCCACCCTCACCCCCAATTCTTTCTTTTCTCTTTTCTCTTTTCTCCTTTTCATCCGAATACGCATTTCTGGTGATGATCCAAGCGTTCTTGTGTGTATTTTCAACTTGATTACGTAGTTTATCAACTGATTCAATAAAGGTTAGTTCTTTGTCCCTTATTTCGAGTTTGTGCTTTATTAGGGTTTTCTGTTAATTCGTAAAATTAATAGCAACATTGTGTAATATATTATGTGTGGCTTACTATTATAGTGTGTAGGTATTCAATTTACACCATATTATACCACATTTTTCATGAAATTAGGTTTTACTCTTTCTTGTCTAAGTCGCGTAATGTTGTATTTATGTTTGTTTTAGTATTATGTTCATGGAGATAGAAAGATGCTACTATGTTGTATTTATGTCGTCTTAGTATTATGTTCATAATGCTACTGTGGTACTATGTCTATAATTACTATTCTATTTTTTGATTGCCTTCAGGTAAGAGATGAATGGGTTTACTTTGATTACTCTAAGGTGGTACCATATTTAAGTAGTGGGGAGCCAATATATAATGGTGAAAAAATTTCAGAATTTTTGGATGTTGATGTAGATAAGATGTCATATTTTGAGTTGAGAGACTATATTAGAAGCTTGAGATATAGCACAACCTGCACCTTTAGTATTAAACTACCTAACAGTGGCATTTTGGTAGATGTTGATAATGATATGGATATTTTAGCCATAATGTGTTCCTTGGAAGATGGAGATGTAGTGGAGGTATATGTTAAGCATTTGATTGATGAGCCAATTGTGGGGCCCATGCTAATAGAAAATGGTAGTCATGTGGATATGGCTGGTTCAACTTTTAATACAAGGCCTAGTGAGAGTGAAAACTTTAACTCTTGGGCAGGTGAAGACCATTTAAACAGTAAGGACCCTTTTGCTATTTTTTCAACCTCACCTCTTTTTACTACCACACCTCATGCTACTGCAGATGGTTCTATAGCAGATGGTGCTCCTGCTCCTGCAGATGGTGCCACTACACTAGATGATGATATAGATGTTGATCCTGTTGGATCTGATTTCTCAGAAGAAGTAGAGAATTTTGATTATTCAACTGAGGATAGTGTTGAGTCTGAAGGTGAATTCGTTGGAGCTGATGAGGAGGAAGAGTATGGTAGTGATGTACATGAGGAGGTTAGGGAGTTGAGGGCTGTACAGAGAACTTTTCAAAGGAGGAAAAAAGGGAAATAGTACCAATTGATAATGAAGAGGTACCAGTAGGTAAAGCTGGACCAGATCTAGGTTTTGATGAAACTGAAACAGGTAAAATAAGTCATGAAGGAAGGCTAGGAGGCGATAAGCCTTACATTGCAAGTTCTGATAATGATAGTTTTGAGTTAGATGAAGATGAGTGTTGTGATGATGATGAACATGAAGTGGCTGAATCTGGTAGAGTAAGAAGGGTAAAGTTGTCAAGAAAAAGGAGGACAACAATAACTACAATCATTCATGACCCTACTGCAAAGAAAGTTGTGTGGTAGTTGGGTGTGGTGTTTAAAGATGTGAAAGAATTTAGACAAGCAGTAACTAAATATGCCGTAAGAAAGAGGGTTTAGGTGGAGAAGTGGGTGAATGAGCCAAAGAAAGTTAGAGTTAGGTGCAAGGATGGTTGTCCATGGCTTTGTATGCATTTCTTGACAAGACAACAAATAATTTCATGATAAAAAATTACAACCCAAAGCATATTTGCAACAAGACAACTAGAAATTACTTGTGCAATGCAAAGTTTTTATTTGAAGCCTACGGAGAAAGAATAACTGAGCAACCAAACATAAGAGTCTTCAAGCTGCAGGAGATGATTAGGAAAAAGTTTAAACTTTATATTGGCAAGAATACCGTGAGAAGAGTAAGAGCTAAAGTGTTAAAAGATATAATGGGTGATCATGTTGTGGAATTTGGAAGAATTCTTGACTACAGGGATGAAGTGTTGAGGACCAATCCAAGGACCAGTTGTGTTGTAAAACTTGGTGAACCTGATGCATTTGGCAAATCAATATTTCAGAGTTTTTACATCTGTTTTGATGCTTTAAGGAAGGCATGGGTACATTGTAGAAAGTGCATAGGCTTAGATGGTTATTTCCTTAAATGTGTTTGTAAAAGGCAGTTGTTAGTTGCTGTGGCAAAGGATGGTAACAATCAGATGCTGCCACTTGCTTGGGCAATAGTTGAAAAGGAGAACAGAAACTCATTGACCATGTTTGTGAAGTGCATAAGGGATGACCTAGGACTTGAAAATGGTTAAGATCTCACCTTGATTATAGATATGTAAAAGGTATGTGAACTTCTGCATATGTATTTGTATGTATTTATTTTCACTTTCTATATCTAATTGTAACCTAATTATCATCTATTGCAGGGACTATATGCAGCAATTGAAGAGGTATTACCTCATTGTGAACATCGAAAATGTGCTAGGCACATATTAGCTAACTGGGCTAAGGATTGGAGGGGTCTTCAAAGAAAACAACAATTTTGGAAGATAGCTAAGAGTACATTTGAGTCTCAATTAAGGAAAAATATAGAGAAGATGAAGTTGTTAGGTTCAGAAAAAATGATGGATGACTTAATGTACAATAACATTAATTATTGGGGCAAAGTTTACTTTAACACTGAAGCGAAGTGTGATTCTGTAGACAACAACACGTCTGACTGTTTTAATGCATGGATCTTGGTTGCTAGACACAAGACCATCATTACTATGCTTGAAGAAATAAGAGTGAAGATGATGACAAAAATAGCCAATTTAAGGGAGTTCCCAAGTACTTGGAAGTGTAATTTTTCTCCAATGGCTATGAAGGTTTTAGAGGAGAACATTAGTAGGTCTATGGACTGTACCATTGAGTTTAATGGAGTTGCTGGATTTGAAGTGAAAGAAAGGCTTTGTCAACACAAATTGGATATTGCATGAGGACTTGTAGTTGTAGGATGTGGCAGTTAAGGGGCATACCATGTCCACATGTTGTGGTTGTATTATACTTTAAGAAGTTTTCTCTTTATGACTATAGAGACAACTGCTACAATAATGAAACTTACTTGAGGACTTATGCCAATGTTCTTGAACCACTCACAAACATAAAGATGTGGCCAGTTTCTACAAACCATACCATTTCACCACAAGAAATCACAAATATGCCTTGTAGGCCATCTAAGGCTAGAAGGAAAGAAGCTGGAGAAACTAAGAAATCTGGAAATCTGCCTAGGAATGACATGTAGTATATGCCATGCTAGAGGCCATAGCAAGAGAGAGTGTCCTCATAGAGAAGGTGTTGAGTCATCAACAAGACATAGTGCACCATCATCAACACTTAGTGCACCAACACCAGCACTTAGTGCACCAACACCAGCACCTAGTGCATCAGTAAGGGCAAAACCAATAGGCTCAGGCAAGGGAAGAGGCAATCCCAAGGTAATATTTGAACTCATTAAATATTTTCTAACAAGTTTTACTTTTTCTTAGTTTATAGCTTACTCTTTCTTTATATGTATAGAATACTCCATCAACACAATCAGAAGGTGAGCCTCCACTAAAAAGAGGAAGAGGAAGACCAAAAAAACCATCAGCAGTAGCACCTAGTGCACCTCCTCTACCTAGTGCACCTATTGATTTTCATGCATCCTCTTCTGCTCCTCCTAATTATCATGCATTATCTTCAATAGCTGGTACTACTAAAAGAGGAATAGGTAGGGGCAGGGGAAACACATCTCCAAACAAAAGGCGAAGAGTCATGGAAATAGGTGTGTTCCAAGTTGCAAATGGCTTCAAAGTCATGAATGTGAGTCTTTGCTATATCATAAACTAAACTAGTTTGTTAATTTAGACAGTTTAAAATTTGAATTATATTCATAATGTTATTGTAGCCTGGCATGCCATGTAGTAAGATCTACTCTACTGGTCAAGCAAAAGTGACAAGATCAGCTGATGTAACTGGTGACATTGGTTATACACCAAGTACTACAAGTAAGCTGAAATGGAATGGCAAAGCAATAATCTCAACAAGAAAACTTCAAGAGCTTAGAGAGAATCAAAGAAAGAAGACAGTGTGAAGTAGTTCAAATAATGCAAGTCAAAATAACTCTTCTTCACAGTCAAAGATGCCAAGGAAATTGTAGTGATGTTGATGTATTTAAGCACTTTTTAAGTTAGTTTGGTAGACATGCAAACTATTTCATTAAGGGCCTACTATTTTTTATTTTGTTTGTTGGTAAATTCTGCCTTATGTGAGGCCTTATGAATGTGACTTTATTTTGGTATTGAATAGTGATGTTGAAGTATGAATGAATAGTGATGTTGAAGTATGAATGAATAGTGATGTTGTGTTCAGATGTGTTTATACATGGTGTTGTATCTATTCAATTGTGTTGGCTATTCAGTTATGTTTACATATTGTGTTGTGTTGGTTATTGAATTAACTATTCTATTTTGTTGGCTAGGCTGTTGTGTTTACAGATGGTGTTGTGTTTAATTGTGTTGGCTATTTACAGTTTACAGATGAAGTGTAAGCAATTTACACAAGCTTCAATTGACAACATAGATTGATATATATATTGAGAGAGATATACAAAATTTGTCACATACATTGTCAACTCCTCTAAACATAGCAATAATACAAATCAAATACTACTTTGGAATAGATTGGTTGCTGATGAACATAGCAGCAACACAAATCAAAATACACAAAAACATCTTCCATAGGAACTTACACCATTTCCACCTTCCATTGAGCCTCCTCTCCAATATCAAATTAGAGTTACTCAAGTTGTCAATATGAACCTGCCTAATCCATAACTCTTGCCCCAACTCATTGATTTTGTTCACCAATCTTCGAAGGATAAAATTTGATCTTGGATCCACTTCTTCTTTGTCCCTCCATCAAAATAATTTACAGTTTTTAGACTGAAAAATAGAGAAAAATAGTACATTAGCATCAATTGAATATAAAGTGAAGCAATAATGCAAGGGAAAACGCATACACCATAGCATGGGCAAGACCAAAATCTTCTTCTCGGATTTAATTTCAACCAAGAAGTTTACAAATTCAGCAAAATCCCATGTTTGCATCTCACTACAGCGTTGAGCATTGGGTTTGATTCATCCATACAAAGCTTATTCAAGTTTTCATTTGCCATTTTTGACGAATTTAGAGAAAATTCAAAATAGAGAACCTAAATAAGAATTAGAACAAATTACAAACCGTAACTTCAAGATATAAAGTTGAAATGAACATAAACAACTAAACCCTAGCTAAGCCCAAAAGAAAATCATCAAAATACTGAAGAAGAAACAAGAATTAATGGTGGGGGAGAAGGAACAATGGTTTATTTAATTTGGGGAAGATGACTTTTGCCAATCTCCCAATTTTATTGCTTTTTCTAACTTTATTTCCTCTTCTAACGCGTCTAGAGGAGGTGTTCTCACTTCCTATGACAGGTCAGCACTCAGGTGTGTAATAAATAGAAAAATAAAATGTTCAGGGGGTGATAGGACACCCGTGAAGTTGGAGTGTGTAGTTGAGATTTCAGGTATAGGTTGGGGGGCCTTTAGACCATTTTCTCTATTTAATTTGCTCACTACATATTTTAAGTGGAACTTCAGCTTAAATGTAACTAGTGCTAATTAACTAATTAAAAAGTAAGCCTAATAGATACTTAAACAAAGGATCTAATGTGAAGGTGAACCAAATGAAAATCCTCCCACTCGGAGTATGGTGTGGTATACAAATATTTTTCAAAGTTTTTCTGGCTGATTGATTAGATATTTTGAAAAATATTTTCTTAAAGAAACTAAAATAAGTTCATAAAAAAAAAAAACTTTCCTTGTGAGAGTAAGTAAAATAAATCTCGTAAATAACATTTCAGGTTAGTTGTCTCTCTTCTACCCCTAACACTATTGCTCCTGTAATCAAAATATCAAAAGAAACAAAAAATCACAACATAAACATTTAAAGCTTTAAGCCCACAGAAAAATGTGTGTCCACAATTATTCAAGATTGGGATTAATTCCTTGAGGATAGATTAATGAAAAGGGAAACTTCATAAATAGCTAAGAGTTGAAACATAATTAGTCTCTTTAACTACAGTTTGCCTATTTACGTATCCTGCAATAATGACAATCGAAATTGCAGAATTTTAATCAAAGCCGAGCGAGCGACAATAACGACAACGAGGGGAGACTCTCTTCTGATCAACTCTTTAATAAGTAGGAGTGTTTCTATCTAAAGCACCACAAATCTCTTCTTCGCCATCAATAAAGAAGAAATGAACTTTATTTTCCATCCATCTTATAATTTCCCTTCGTTTTTCGATTCACATTATACACTCATTTTTTAAGACTTAACCTTTAAAGAAACCCGAACCCCTAAAATGACTTTATGTAAATGTGCAAATTTTCACCATGCATAAAATTAGTAGATGCATATTTTGGTTCCAGTGACCTTAGCTTTCTGTGAGACAAAAGAGTGACCCCATTAATTTGGATTACTAGTGGACTGACTGACCTCGTGGTCTTCAATTTTAATTGGGTTAAAGGTACGTTCTCTACTAGCCTAACACTTGATGGAGACAATTTACGTAATAACAATATTATGATATTTATTTCTCTATTTTTAAAAAAATATGCTTGTAAATAAAACATAATTCAACTTAATGTTTTATTTTTGTTTCACTATTTGAGAGGGTCTTGATAAATAAGTGATAGAAATGAACATAGTTAGAATCTTCGTTGTACATCACAAATAATTTTAATTTGAAAGTATTCAAAAATATAAGAAATATTCCAAAGAAATCTCCATCTTGACTATGATTGGTCAATAACGGGTTACACTAGCTAAAAGTATATAAACAAAAAAGAAAAAGGAAGAATGATCCAAAGACTTGGAGAATCTAAGCAAGACCGTTAATTTCAATAGGATTATTTTGTAAATAGACAACAATAGATTTTACATAATGCAAAATGTTTGATAGTTTGACAAACTTTAGAATACTCAATAATAAGAGGATAAAAATAGTAAAAAGGGAATGAAAAAGGTAAATATATATAGGAATAAGAATGTGGGTTCATGTTAATTGTCAGGATATAAAATGAGGTACTAAAATAGTCAGTCACGGAAGGAAGAATACTACAATTACCTAAAAACTATTTCATTTCTCAATTATTACAACAATATCCATATTAAATAACGTGATTAAACTTTCTACCCAAAAATTTCTTTTCAAATTTAACCGTTAATAAGATTTATATATATATATATATATATATATATATATATATATATATATATTGCCGCCCCAACTCATTGTTTTAGTGGCTTTATAGTCGAGCCATCTGTAAATCTTAGTAGTTTAGTTGGTTGGCTATCTTTCATCTTGTTAGTGATGATTCGATTCCCCACTTTATAATTTCTCCCATTTCCCCTACCCCTAATTTTAGAAAAGGAAAAAAACCTTTGAAGTCCTTTAGCATTGACCTATTCTCCTTTTTAAGTATATGAAATTGCGGTTGATCCTATAATTAAACAAATAAAAGGAGTAAGAAGCACAACAACAACAAAAAAATTCTGTTTTGAGTACTTTCATTCCACACATATATGGCTTGGATGTATAAACATATTCCTACAATATGTTTCTTTTTGGTCATGTGTTACCTAACAGTAAAAGTAGTGCCTATTCATGGAGAAAAAACACCTCACTCTCAGTCTCAGGTGGAACTCAATCCTAACTGCCAGAGCTCAGGTAATTAAATATTTTCCATTTATATGTGTGTCATGGTTTGAAGTAGCCTAGCCGACAATTTAATAATATGTTTATATGTGTGTGTTTCGATATAATGGAGTTGAGGGTTCGCTCCACCGGCTCGTGTATGCCTCGGGTGTCAATGATTTTTTAAAAATTGATTAATCTAATCTAATCGATTTCTATATAAATTTATAACATACCGAATAGTTTGGGTAAGTTTTTTGATTTTGTAAGACTAGATTGAAAAAATTATCAAATCGAAAAAACGTATGTGTAAAGTATATTTTATATATTAAATTTAAACATAACAACTCATAAAGATTTTCATCTTGGGCTTAGAGTGATGAAAACGTCGGTAAGCCAACAAGTAATTAAAACTCAGGTATTGTTAGTAAAACTTTACCCTTCATAGGTATTGTTATTGACTTTTTTCATACTCGTTATCTACTACTATTCTCGCCGTCAAATTTTGACTTGACACACCTATTAAAAAAATAATGATTGGTATAGTGAGTTTACCATTTTATCCCTATTAATTGATAGAGTCTTAAACATATTTATTTACTCACTATATTTTTCAAAGACATTACTTAATGTTAATATATTGAGGGTATAATAGGAAAAAAATTGTTCTTCCTTGATTTGTCAAGAATGGCAAGTAAAAAGGGAAATCAAATTAGGAAATATTTGATAAGTAAATAGGGACGGAGGCAGGGGCGGAGCAAGCATATTGTTAGGGGGTTCATCCGAACCCCTTCGGTGGAAAATATTATTATTTATACATGGTTAAAATTATCTTTTGTGTATTTATAGTAGATGTTGAACTCCTTCGGCTAGTTCGTATGTTTACTACTCTAGATTTTGAATCCTCTTATTGAAAATCTTGGCTCCGCCACTCGAGAGAGGGAGTACATTTTTTGTAATCCAATTTTATTTTCTCTTATTCACTTTTGTAATTATGACCCTGCACCCCTCTTTCGAAACTTTTTAAATTTTGAATTTGTAGCTATATTTTCCTAATTCATCTATTGAATTTGTTTTCATGGTGCTTATGAAATTATTATGGTTGTTATATAGGTCCAATAATTGGATCGCATAAGCTGGAAAGAGTTTCAAATCCTTGCTCTCCAAATGCTAATTCGACGAAAACCCCATCATCTGGCAAACTTGTAAACAAGAATCAAGCTAGAGTTCGTTCAATCAACAAGAAACAGAATCATCATCATTATCGTTACACTCTTTCTGATAACGGATATGATACTAATGTTGATTATGGGTTGTTTACTGTAAAGATTAGTCTTGGCTCACCACAACAATATTATAGTTTAATCGTGGACACTGGTAGCCGTTGGACTTGGGTACGTTGTCGATTTTGCAGAGCAGGTTGCAATTCAGACGATCCTCTGTATGATCCTTCAAAATCATTGTGCGACTATACATTAACAATTCCATTTAGAGCCTCTTATGATGATAAGTCATTTGCAAAAGGCATTTGGGGATGTGACAATCTTACTATAGATGATTTTGGTTCAATAAAGAACTTCCAATTTGGTTGTGCCCGAGAAAACTACGATGGCAATGGCGATAATTTTGTTAATGCAGCTGGAATTCTTGGACTTGGCAAAGGAGAATGGTCTTTCACATCTCAAAGTGGTGCATCAATGCAAGTGTTTAGCTATTTTGTCCCAGAAAATAGTGGTGGTGCGGATCTACAATTTGGGGATAAAGCCAGAGAAAAATCTAACACTTGTACAAATCAATTTACACCAATGGTACAAGGGGACCATCAAGAAAAATACTACATTGATTTAGTTGGTATTAGTGTAGATGGAAACGAACTTAGTGTTCCATCGAAAGAATTCATGCATGGAGGAACAATTATAGACAGTGGAACGATTATTACTCGTTTGCCAGAAGTGGTATACTCTGCATTTCGTGATGCTGTTAGACAGTCCATGATGAGTTATACATTATTAGAGGAAATCGATGGTCTCATGGATACCTGCTACAGCTTAGAGGGATTAATCGAACCAATCACGTTTCCAGAGATTACGTTCTATTTTGGACAAGTGAATACTATTGATTTGACTTTGACAAAGGAAGGAACTATATGGAGGAAACGTGATACAGTAAATTGTTTGGCTTTTGCTGCAGCAGAAAGCTATAGCATTATTGGTATAGTTCAACAGCGTGGATTCAATGTGCTTTATGATTTGGAAACGGAGGAAATTGGATTTGGCACTAACTGTGCGTGATTACTTGTATAATCGTTTTAAGGGTTGTTGTTGTGGTAGTTTTACTTGTTCCCCGGGTAAAAACTTACTCCCTCTCATGTTTGCATCAAGTTAATCAATAATTGTTTGTAATTTGTACTAGTTATACGTTTCGTCACCACTCTCTGGAAAATCGTTGAGTTTTTATGTTTTGATGTAATCTTGTTGACAACTGACTAAAGATTATGTATCAATTAATATGGGTATTGCGGTACTCCCTCCGTTTCTATTTATATGTCGTCCGTACTAAAAATAAATGATCCTTAATATTTATCATTTCACAAAATCAATACATAAATGATAATATTCTTCCTATTTTATCTTTTGAAAGTACACATTTGCCCAACATAGAGAAACTAAGTAATTGATTCATGTTCATTGGTCAAATTAGTTAATCAGAGTAAATTAATCCATGTTCATTTATTGAAAACTTGACTTGAAGAGAACACTAAATAATGGTACAATAGTAAACTTACCTAGTTTCTTAAGAGGCGAAATCTAAAATGATAACATATAAATAGAGACGGAAGAATTATATACTCATATTAATAATTATTTTTTAAGAGACGTGTAAAATCTAAAGTGAACAAGAAAAAATAAATGGAAAGAGTATATTAATTACAGTACATGCATAATTTGTATCAGAACCAACCCCCTAATAATCGAATTTATCAAAATAACATTTCAAACCCGCCTTTATTTGAATCAGAGTGGCATTTAAGACCAAAACTTATCCCTATACCAAAAACTATAAACATCAACCCAAGTAACACAATTTACCTTACCAACTAGGTTGTAGTGTAGTGATGATATAACTAGCGCGATCCGTATTTATTGATTCATAAGCCAAGAAAGAAAAAAGAAAATCTTACATAAATATTCTATATTAAATATTTAAAACATCAAATAGACAAAAAAATAGTACTCCTAAAATTTAAGAGTTGACTTACTTAGCGTGAGGGCCAAGTTACCCATTTTATTAAAAAAAAACCTAATAAAAAATTGTTTCTTAACAACTACTTAAGGTCAATAATGGATCATTTCTCTACGTCAAGAGACCCGCTTGTCTTTTGAGATGGAATCAAACTCCCAATTCCTCACCAATCAACAAGTTGAAAAAAGAATTGAAGAAGCAACAACCCTAATTCACCTGCAAAACAAACCTCGAGCTCAAATTATTGAAAAATTAGCAGAAAAGAAGGTAAATGGAACTGCTTTCTCATATGCACTCCTTCTCCGTTTTATTTTATGTGACAGTATGCATGTGACTGAACATGAAAAATAAAAAGTTAACATGTAATATCACTTATGGTTTTTTTTTTCTATTTCCGGCAAAACCATTATTTTTATGATTTTAAAAAAATATGTTATTTTGCTAATTTTCTAAAATATATCCAACCAAATATAAAAAAGTTGAAAACTTGTCAAAAAAATATTTAGTTATCACTATACTAAATAAATAAAGGGGCACATGACTAAGAGGGCGTTTGGATTGGATTAAAAATTGGTCAAACCTACTTTTAAGTCAGTTTTTAATTTCAGAAAGTGTTTGAAAAATATAAAAAATAACTTAAAATAAGTTAGAAAGTGTTTGGCAAGCTCAAAAATGACTTAAAATAAGTTTAAAATGACTTAAAATAAGTCAAAAACCAAAAGTTGGTCTAACCCTACTTATTATTTTTTAACTTAAAAGTTATTTCAGTTTGATTTTTTATTGTAGGAAGAAAAAGAGACTATTTCAAACCTATAAATTAACCAACTTTGACTATTAAAATTTAATGGTGGAATCAAATCTTTTTTCCTTTTTATCTTTAAAAAGAGTTTTATGATATATGATCTAGGCATAAATATTATTATGCCAGAGCTAACTTTACTTTTATATTCCTAGACATAATTTTATCTCTATCATTTTTCTTTTAAAACATTTTTGTTTAAATATATGTGACATGCTGAAGAAATTCATGTAATTGTTATAAATAATCTCTTCTTTATTTGGTCTAAATATTCTCTCTTTCAA
This sequence comes from Solanum appendiculatum, assembly GCA_018342035.1. Classification (NCBI taxonomy): domain Eukaryota; kingdom Viridiplantae; phylum Streptophyta; class Magnoliopsida; order Solanales; family Solanaceae; genus Solanum; species Solanum appendiculatum. The sequence goes on along the minus strand of JAGDQO010000377.1, from coordinate 422,101 downwards.
TATACATACAGTCAGATAAATATTTTTTACTGAAAGATTGATGGAGCTATTGCCTCACGAATATAGAATATGGCCAACACAGAGGAAAAAAAAAGCCTATGAAACACAATATATTTGGGATAAAAATATTCTCACTTCAGATGAAGAAGAAGAAAAGGAGCTTGATGAACCTTTATCTGTAAGTTGTTTATTTTTTTTCTTTTTTTCTTTTTCCATTTTCTTGTTAGATTCAAATTAAGACTAATTGTATTATGATTTTATCAAACTCAATTTTAGTAATTATTAATTATCTTTTGTTAATGACAGATTAAGACTTTGTGTTACAAAACACAACATGGGAGTAAAACTTTGGTTGATGAAAAGAGGATTTTTAGGGAAATGAGAAGAGCAAAGGAAATAGGAATGGAAATTGTATGTCCTAAAGACACAAAAATGAATCAAAGTCAGGTAATTAACAAAAATTTGTAGGATTTGTTATTAATTTCATAACAAAATTTCATAATTAACAGTCAAATAATTGGACTCTTTGTTCATTTGGATATCAGTACTTCTATAAATATGTAACTTTTTTAATTCATACTTATAAGAGGAATGCAATTGAAATTTGAATAGAGACAACTTATATGTACTATTTTTTCCTGTTTCACTTTATGTGATCGTATTTGATTGAGTTCGGATTTTAAGATTAAATTTTTTTTTGAAATGTAGTGTGATCTAAAATAAGCTATAGATCATATTTGTGTAGCTATAAATTATCTTATTAAGCGTAAAATGAAAAAAATTTAAAATTGAATTGTTACTCCCTCATTTTCAAAATACTTGTCATGTTTCGCTTCTCAAAAGTCAAACTACGTAAGTTTTACTGACATTTTAAGATGTATTTTTCCGCAATATTGACATATATAAGGAAAATTGCAACTTAATTATAGTATCTTTCGTATAGTTTTTGACAACAATAATATATTTAGAGTAATTTCACGAGTGGGGTCTGAGAAGGATAATGTGTACGTTGACCTTACTCCTACCCTGTGGAAGTAGAGAGAAAAAATGCAGCTTATCTAAATTTTCTTTGATATATCGAATTCATATAATACAATTTAGCTCCAAATACGAATCAAATTGGCTCTCGCAAAACGAAATATGATAATTATTTTGAGACACAAGAAATTAATACTAAATATAAAAATATATCATTCTTTTTTATATTAATTAATTAAAAAGAAAATAAGGTCACATAAATTAGAACAAATGGAGAAGTAGTTTATTGAACTAGTCCAATTTAAATGCATTTGATTTTAATTCTTTTCTGATTCATTTGGAAATAAATTAACAGCTGAAACTCTGATTTACAGGTCACATTTGCTGAAATACAGAACATGAGGAGAGAAAAGAGAATTTTCAATCTCAATGTGGAGAATCTCAAGAGAGAATTGGAATCTATTAAAAATGACATTAAATCTTTGGAAAATAGTTTAGATTCCATAAATCAAAAGAAAGGGGAAATATATGCTGCCATTCTTCAGCTCAAAAGGCAAAACTACACTTCTCAATATACTAATTATAATTAACAAACTACTTTTATGCTATGTAAGTTCATTTTTATCAGTTTATGTGTATTTTTTTTGTATTTTGACATATTTTTTCTATGAATATTTGGTTGTTATAAGGTTCGATATTATAATTTTAAATATTTTGTACCCTTCAGCTGTATCTCATATTGGATAAATTCATTTAAAATCAATTATCTCTTATACTAAACGAGCGTTAAAACATTAACTACGGTAAAAAGTAGTCGGAGGGGCGTTATTTCCACTTCTTTTTTGGTTTAATATGAAAAGGATATTTTGATTTGATAACTAAAAATGGGCCGGTTCGGGTTATCCGACAAATTCTGATCCGAGGGAAGTCGGCAATGCTTCGTCCTGTTGTTTATATATAAAAGTTTCCGTCTGATTCAAAAATAACAATGGCCATCACGGGAAGACCCGCCGATAATGGAAAATCAACGGAACAAAGGGTATGTTTTCTTCTTTGTTTGGGTGAATAACAACCTAATAATGTTTTGTAATTTTATAAGCCTGGTGATCGGGCCAGTTTTCGCGCACCAAACAACCTAATGTTTTCTTTTGTTTATATGTATATATTAGTAATACTATTGTTGAAATCAGGTTATGGTAAAGGGTTTTTCTGTTACAGTAACATTGGCGGAATGGTTAACTCGTAGAGGCCAAAAGATTTCAGCTTTAATATATGTTGTGTTCCCCTAGTAGAGTTTGGTAGATAATGGCGGGGTTTGCAGGGTTAAAGATGGGCTAGTGTTTGGAGCACACTTTGATGTAGATTCGAACAATTTAGGGATTCAAATTACAGCTAGAGCAAAAGGGAAAAGTAAGAAGAGAGTAGAAAGCTATAGATTCTCATTCATATGGTAAAATGGAGCCTTCCAGAATTATGTATACTCAGCCAATGCATTGACAAAACGTGACTCTCCGTGGGATTAAATGTGCTAACTATAAAATGCAAGTAACCCAATTGTGTACTTAATATAAAGAGTAAAGCCGGAGCAGTGATAACAACCCTCGCTGTACAATCGCGCAAGCTGAATGTACTAATCCCATCTGCAGCTCATAATCATGTGATTGCTGGGCATATCAATACTACCCCTCAAGAACATTCTTTAACTCAAGGATGAAATGCAGGAAATTAAACCTTCAGGGCATTTAACATCCTCCAAGAAGCCTGATTGTCTGGCAAATGTGCCCACTGAATGAGCAATTGAGCCACAACTTTATTTCCCTTTTGAATCATCTCAAGATACAATACCTTAGCAGGTTGAGGACAACAGGGACTGGCCATGTTCACCACTGGTGGATGAGTAATTGTCTCAGGAATAGCATGACAAGGATTGAGTCAAGAGACATGAATTGTGGGATGGATAAGCAAGTCAGGGGGTAGAGACAATTTGTAAGCAACAGTTCCCACCTTCTGAATGATCATGTAAGATCCATAATACTTTAATGAGAGCTTGCTAAAGTGTTGAGTGGACATAGTGACCTGCCTGTGAGGTTGTACTTTATAAGGAAAACCTAGTCACCCTCCTTGAATTGTCTGCCAGACCTCTCTTCTTATTGACTTGAGGCTCCATTCTCTGCTGAGCTCTGGTGAGATGTAACTTCAGTGGCTGAAGCTTGAACTCCCTAGTGATCAAAGTTCTGTCCACCTCAGGTAACTCTGAATCTCCAGCCATATAAGGCAAATGTAATCGTGGTGGTTGACCATAGAGTGCCTTAAAAGCAGTAGTTTGAGTGGATGTATGAAAGGTAGTGTTGTAACCACCACTCTGCAAATGATACACTTAGTCCAATCAGAAGGTGAATCAGCAGAGTAACATCTGAGATAAGTTTCCAAACATCTATTCACAACCTCAGTCTGTCCATCAGACTGAGGATGGTAGGCAATGAAAGTGTTCAGGTCCACTCCTTGAATAGCAAACAACTCTTGCCACAACTTGCTAGTGAATATGGGATCCCTGTCACTGACTATATCTTCAGGCATCCCATGCAACTTGAAGATATTCTCTGTAAATAGGACAACTAACTCAACAACTGAATAAGGATGGGAAATGGCCAAAAACTGAGCATATTTAGTTAGTCTATCAACTATGACCCATACCGCAGATTTTCCTTTGGACTTGGGCAAACCTTCAATAAAATCCATACTAATACTTCCCCAAGCCAGAGCAGGTATATTCAAAAGCTGCAAAGAGACCAGGACAGGCTACTGAATCAACCTTGCTTTTCTGACACACAATACCCTTTGACATAAACCTCAACTTCCTTTTTTATCCTCTTCCGAAAGAACAATGCAATCACTCTTCTATAAGTATGATCCATCCCAGAAATGACCTCCCATCAGTGAATCATGCCACAACTGATTATATGGACTGCTCGTTATTTCTAATATAATGAACATCAAGCCGTTAGTATTATATATCATTTCATTAAGAATTTGGGGAACAAAGGTTCATTGCCCTGTACTTCACTACCTTGAAATCAAACAATATGTTATCCGATCTAGGGTTAATTTCCTAACTCTTTCAACTTTCAGAGAGCTAATCAAGTAGTAATTTCTATATTCAGTAGGAGTATATTCGATGCTTCTGTTCTTTCATTAGAAAGAGAGTGCACTATTCCATTTTACAAGCTTTTCTGTAAATAGTGAATGCATCTGTTGAAATTTGTGATGTCTGTATGAAATCAAGCCTTTTCTCATATTATCCATCAGAAACTTGTAATTTTTCCAGGATAGTTTGCTTTATATTCTGTGAACCATAAGTTTGGATAATGCAATTCATTTGCACAAATTCTGCTTTAGGATACAGTGAACCCATCTATGCATGTCGGTACCCCCGTGGCTAATAGTCGACAGGAACTTTTACAGGGATTCTGCAGTAGCCCAACAGCTGTTCAGATGTACCATATGCTTTATCAGTTTGATTTCGGTTGGAGTATGCCTCTTGGAATGAACTGTCCTCCATAGTCTGTACAACATACTCTATCAGGTAGCTCATAGGCAGAAACCAGGAAATAAGGTTGATACTTTGGATTGGTACTTTGGTAATCAGTGACAGAGCCTCATAGACAGTGGTCAGTTGAACATTCTTTGTCGGAGAATTATATGTCTCTGTAAAAATTTATGTATATATAGGTCAAAAATTACTTTTGTACATATTTATTAAAATCTTGAACACCTTTTGTGAAATTCCGGGCTTCGTCATTATTGCTTGTTGCTAGTTGGGAGCTGAGACTTGCATATATGATTAGAATGACGTTATAAGGTCCTAATATAGAAAGGAAATGTATGTTCTGTTTATTCTTACTCTAACTACTAAATTATTAGAAATAGGTTCTTGATTAGAAATCTTTTTCTTTCTGATCTGTTATAGTGAAATGTAATCGAGTTAGAATGCGTTCCCACTTCCCACAGCTCTTTTATTGGAACAATGTCTTTTTTCCCTTTTAGGTGGTAGGAGTGTCCGAAGTCAAAAGTAATTTGGTTGCAGAAGGAGTCCGGCTTGTGAAGAACTTAAATGGTAATCTCTTATCTTATCCTTGTTGAATTGTTTACTATTTGACATCATTTGCACATTGATCTGTAAGACTTAACTTCCATTTCAAACTATTTCTTTGTGAGTCAGCTTGTAGGGCCAAATTTCAGGATATTGATCAGAGAAAACGTGTAGCTGCTGCTGGAAATCTTTCTGGTATTGATGATTCTGAGGTATTTCCAATGTCCTATGGCAATTGAACACAATGTCTGTGTTTGTTCTGTGGTTATAGACATCGAGTAATCACAATTTTTAACTTTTGATGTGGCAAAGGTTGTTGGATATCTCAATAACACGAAGGAGATTCATTACAAGAAGATCATATGGGAAAAAATGAATAAAGAGTTCGCAAAGGTATTTCCTTCTTCCATCTACTCTTCTACATAATAGTTGTAACTATAGAGAATTTTGTCTGAAGTAATTGGCACTTCTCTTAGAGAGCAAATGCCTTTCTGCTTGTTCAAGTTTGTTTTATTATGAGATAGACAATAGAGTACAATAGAGTATCTTTTGTGTTTCTTGTGCCCCCCCCCAACCCAGTTCCTCTCGTCTTCCACCTTCTGGTTGTTTGATTAGACCTGTTCCTATGTTAGATTCCTCTGTTAATGTCGAAGAATTTATATCCATAGTGAAAACTGGAAGTTTTAGAAATGGAATGCCTCTAAAACCACTTTTAGCTAGCTGTGGATAATAATATATGTGCATTGCTGCTGATCTCCCTCTCCCTCTCCCTATCCGAGTGGAAGATAGTTGAAAGGTGCTTTAGTAGCCTAAACTTAGGTTGCTGACAGTTTATTCATATGCGGTGTTGCCCTGTTTTGATCTATGACTTCACTGTCTCCTCGCCATTTTTCATTAGACAAACAGAAATTCACGAGATAGGAATCGGCATCTAATGAACTCAGGGGTTCCAGTGTAAATGAAAGAAAAAGAAAATGGAATGGCATTGTAATGCAATCTTTCATATGCAGAGATGCAATTTCTGATCAACAACCTCACTCTCTCCTCTCCATTTTTCATTAGATAAATAGAAGTACCTTAGTCTCTGTCTTCTTAAATGTACAACTCTTCTATTGATCATCCCCCATCTATTTGAAGTTGTAATTGTTCAACTTGCTTCTTTCTCAGGGCGATGATAAACTACATGCGAAGAAAAGAAAACGGGAAATTGGACGTAAAAAGGATGTCCATGCTAAGAAATCTTCTAAAACAACGGAAAAAGTAGAGAACAAGGTGCGCATATACCAGCTAAACATCCTTTTTGCTCATTCTGTATATATTAGATGGTAGAATGTGCTGGTTATACTAAAATATAATTCAAATATTTGCAGAGAACAAGTTCGAAAATAAATTACAATGCTTTGCAGAAGCTGACTGATGAATTGGTACACCTTTCTCCGCTCTCTCCTTGTGCTTAGCTACGGATGTCCAGCGATGTGTGCATAATGCACCTATTGTTTATCATAGGATCTGTAAAACAGTTTCAAAAAGGAAAAAAGAAAAGGGACTAATTTCATTAAAGCCATTTTGCGAGCAAATTCTTTTGCATTTGACATTGTTCTTTGAATTGTGTTGCAGAAGCAAGTTCCTGTAGAGGCAGAGCTAGGAGGACGGGAATATAAGGCCTGTGCAAATGGTGATTCAGCTGAAAACCTGAAAATTGGGTTCCATGAGCTTGAACAGGAGAATGAATATGGCGAAGATGATGACTTGTTTAGAGACAATGATGATGATTCATATTATGGATATGGAACTGGCTACTATAACAATAGTGAAGATTTTGACGCTGATTATTGAATCGTAAAATTTATAAAGATCTCTTTTTGTTATTTTTGCTGAAAGCTGTAGGATGCAAAGAAACAATAGAGTAGAAGGGTTAAACAATTGAACGAGCCTTTTAGTTTCTTTGGGGTTAGAAATGCAACAATGACTTGCATTTTACTCTACTCTTGAGGTGAAGTCCAAAAATTGCTCCTCTCCACTTTGAGCTAGTGCAATGTTATGTTCTCAGATAGTGTAAAATAACCAGTGAAAGTGATAATTTTCCCTCATAAGATTTCAGAAATAGTGATAGTTTGAGGCCTAATTATCAACATAGCGATAGTTTGGATAGTTACCAAGTGTAGCGTAAGTTTTTGTAATTCACTCTGTACGAGTGATATAATGATATAAAAATTCGCTCTTTATATTGATGTATCACGAATACAAAGCGAAGTTCAAAAACTGTTCCATTGAACTCACCTAGACTCATCAAAGTGGTAATGAAAAAGGCTTAAAATAATAAAAGAAGAGAACTAATATTATAAGAATTGTGATTCGCCAGAAGCATCATACTGAATTGAAAGACCTCAAAATCATTCAGTTATACAAAATAAGTTATGAGCTACTCTAAAATTTCAGCCATCTCTTTTCCTTTTCCTTGCTATGAACTGCATTTGATGCAGATGCATGAGCAGCTTCGGCAGTGGCTATAGCTTTACGAGTTTCATTTAGCTTCCTCATAGCAGCTTCATAAACAGGCTTCTCATTTCTGTTACGCTGCACCATTTCTTCCAGTTTCTGAGCCTGTATCCTCAACTCTTTAATCTCATCGTCATATGCAACCAGAGCCCTCCTATCTTCTTTCTTCTCTTCCCCTTTTGCCTTACTTCGCCGCCTATTTCCTGTGCTGTTGTTCATGGTTTCTTCATGCACTGCAAGCTGAGTATTGATAAGACTAAACACATCTGGTCTTGATTCCTCTTCTTCTTTTGCAGCCCGAGCTGCAGCAGCAAATTTCTTCTCACGTTTCCTCTTACCACCCCTACTTTTTTTCTTATGCTTTTTGTCTTCATGCTCAGCTTTGTGGTTCTTAATGGCATGGTCAAGAGATTGTTTTGGTGGAAGAACTTTCACAGGAATAGGATTCACCATTCCCTGTCCAGATGCACCTAACCCCATTCCTTCACGGTAACCCATGTTTGCCATCATCCTGGAAGCTATGCCACGTGTGTGATTCTCCCACTTAGCAAAAAGTGTTGTTTCTGTCTGGACACCACGCTGCAGGGATGTGCTTTCAACAAATCCTAACCCTTCTGGACTATCTTCTTCATAGTCACTAGAATCAGATTCTTCTGAACCCGAGTAACTCTCTTCTTCATCACTCGCCTCTGCATGTTCAGACAGTTCAATATTTTCAGCTCCAAGCGTAGCAGAACTTCCATCATCACGGAAAACAACGTGCCCCAAATTAAGCTTTTCGTCCCAAGACCCTAGTTCAGCTTTTTTCCAAAGTCCAGCTTTGCTATCTAAGCGAGCCCAGATGCTGGAACCTGCAAGTGATGAATCCCATTTCATAGGGATATACTTCTTTAATGAGGATACTGGAATGTCGATACCTGAAAGAACGAAAAATTAGACATCAATTGAGTGTTAAGAGACTCAGCAAACTACAAAAACAGCATACATTTTTTTTTGAGAAAGAAACTACAAAAACAGCATACATTTTTTTTTGAGAAAGAAACTACAAAAACAGCATACATGATCACACACTAATTATATCCAGCAGTAAATCTAAAGTTCAATGATTATAATCAGCCATCTAAATAAAAAAGAGTAAGGGAAAAATCGACCAATCGAATCCGGTATATTTTCCTTGTTCATAAAAGTGCATTTATGTTTCTGCTATACAAATATGATTTTTTGGGGGCATTTCTATTAATATCCATCCTTGTTCCTATTTTGGCATTTTCCATTTCCGGAGTGTTAGCCCCGATTAGCATTAGCAGACTGCAGTCAACAGTGGTTAAAGACTGCAAACCGTTCAACCCGTTGCGTTACAATGCAGATCATTCGAGTGTAGCAAGGGTTACAATAGGCAATTTATCAGTCAAAACTTCTGCACCAATAAAGACAACTTGACAATTATTTCTCTTTCCAATGGAATGATCTTTATCTTACAGAGTTAGTTACTTTAATTTCAAATGAAACAAATATATATTTTTATTTGACTACAGGATGAAAGGGAAAGCAAAAGTCTGATTTCTCTCATGTTTTCTCCACCAGGGATAGACACAAAGAAAGATGTGAATGTCAAACCAATTCTAAGATCTCTATCCAGATTCTGTTTATTCCAACATACCATGTGATAAGCGGCAACTACTACCAAATCGACATCGCTGCTGTAGAAAGAACTGGCACATCTGCACTAGCGTGATCTATCATTAGCAAGTGATAAGACTAGAATCTAAGCACTCTGTGACTAGGAAAACCACAAGAAGATTCAAGAAGCAAGGACTGCATAATCTGAGAAAAGAGATATAAAAACAACTTCACTGTTTCTCAAGCAGAAAGGGAGGTGTGCTAAGATTTACCTATGAACACAAAGCATACCAAAGATCAACATGAGACAAGAGTGCATCAAATTTGTAGAAGAGAAGTAAGCTGCTAGGACCAGCACAGCAGTTGTTGCCCAACTATGTGGGTATATGAAAGACAGCGGAGATGAATTTTCTTAATTAGACTGATTAACAAAAGCAAACTAGCATTAGGTTCCACATTTTTGTCATCAGTTCATCAATCTATCCACGTGTTTTCAGAACACTCAGTTTCAGTACCTACGAGTGTATCATTGCTTTCTGTGCCACAGTCCAACTTGTATTCCTCACAAGACAAGCAAAAGCTCATATGAATGACTCTGTTCTTTCAACAATTTTCATATCTATCCTTGAATAATGGCAATTTGGAAGAAAAAATTATTCCTTCCAATAACCTTTTTTTAATGGAAGGGCGACATAGTGGAAAGTGAAGTTGATGTTATTTTAATGTCTCCAGATAACAATTTGGTGGTCAGAAATAGGGAGGATGCTGCATCTCATCAAATCTGTAAATGTTCATCAAAGTTCCCTTGCTCTGTATTCCGAATTTTCTAAGTTCTTAAACCTCATCTTCATTATTTTAAACCTTTTTTTTTTTTTTTGAAATTGCACTGTTTAAAACTTTTCAGTTTTTTTTCTCTTTCTATACCCGGTTGGGTGAGAGGTTATCACTGGTATGAGTTTTGTGGTATCCAATCTGCTAGCACAAGGTTTGATCCCCACGCAGAATGTTACAAGCAAAAGCAAAAAAGAGAGAGAAACCCTAACTCACACCATATTGATATGGTTACATTTTGAAGATAATGGTACCCTTATTAAGGTGTTGCCATTGGTAATGAGAAAAAACTTGCTATGGCAAAGATATTCAATGGTTATTTCGTAAAGTATATAGATGACGTTAAAGTTACATTTCTCAAAAATAAAAATAACAATAATAATATTTATATATATATATAGAGAGAGATGACTTTAACATCAATCATAAAAGATGAAAATGCCAATTGCATTAACCATTTCATGCAGCTAGACATTATTTGAGTCCTAAGTGCTTCTACCAAAATCCAGCTGATGAGAGTCGTCACGAAGTAACGGGTGAGTTTGTATGGAAAATTGGTTCCAAGCATTGAAGTAGTCAGATAAAATAATATGTGAGAGATACCACTGTGAACAAGAGCTGAACAACAATTTGGCCTTCCTATAGCAAAAAGTTGGTAAAAAAGAACTAAATATGGTTTGGTTGATACAGAATACATGAGCTTGAAGGGTAAGCTTGAGCACAACAACTACAAATGTTGCTAAAGAATGCAAACAAACTACTGAAGCATCATTAAGAAAAGAAAACACCAAATGGTCTAGACAATGCAGGATATATGGAATATAGAATCAAGCTTTGTGAAGTCCCAAGAGGAAACCCAATCCTTTATCAAAGTAAAGAAAATATAAATAAAATGATGCAACAAAAACACCAATAACGAAAAAGAGAGAACAACCTACAAGTAGTCCTACTAAGAATAAGAAAAGTCAGTTCAGAAATACCCACCACCATGTTTTCAGACGTTGGAGTGCGGAAACAAACTTTTGCAAAATGAGAACCCTCCAACCCCACGATTAGACCATTATACCACCTTCCATCATTATTGCGAAATCTACATTTTGACCCAACAGTGTACTCTTCATCCACTAGCGGTTCTGCTTCAATCTCTGTTGGATCAAGAGGCTCCACCTCAACATCAGCAGGTTGCTCCTTGAAACCATGTAAAGAAGCATCAACCTCTAGCAACAACCTTGCACGTTTTAGGTGAAGAAGGCCTTCCTCAGCGTCTTTTATAGACTGAACAAGCTCTTCTCGAACCTATTTCCATAAAGATAGAAATTTTCAATTATCTCCTTTCATTTGAACACAGAAAAGTACAAACCTCTATGTTATCCCAGAAAGTTTAATTTCACAATAAGATAGTCATTTTTCCTATTAAATTGAATGATGATTGCCGACATTAAACTTCTCATAACTTGCATACAGTGTTATCAAAGGCTCATTTAACTCACCCTTAAGCTCAAAACACTATGAATTTTGCACCTTTTTAAACTAAAGCCCAAAGTTTAATTCCACTATGGAGCACTTTTTAGAGCTTTTTGCCTTCAACAACACAAGCATAAACTGAAAAATATATAGTTGTTGTGCCATTCTACCCCAAACCATTTCTCTAATTAAAACTTCTTTCTTCGTTTTAGGATTCAACACAAATTCATAAAAGAGGTTATAAAATGAAAAAAAAGGGGGAGAAAACCCTAGGTTATGGGAACATACCGAGAGGAGTTCGGGATCGAAAGGATCAGAGGATAGGGCTTCAGTGAGAGAATGAAGAGCGTCTTTCTGCTCTTCCAATTGAATCTCCAGCTGCTCTTCCAGTTCTCTCTCTTCCTCGTTCGCCATTTCGCCGGAATACAGCTACCTCCTCCACGGCGAGGCGGTTTGATTATCAGTTACGATTACGGAACCACAAAAAAAATTGACCGTAGTTTTTCACAAAAAGAAATTAAATAGAAATGATTCTAGTAATATCTTTGCTTTGTTGCAACAATAATCACAAATGGGATTTATATTTTTGTAATTAAAAAAAACTACAATAATTATTTAACGACTTCCTAAAATATTTATATTTAAGTAATTTAATAATTTTGATACAATAAAATAAAATTTTGTGATCATCTATAAAATTAACCCTCAAATTGAATATTTTGATCTATGTGTTTTTAGTGAATGCAACAAATTACATACTTCAATTATTGTTATTTTAATTAAACATAGAGGATATGTAGAGGAGTAAAGATAGGTTTAAGAAATATTGAGATAAAATAATTAGATAATATAATATGACACAATTTTATATTAAGTAAAGACATAATCTTGATAGGAGAGTATCGAGGTTATAGATTTAGAAAGGAAAACGTATTCGTTACCCATTCTCAAAATATTAGTATTATTCATTCTTGTTTTCTTTATCTTCAGATATCTAGTACAATTTGTTTATCTTTAGTCTCAACATTTGTTTTCTTATTGTTATTTTTGCTTGTTATCGTTCCTCTTTTTTATTGTTCGTTTAGATTTATCAAAAATAATTTCTCTACTTTCCTAAAGTAAAAATAAATAAGATATATATGTACACTACACTCTTCCAACATTGCAATTTGTACCTATGGAATTTCACTGCCCAAAAAAATATATGTTTTCACATAATTTATCTTCAAAATTTCAACAAGTTGTAATTCATGATTTCTTTTGTCTTCTTTTTCGTTTTCCAAACAATATAAAAGTACCTTTTACATTTCATGTTAGTTCTTGTAATTATACTAGATACGTGAGCCAATGCTAGCACGGGTCCAACATATATTACTTATTTTGTCGTAGTTTATGTGTCACATATGAAATTTGGAAAGTTACTTAATTTTTAATATATATTTTCTAAAAAATTAAGTTGTTAATTATTGTGACTTATAAAATTTACATAATTTTTTACTAATATGTTATTCTCTCTGTCCCCAATTTATGCAGTACGAATAAAATTTGAAGAGTCTTATTTGTTGTACTTCTATTTTTAAAAAAAATTCAATGACATGATTTACAGATAAAAAGATGGAGAAATAAAATAATTAAACGGATTACTTATAGTACCTGTTTTGTATGTTATTTTTATAGTAAAAATTTACTTATGTAAATAAGGTTTTCTTAAATAATAATAATAATAATACAAAATACTTTTGATGACATTTAAAATTTTAAAATATTTTTATGTAAGATAGAAAATGGAATAACTAAAATATGAATAGGAAATATATTTAGGTAATACGAAATATTCCTTTTTAATTAACACTAAATTAGATAAATAATGAAACATACATTTTAATTAATGAGAACACATTAAAAAAAAAAGAGAGGATTGAATTGGGCCCCACTGAAAAGCTATAAATTAGTAAATAGGCTGAAATAAAAAGAGAAATAAAAAAAAGTGATGGTACCTAGGTTTAATTTTGGGACCTTGCATATAAAAAGTGCTACTGCAACCAATAAGTCAAGCAACTCTATGTGAGGAAGAGCACACAGCTGAAGCAGACATGTTGACGATCACCCGTGTGCTCTAGCCTCTTATACTATATAGTAATATATTCCAGTCAACATTTGATATTTTTACTCACCATTTTTAATTTGTGAAAGAAAAATATATCTCAACATAAATTTTCTTTATTGTTAATAGCGAGCCTCGAGAGAAGGAGGAAATCACAGAGGAAGAGTTTTACAGTTTAAAAGAAATAATCTTTTTATCTTTTTAGAATCTTTGTTACTTTTTTTCCATACAATACTTAGTATAAAATAATTATATAAAATAGTAATAGTCAAATTTAAAGTTTCAAAATATCATAAATAAAATTAATTTAATAAAATATGTTTTAATTAATATTTTCTTAAAAAATATATTAAATATAACAAAAACCAAGTAATATGAATCAAAAATAATAATTTCTCTTAAAAAGATTTTTAAAATCATGTGTTGAATAGGCTCATAACGACAGTTTAGAGCTACTACTAGGAAATCACACCTCAATTGATGATTGATGTCTAAATAAAAATTAGGAACTTTTAAAAATGGTTATGAGCCTGTTTGGATAGATTTATTTTAGGTCTTTTAAAGTTAAAATAGTTTTAAAGCATCTTTGGAGTGTTAGGATAAAATTAAAAAGTACTTTAAGCACTTATTTTAAATCAAAATAGCAAAAATAAGTTAAAAGTCATAAGTTAGAAATCTTAACCTATGGCGTTTGGCTTATAAGACAAAAAGCAATAAGTCAATATAAACGAGCTCTATAATTTAAGCTTAAAATTTGCTTAATTACTATTCGACTATTTGTAGCTACATATTAAACGGGGGAGAGAGGCGAGCGAGACCTGGGAGAGAGGCAATTTAAATACAATTGATTTATGTGGCTGATAGATAATTGCATTAAAAATACAATTGATTTGTATCAATGAAGGAAGAGAGAGGCGGGTAAGGTTGGGAGATTTCAAAATTGCCCAATAGTTAAAAATGTAAAATTTCTCTTAAATTTCATTCATTATTCAGATTTCAATTCCTGTCTTCTCTATAATTCATCTCTGATTTCTAATTCCGCATGTTTTTCAATTCAATGATTATCAGTGTGTGTGAGTTTCACAATGCCTGTGTTCTTGAGACATTTTAGAAGTTGAATTTCAAAAATATTTATGATTGTTATAAAATTGATGAAATTCTTCTCACGAATTATGCTACATACGACAATTTGTTTGATGCTAATACTATTTCAAAATAATTAGGAATCGATGAATCTAAATAAAATATAAAAATCAGATACATTATTAATTAATAAAATAACTCCGATGAAGATTCGAAATGAGATTGTTTATGAAATTGAAGGAATGAACATCTGATTTTGGAATGCATGCATTGTACATAAAAATAAATCTGATTGTACCCTTAATGGTGAAATAGTTTAAAAAAATTTACATTGATTTTTTTTTATCTCTCTTCCTTCCTTCAAAGCTTTTGTCTTCATCTCTTTCAAATAGTCTATTTTCATTTTATATTTGATTTTTCTATTATCGTAAGTCTATATTTTCCCTCCAATCTTAGAATTCCTTTGTACTCTGCCAGAATTTTGAAGACATTAAAAGCCTTTTTAACATTGGGATTTAATTTTTTAAAAAAATATTCGATGCTAGCTGATAAATTTGATAAAATATTTGAAAAATTGTAATAATACTTTAACATTGTATAGTTATTCTTTAGATGCTTATAATAAATGGAAAACAATACAAAATTTGTTTAAAATAGATAAGAAATATTGTTAAAAATGTTAGAAAGTTAAAAGAGTTATATCAGTTAGGATAGAAAGCTCTAAAAAATCAAGATGGAAAACAAAGTTGGAGAAGGAAAAAAATGGTCATAGTAAAACAAAAAAATAACTTTTGTTAGAGTACAAGTAGGAAATAATTTCCCGTAAACCTACGTAATTCACAATTTTTTATTTTTTCAAAAAAGGTAAATGGTAATCTTAGCATCCAAAAAGTCTATCTGTACAAAAGCTCTAGGTATGTATTCGGAGTTTCCTAGGATTGGTAAGACAAAATGAGGCCGAGCTACTATGAATAAATGAATGACCTCTATTGAACCTATCCTTACTAAATATTCTAAAAAAAGAAAAGTCAACCGCTGCATTGAAAAAGTTATATCCCTCAACCGGAGCAAGGGAGGGCGGGTTGCGCCCCTTCTATTCCGTTCTTTGTTCATAGTGCACTGGATATGCTAAGCTATAGAAATAGGTGCACTTGAGACATTGCTGGTCTACAGACATGTAGTTTTTTTATCATGTTTTTTATCCAAATTATAGACTTATTTTTTTCGATCAGAAAAGAAATTTTTCAAAATTATCAAATATAGGATTATGAAAATATATTCAGGCTTAAAAATTTCCTTTTTCTCAATCAAATTAGTAATCTAAAATCAAATTAAAATAAGAGAGCTTAAATATATAGCTATATACACAAAAATAATATTAATTCAGAAATTTCTTTTTTGTTCTTACATATTACTTGTTTTTAGTCTTGTATTTTTAAAAGACATTTTAACTTTACATAGTAATATTATTATTTATAAAAGTAAGAGATTAATTGAAATTAGCCATCTATGTGCAATATATTACCTTTGGTTGATAAAAAGTAAATCATTTTTCTTTCCTTTCTTCTTTATGTAAATTTTGTACTTTTTTTTATATATAATATTCAATATTATTTAAGTAAAATTAAAATCATAAAATTTACGATTAAATTTTTTAAACCCTACAATAAACACTTTACTAGTCTTATCTTGAGCCACTTCACAAGATTCAAGAGTAGGTAGTTTAGGAGAATATATTTAATTAAAGTAGATACTTGTTTTTCCATTTCGAAAGAGGTGGTCTTGCCAACTTAAAAGAGATATGACAAAAATGAAAATCAATTAAAAGAGTTAGACGGCCTGAATCTCATTTTATAGAAGTCCTTTTTAATTCATTATTTTAAAAGGGAATAGATCAAAAATATCTTTGAATTATTTGAAAAAAAGTAAAGTTTATTTTTCATTATATTTTTGAGTAAAAAATATCTTCCAATTATCTAAATAGATCAAAAATATCTTTTCTTTTAACTGTTGTTTCAAAGTAAAAGGAAATTGATCAATTTCGCCTTTAAATAATTTGAAATTGACATCCATTAAAGTTCAACACAATCGCTTATAATTTTTAAGATTTGAGTAACAATTTATTTAGGAGATTCTGAAATTAATTTAACTATTTTAAATAATAATTTATATACAAGTCAATTTTATGAAATATAAAGTTTAATTATCAATATTAATTTTTCAACTAAACATTTATTATATTCTTTCTTTTCAGAACTATTATACTGATCCTCGATTGAAATTTGGATGACATAAATTTAAAACAATTAGTAAGAAAAGATGCATGATATCATGTTCAAGAATAATAACACATATACCTATGTGTGCGGAAAACAAAGAAAAAAGAAGAAGCTATATATTATGATGACCTATTACACACACATTTACTAACACCACTCTTACAGTATGTGGTGTATTACATTCGCTACCACATCAGAACCACGTTAGAAATTAAAATTTTTACATTCTTTTTATTTTCTTTTCTTTATTAATTAACTTTTCTTTTGTTAACTCTATTTTACACTAATAAATCCCAAATTAATTATTATCTAATAATTATATCTTCTTCCTTACTAAATCCTATCCACTTTATCTCTAATGAAAAATCATTCAGTTGAATTTATATCACGATTCTCTTCGTTTCCCGAGAAGAACAACCAATTCATCACCGTCACAAACCCACCTCCACAACAATGTCCCCTATTCTTTTCTGAACAACCAACCCATCTCTGGCGAAGAACAACCACCAAACAGCCACCTAAACCACCACAAAAAGCCACCCAAAATCCAAATCAGTCATCGATAAACGCCGAACCAAACCCCTTTTCGATTTTTTTCTTTTGGTTCCTGTTGCAGGTGTTCCGGCGAGTTCAAAGCTTCTACCATGGATCCGATGACATTTCAATGAGCTTCGCGTTTTCAGATCTGAACAACTAACAAACAACCACAACAAACTCACGCCATTGTGATGAAAAATAAAAAATTGTAATGAAAAATAAAGAATGAAGAAAAAGAGGGTAATGGGTGGGGGTGTGAAGAAGAAAGATATGTGTGTAGGGGAAGTGTGGAGTGTAAAGTAGGGCTGCGTATCGGTCGGTTCGGTTCGGTTTTGAAGTTAATCGGTTTGACTTATTGGTTATCGGTTTGTAGAGAAGCTAAACCGTTAAAGAACCATTAATATATTGGCTTATCGGTTATTGGTTATTTATCGTTATCGGTTCGGTTATCGGTTTAACCGTTAAGATTTGACAAAAAAAAAAGTCATTAAAAATCACTTAGAAACAAGGTGACAAACCAAATGAAATTACATCTTGCTACAAAGCAAACACTTTTACATTGTGGAATATTCAAGAGTTTGAGACAGTCAGAAATAAAATTAGGAAACTAAACTCTAAGTCAAGGACTTTATATACAAAATGATATAAATATAATTATTTAATTTACTATCGGGTTATCGGTTAACCCATTAAGAAAAAACCTCAAACCGTTAAGAACCGATAACCCGATAACAAAAAAAATCAAAACCGTTATCAAAACCTCTAAACCAATAACCCATTACTAGTAAACCAATAACTTTTTTTCGGTTCGGGTTATCGATTTCGGTTCGGTTTTGAACATCCCTAGTGTAAAGATGATTTTGATTTTTGATTTTTTTTACGCGAGTTTTTTATTTTATTTTTTATTTTTTTGCCACATCAGTTTTAGGGGGTAAATAAATTCACTTTTAGGTAGCAAAGGTGTGTAATAGGTCATCGTGATAGTTTAAACGTATAACTGACTTTTCGAGACAAGTTCAACAGGAATTTATGCATTTTTCCCTTTTTAAAAAATGACTATCTATTTTCTTATGTTATTTTATTTCTCACATTCAACCCCCCCAAAAAATAAAAGACAAATTTAAGAGAACAAGGGCAAAATTATCCCAGTTTGAATACTACAAGGGTAAAATTGGCCCCTTTTCCCTCTTTGGGAACCACCGTTAGAATGAAGTGTATTTTTGGTTCATTTTGATAGTTGAAGGGTATTTTTGAGCCAAAAATGTAACTGCGAGAACATTTTTGACCCAAAACGTAATGATGGACTGACCTATTTTGAATAGTTTATAAATGTTTTAAACCCTTTTCCTACTTCAAATAATGTTCACTAACTATAATTATGAGGACATTTGGGCACATACTATTCCTATTGACAATAGGTGGTACTGGAGGAAACTCAATTCTATTAAGGGAACTATGGTAGGATGGTATAACATTTTTGAGTCCTAATGGTAAGTACTCAGTGAGCAACAACTATAACTCTATGTTGGGTAGTGACATGAAACTCCATCATGTTGTCAAGGCACAAGTTCATTCTTTGGCTGACTAATAAAGAGAGATTAGTGACTAAGGACAGATTGACCAGATTACACATTCCCCATTGATAGTGTACTTTGGTGTCTTTGTGAGGAGGATAAGATGGAGAACCAACTACATTTATTCTCATAATGTAGTTGGATAAGCAAATTGAAGGACAAGTTGGAAGTATGGTCTAGAATTTGTAGGGGTGGGCGTTTGGATAGGATATGAAAATTTTTGGATTGTCGATTTTCGGAGAAGAAATTACAATTCAAATAAGTTGGGATTGAGTTGGATTTTTTAAGTTTGGTTTTGGATTAATCATTTGGATATTTCGAATTTTTGGTTTTGACTTTTGAATCTTTAAGATAGGCCATAACAATTAACAATCTCAATTCATTTAATAGTTTGCTTATAACTTTCTAATCTCTTGGACTTTTGGAAATTAAACTTACTAACATTGGACTCATATAATATGGATAGGGCTGAAATATAAGACATAAATTTTGAATTTTCAAATATCCAAAAATTCGTAGTACTAAATCCGCAATCCATAAATTTTAAAAATAAAATCCAAAGTCCAAACCATAATGCAAAATGTTTGGATTTCGGGTTGGCCCAAACTATGCCCCACCCCTAAGTATTTGCATACAAAAGAAGGGGATCATCACACAACGCCAGATGGATTAAGGGCAGGCATTGGAGGCAGTTTAGAAAGGAAATGACCAAAACTCTTCTTATTTGCGAAAAATAACAAACTATATACAGTTTGAAAATTGAAATGATCGTATTACAATGTGACCATTGTATTAGCATAGCGAAGAAAACTTTGTTTTTCTACGGCACTATATATATATATATATGTTTTATACACTTTGGACTGAAAAATGCTCACCTTCTACGGCTTGAACATTTATCAGATAGGTTAGCTATAACAAAGCCAGCGAAGACCTTGAAAACAGAAGCAGAAGTGAATGGTGTTAATGAACTTGAGTTTGTAACATGTTAAATTTTTCTCAGTTTCTAAAACATACTCCAAGCATGTAGAAAAGTAATAGCTTTATTGAAGAAAAACCTGAATGCATCCAAGAATGTACACTGCAGAGTAACGACGTCCATGAACTAGCATGTCAGCGATCATAGCAAGGGGTATGGTCAATGACATGCCCAGTGTAGCAACTAATGGTGTTGTCCATACTACTGAAAGAGCCCTGTTTCATATTTCCAGAAATTACCCGTATTAATCTAAAAAGATATAGAGTAAAAGAAGATATCAATGTAGAGAAAAGATGACTGCAGATTATGGAAGAGTTTGAGCAACACAAATTTAAGGCAGTGATCTTCAATAGAGCAAAAGTAAGGACTCTGAACAGCCTGTCCCAGCTAATTGGTTTGCTCTTGTTGCGGTTTAATTTCATTTTGCCTCCACTATGATTAGCTGATGTGCTAAAGCTAAAATGTGCAGAGAGGAAGGCTTAACCCCGGGAAATGTTTTCTCCTGTGTTATTCAATATGTATCGAGTAATCGAGATGATAAAGATTATCTTAGCCTAAGCAGCAAATGAAAAACGTGGGATCTAGTAAAATATTAAAATGGGTTCATTTGAAGTCAAGATTGAATGCAACTTTATTCATATTCTAGATGCTTTCTATGGGTTTTGCCTGTCATTTCATAATGGAGAAGGTCAAGGTTTGTGTTAATAGTTAGACAATACGTTCACAGAAAGGAGCAACTGACAGATATCTTGATTAAGAGCCTCGAAAAGAGTTGGCATGAATCCTTCCTGTGCAAGCCAGGTGTGAAGAATATCTTATACCCTTAATCTTGACGATCAGTAAGATGTGTGGAAGCAAAGAGTGTGGAGTAAGGGCGGTGAGCAACGTGACAAGCCATAGCTGTGGTGTGATGTAAAAAAAAGTTAATGAGCTTAGTAGAGTTAATTTAGTTGGCTAGAAGCTGGTTTAGTCGATTAGCTAGTGAAGTTGCTATGTACTAATTCTAACTAGAGCTAGATGATGGAATGAACCATCTTCTAAATCTTTTTTCCATTCAGTTGAAACTATTCAAGTTTCTTTCACCTACTTTACTCGTCACTCAGTTACACCAATTCGAGATATCCATTGATGGACCTTTCTCAACAAGATTAAAAGTATAGAAAGTCTTCCTAATTCTCACATAGTAAAGAATCTCCATATTCAGGTATTCCTAATCTAATTCTCATTTCAAATAGTTTAACTTAACTTATTTCAGGCAGTGGCGTTCTTATATACGGAGCCAAGCATGTATCTTGTTTACAATCAATTCAAGACAAGTTATCTGTTCTTACTTTTTACAAGGATTAGTGCTCGTACATACCATAAGTAGTCACAGAGAAAACTCCCTATAAATCCATTCAGCAACACAATCTCGGCAATAGAAGCTGAGCTTGGGAAATCAAACTTAGGTTCCAAACCAACAGCATTTAATGGCCACACTGGGAAAAAGAATAGGGTGTGATAAAAATCAGTAATACATAATCAATTCTTTAAGGAAGATATTCAAATTAAGAGATGGGATATCATGTGACTGGTTGCATCACACTTGAATTCTGGAAGTTCTCTCCACTGGCTTACCGAATATTTGTATTCCATCTATTACGGAAAAGAATATTGTATGTCTTTCCTTTTCAAGATGCATCAAAAATATCAAACTTTTATCCTTATAAAAGATCAAACTCTGTAAGAAGTAAACTCTAACTTTGGACCAGCTTCCAATATATTATAATTTCTACGTTCAGCCTTCAACTCTTCACCTACTCTTAAATTTCTTTCCAAGTCAAAACTAAGACTATTAGACTAGAATGGTGCTAGTATATGGAATATTATATCATCATGAAGTACAATAATAAAACAACAGAGACCAACTTAGACCTAGAAGTCCCGAAAGAACACATTTTCATCAGAAAGACAATTGTGAAACACAAAGGAACCAACTCCGAACCTAAAAGTCCCAAAAGAACTTAATGAAATCAGTTCCAGAATTTGAGCACTACCTAAAGAAAATCGCCTTCCTTACAAGAACAATTGTGTTACCTGGGGTCTTTTCTGCATCCACCTCCCTTTCCAAACAAATTAAAAAGATCAAGAACTAATCACCTTGTTCAATTCTTGTGCTTCTTGATTTATATCGACTCATAAGAATGTTTTTACTTCTTGATACACCAAACAGAGAGAATAATGGGCAGCTTCTCTAATTATAAAAGAAAAATTATGAAATTCATGCTGTCAGTGATTTCCAAAATGTACATTACCAAGCTACCAAAGGCCAAACAAAGTGAATATGCCAAGATATCCGGAGAACCTCTCCATATCTGCCTTTTCTCCTGATCCAGCAGATTTCTTGAGGAGCACTGAGTACATCAAGAAAACCGTACACAGATCAAAATAAGAACAATGAAACTAAGATTATCATTGTAAAATAGAAGTGACAATTTGCATCCGGAACCTGATAGATATCCTCCCTGTGAATAGGCCATAACACACTGCTGAAAGAAGACCAAAAACATCACCAATAATGGAACGTTTAGCAGTCCTGTCAGCGGCAATGAACCCACAAAAATGATGCACTAGTTTTAGCCACAAAAAGTAGCAGATGGAAGTAAATTGGAAATTCCCTAATATTTGTAATCCATACAAAATTGAAAAGCCAATTATGTCAAGAACCAGACAGGTTAGCCATGACCAGTAACGAAGTAAATATATTGTGGAATTTATTTGTCAAAGGAGCAGGTTATGGTCAGCTTAAACATATTTTGTCTCAAGTAATATAGAAGCACAACTTTTGCAGTAATAACATATCATCGTCTAATGGAAGAGCAAAATGTTGCAGTACTGAAGAATTTAAGATGCTATAGATGCTAAACTTGGATAAAGCATCTTCTACGGCTGCAAATGTAGTTTATTCCTCAAATACTTTTCGTTCTCAGTGTAATCCTAAGAATTCTCATTAAGAAACAATAAAATCCTCAAGAAAAACCTGACATTAGTATGGATAGGATTTTCCAGCATAGAATATCTGAAATGAGTGTTTGACAGTTTGCATGATAGAAATGGTTGGTTTAGAAAATGTCGAGAACATATTAACAAGCCCTTAATATAGATAAACAGATGCTTATTTAAAACTTACACAGAAACACTCAGCGTTTCATCCTCTGCCCATGTTTTTCCAACTGTAGTCAGTGCTACACCACTCATACTAACTATAACAGCAAGCATCTTTGAAATATTTATTGAATCCTGGCCGAGGAGTGCCCCAAAAAGAAGTGTAAAAAGGCCTGATGTAGAGGTCAAAATGGTAGTACTAGCCACACTCGTATTCGCCAGTGCAGAGTTGGAAAAATAGTGCAAACCATAAAGCAATTAAGTTAGGCATGCAAGTACCAACTACATAATTTATCTAGCAAAGACAGAATAAGAAAAATAACATCCAGTCACCTAGATAAAGACAGAATGGCACGTAACAGCCAGTAATCTGGATACATGGTCATTTTGATCCATAATCAGACCAACTCAAATGATGATAACTTGACTGATCAGCCATTGTGTGAATTCTCTATCTCCCCATTCTCATCCATCATACATTTTCAAGAATAAGAAAGGACATAATGATTGCAAAATCACAAATATGGATAGAACAAGTTCTCCATCTTCATGATCTTTCAGGTTTTTATTTACAAGTAAAGAGAAATCTTTTTGATTTTTTCGGTTTGGAACTGTTTTTGAAATAATAATTTCATATTTTCTAGAGCTCCTAACAGGACATCTGATAGATGCTCAATGTTTCGTAGACATTTTGATCAAGCAACAGACATTTGTTTTCTAAAACCAAGACACTATAAAAAGCTAGTACATGATTAAATAAATGACCATGAATCTTGAAGAAAAATCAATTAAGAGCTTTGTTTTTTTCCCCTTTTTGCTCGCTATTTTGTTTTGTTTCTGTTTTAGGGGAGAGGATGGAGATATAGACAGAAATGTTTGATGCAATTAGTACTGAAAGCAGTATATTGTTCAACATAAATGTGTTTGATGATTATAGACAGAAACAGTTACCTCTGTTGCAAACCATATGGGAGCAAGATACAAGCTACATTTAACAAAGTCCCATGAGTTATGTTGATATCCCTCTTTATGAAAGTGGAACTCATCTTTATGGTTGATATCAACCAATGGAAAGCCTTCTTCCGGGTCGTTGTAATCCATGTCTGCTATAGAATAATCCTTCAAAGCTACTTCAGGATGATCGTGCATATCATTGAGTTTAAGTGGCACACCTAGAACTGAGTCGTCAAGGAGAAGATTTTCAGTGTACAGTTTCTTCAAGGAACTCTGCTCTAATAAACTGCATAACTGATCTTTACAAACTGCAACAGGCAGGAAGATTGCCATAAGAGAGATCCCCAGATATGTGACCGCAAAAGGTTGTTTGTACTCTACAAAAATTTTCTGCTGGACATAAAGGGTGTTATCTTAGTATCTCCTGTCCAAAAACTTCTGCATCATATGATTGCAAGGCTTTGAAATCGAGATAAAAAAAATAGCAACAGAAACCAGTGAACGGCAAAAGGAAAGTTGTTTAGATACATACTAAAAAAAGGATCAGAACCTTCCGCATAGGAACTACAACATAATGGAACGACATTCTAAGTTTTCCTTTTGCACCAGCTCTAAACCTTTCTTTACCAATAATCCCCAAGTAATTGTTGTTAAGATACCATAATGGAAAATTTATAAAACTGACATGTAACGGACACATAGTTAGTTTAGCAAAATGCTGTTTCAAACTAACTTGCCTCAATGTACTCACATATATCAGTCTAAACATCGCAATAGTGCATGACAAATTTGTTGCTTCTCATTTCTTTCACAGCAATTGATAGCAGATAAAGATAATAATAAGATAACTATGCCAACAGAAACCGAAATAAGGTACATAAAGTCTCAAAGCTGATAACCAATCAAATGATGTTCATTTAATGTATAAATACAATGGATGCTCCACAGGCAGTTTCATAAGACCTTCTACGATGATGATTGCAACGACAAAAAAAATTCTACATAATGCTACTACCTGAAGTTGGACAGCTATTCAGATGACTTTGCCTGATTATTACTAAGTGCATTTCAACAATATTTATATTTCTGAATTGTGAACCTCCTTATGCAAGTGATTTCAGTTGCTTGACTATAGAAACAAAGCTTTTCTACTGCTTAGCAGTACAAATATGGGGCCAAATTTCACTACAAATCCTTACCTTTCTCTTTCGCATTTCTACGAGACTTAATGAACCAGACTACATGTTTTTCTATAATGCTCTTCATTTTACTAAATTACGAAAAAAGAAAAGGAAATTTTAAGGTTATAATATCAGCTTTATATTTTCCAATTCAGAAGTTGATTGCACTTTTGAGCAATTATAAGCCTAGTGTATAATCCTCTTTACTTCTTATCAATCTTTCCCTATCTTATTGCTGCATCAGAAAACAAACTTTGCATTCAGCTATATATGAAAAGAAACAAGCACTCCACAAAATAAACCAACAATATACTTCCTCTGTCCCACGACAATTTACGTGGCATAGTTGGAATTTCATGATTCAAACTTCTAAACTTATGCCGTGAATTCAGATATAGAAGCTTTAATTTTTTTTGAAATAAAATTTATATTATTAAAAACCAGGTAAAAAGTAGTATAAATCATAATAACTACACAACTTAAAATATCTAAAAGAAATTCGTTGTTGACTCTTGAAATTCCAACCGTGCAACATAAATTGGAACGGAGAAAAAACACAAAAAAGAAAATTACAAAGGCTTACCTGAGTAACCTCAGCAGAAGCAACCCATATAAACACAAAAACTCCTATAAGCCCTAATCCAGCATTGTATTTCCAAACCATATCTTAAAAAGCACAATTAAAAAACTCACAAACAAAGATACCAAAAAATAATTATCATTTAGAAAAATATAATTGGTGCTCTGAATTAGACAAAGATAGTAAAATTTGTTAGGAAAAACTCCAGGCTTGTGGTGGTTTTCTTTGGTTGTAAAAAGGGGGAAAAATGTGTAATAAGAGTTTGGAGTTGAAATGCATTTATTATTGAAGTTGACTGACATTACCAAGAAAAGCTTAAACGTGAATAGTGCCTTTCTGTTTGACATCTAATTCAGAAGAGTATATTTCAGTGACGTACGGGAATGACATTGTAACTAACACTCTTTGTTTGTTTGAAAGGTTCGTTACATAAGACTCCTATTCTTTAATTCAAATTTTCCAACCACAAGATTTTGGTACATTTGACATGAAAACATTAAGAAATAAAAATATTTTATATTTTATTAGAAATTTTTTTATTGTTACCTAAATAAAAATTAATAAAGGTTACTGTGATCTTATATATATATATATATATATATATATGAAATGTATTATCAGTTAAAAATGTACATTAAATTATCTATTTTAATTGTTAAAATGATATTAAGAAGAAAAAAAATGATAATTTCTTATTTATGTATTTATTAATTAAGGTGATTGTAAAAGAAAGAAACAAGAATTAGATTCTTTAATAGAAATTGAGCATGTTTATGAAGAAGAAAAAATACTAGTAGGGCATTTTGACCCATTAAGTAATAATACGGGCATTTTTTAGCCAAATCATTGGCAGTATGAGCATTTTTGGACCAAATTATTAACGGTGGACATTTTTTATCCTTTTTCCGTAAGAAAAATTACATGACATATTATTTATATATATATATATGGAGAGAGATAGAGATAGATTTTGAATTCCTAAATCACAAGACTCCAGGTCAACTTAGTGGTAATAGGATTTCAAAATTCAACTTGATTCTCAACTGAGCTGAAGGCTTTTTTTTTCTCCTCCCTTTTTTCGTTCGTCTACAATGTTTAAAACGAATCCAGGTAATTCGAAGTGCACTATTAACCAAATGAACAGATAGAAAATAGATACAAACAAGCGAAAGAGGAAAAAAGTGGCATGTTTAAGGGGTGGGCAAAAATTGAGTTGATGTAATTAAATTTAGGCAGGTGGTACAAAGCTTCTCTGTCTGAGCAGTTCATGCATGTCATGGACAATCTTAAATACAGCATCAGGCTTTGCTAGCCTTAAAGCATTTAGAGACATGGCTTTGAGTTCATCTTGTCTAGGACCAAACCACTCACCAACTATTTTGGCTATCTCTTTTGGTGATTTTGAGAATTTCCCGCATCCGTTCTCCACAACATATGGAACATTTCCAGCTTCCTGCAATGACCAAAAGGAAGAAGAGGAGATAGCTATGACATGGGGACAGATCAACATCTTGAACAATAGGAAGATTACTTTTGGATGTCATACAGTGAGCTCATAGCATACTGGAAAACTACTACTCAATTGACTTATAAACCACTTGTAATTTGACTGACATTATCGAACTTGAAATTGACACAACTTAATCACTTGGATGATGTAACGTCGAAAAGTATGTTACCAGCAACAAGTCCATATGTGTGTTGCAAATAAGAAGATAAGTTGCCACATGAAAAACATCTAGTGGGTTCAGTTGGGCACTGGGAAAGATAAGAGTTCTCAATTTCGATAAGCTAATCGAAGATATGGATTATATGATTTAATCAACATAGTCCATTGGGTGAAAGCAGACAAGATGAAAAATAATTGAAAACACTGTCTGCAAGAAAACAAGACCAGAGAGAAAATCCCAAAAAAGTAGCAAAAACGAAAAAAAATAAATAGTGAATACTGGAAGTACCTGACCAGCAATGTAGCCATTTAAAATTATAGGCAGTCCTTGAACCATGGCTTCTGCAATAGTCCCTGAACCAGCCTATAGAAAACCAAAATAATCAGGTTAGTACACTTTTTTCGTTCAGTTACTTTGAGGTGAGGGGTGTATTATTTTCCCACTTCACAATTTGTTATGAGAAGTAGACAGGTGGAAGAAGCTTGATGACAGCAATAAGAAGGCTTACCTTGGTAATAATGCAATCACAAGCGCCCATGCATTCCTCCATATTAGTGACAAACCCCTTTACCTACAATGTAGGTAATACATAAGAAACCCCAAGAACTTGTAAGATGTTCAACCATGTTAAACCTTTATCAAAGTGCACACTATGTAGCATTAGCCTTAATGTTAGCCGAACACACACACACACGCACAAACACCCGTACACAGAACCAGCAACACTCACCAAGAAAACAAATTGTTACTCCAAGAAGTTTAGGGATGAAGGTGGAATTTAATAATTTTGGCAGCTTATAGTGAACTTTATAGAGAAAAGTAAATTAAAATTATTTTTGGGTTTCAGTTTTACCATTTATGATCAATTCCTATGACAAATTGACAATGCCTTGTAACTGTAATGTCTGGGGAACTTGACAGTTGAAATACAAGTCTAATCCATACAATTATTATAGACAAGGATGGACAAATAATTGCCTGAAATAATATTTCTGGGAGTCAACAGTCCATTGAGATCTGAAAATAATATTTGTATGAGTTTAGGATGCTACAGAAATTACTGTACATCAGTCTGAACAGAATAAAGTAGAAAAATTGAGACAATGAATTGTGTTATCGAGAATAAAATGGATGGCTGTAGTTTTCATATATTCTCCTGGATATCAGGTAATCGACCTACTAAAATGATAGATTAAAAGGAGTTAATGACTGGTCAATGGAGAGATTCACAAAGAATATGCAGCAAACCTCATACACCTTTCAGATAATCTTGATAAAGGCTAGTAGAGAACCTGCTAAAAAGTAAATTCTCAAGTGATACGTACCTGGACAGGAATTTTCCAGTCTACTGAATTCAATCTATCGGCAAGCTTCTTGTTCCGCCCACATATTACAAGGACCTGGCCTATTGGCTCCCCAAGCCTTTCATTATATAGTGCATCTGCAAGTGCTTGAGCTGTAGTCTCTATTGGACCCATTCCTTCCCCACCACCCATTAGCAGTACGGCAGGTAGATGCCCCTCCATTTCAAGTTCCTTCCTCAATTCAACCTAGCATCACATAACAAAACAATCGACAAAACATTTATTATATTGTCACAGACAGCCATGCAGAAATAATCAAATAATAACCATTTCTATAAATCCGGAGCTGATTCAATCAAAATTCTCAATTATGAATAAATGAGGTGCAAGAAGAGAATCTCTGTAACTGGCGGAATTGGAACTAGGTTCATACAGGTTAGAATTTGAAGGCAAGGCAGAGATACCATCTGATAAACATTGTTGCACGGTTATTGATAGTGACCATCATGAGGTAGGCTTCACATTTACTTTTTTGGTTTGTTTTCCTTAAGCAATCAATTTATATAATTAAAATATAAAGGTTATATATGCTGGAAGCACAGTTCATATGATAAGGAGATACTGTTACTTCCCAAGGTATGTTGTGTTCACTGTTCAGCACCTGGACCAAATTTAATTCTTATTGCTGAGAGTTTATTTTTATAAAGATATGATACTTGAGCCTAACTCAACCCCAAAAGCTAGCTCACGAGGGGCGGATTGCCCAAGTTTATATAAGCAGACCACCACTTCATTCCTCAACCGATGTGGAACACTCCCTTCACACTCAGGCCCAACTGAGTGTGGACCAGGAACAACCAGGGATGAACCTGACATTGCTACCATGTAAGATATGACACTTGGGCCTAACTCAACCTCAAAAGCCAGCTCATGAGGGGAGGATTGCCCAAGTCCATATAAACAGACCATCAGTCCATTCCCCAAACGATGAGGGACTTTAGCCCACTCTAAACATTTTTCAATAATAACTGCACAGAGACTCGGCTTGCTTTCTCTCTCTTTCTTCACCTATTTGCTTTCTTCTTTTCAAGTTGTCTCCAACGGAGGGTGATGGACTGAAAACTATGAAACTGCTGTGTTTCCACAGCATCGATTCTTATAACAATAGGAAAGATGGCATATAAGATGTCAATCTTTAAGTATTGATATTAATATTTTTTGTTTAGAGGATTGAAAAAGAAGAAATCTTTCATCCGTACTTGACCAACGCGGTATCAAAATTATGTAGATAGATATATTAGGATGTGGCTCGACCAAAGTACTTAAATCGAGAAGCATTCATTTTGATTCTCTTACCAAACTGAATACTTCTGATTTAACTACTGTGATCTTGCCACATCTTAATATCTACATAAGTTTGACACCGTCTTAAATAGTTAAATCAGTACTCATATTAGTTATTGAGCCGAATGAGAGAAATCTATTCATTTCATGCTAATATTATGACTTTCTTATTCACATCAGAATCTGGATACTGGTACAATTCATGTCATGGCATATATAGTGGTCTCTCCTCTCCCTCCATACTGTATTCTGTGAAACATAGTATCTGCTGTAACTATTCAGAGTCTATGCAGAATGTTTGCACTTCTATTCTCAATTCTCAACATTATCCAGAAACCAGCATACAAATACATACATATTCTATAAATCCTTCATTTTCCTTATCAACATTCTTAACTCTCGCCTATGAGATACCACACAACCATATAATCCTCTTATTCTCACTAAAAATCAACTAATGACAGAGTAAAATAAAAATGGAAATAGAATGAAGCTACGAGCCATTTATAATTTAAGGAACTACTGTCCATTTAAAATAAATGCACAATTATAACAGAGACTCAATGTTACAATGTATAGTCCAACCAGGGTAAGGTGGGGGAACTGCACTTACCTTTGGGCAAACAGGCTTCACAAATGACGGTCGCACAGGAAGGCCAAAAACTTTTATTTGAGATGGTTGGAGGCCAGCTTTCAATGCTCTTCTTGCAACCTCTTCCGATGGACAGTAGCACCTTGTAACAAGTTTATGAAACCTGAAAGTGGGGAAAAAGTCAGTACTAGTGTCCAAATTACACATTTGGTGAATACGTGCAAAATGTACAATGTCAGATGACGAGGGCATAAATCAACTAATATGTGTGTTAAATATACCATGTTGGATGACAAGTACTTAAATCCGTTACAACAGTAGTAAATATAATCTTCTTTAAGAGCCCCTTAGACCTCAAGATACGTAGAGGCACATGCTGCATTAGAGGATGTACACTAATAATGATATCCGGCTGGTATTTCATTAAACCTTTTGCAACCTTCCTGCACACAGTATGAGAGAAGAACTCTAAGGTATATGACAAAAGCAACTATAATTAGCAAATGTACAAGTTAGCTAACACTCAACAGCATACACATTAAGCCTCATAGTGAATTCAGTAAAATGACATTCAACATGTTTTTCAAGAAAGATAACAGTGAGCGATAACACTCGACAGCATGCTAGGGACACTTGTCCTTTATCATATATCCTACAGCCATTCCCATGATCAAATATAGATTATCATTCGATACATTAAAACGGAGTAACTTTCCCATTTGTGAACATATTAGCTTGCAAAACAGAAAGTGTCCCTCTTGACAATCTTGTTGTATACTCCCGTTGCAGCAGTAACTAAAAGTTCTTTCTTTTAATACAAGTTGAGTCTTGTATTTTCTGTCAGCAGAAGGATTCAACTAATGAAGTTGTCTAACCTTGCAATAAAAGCATATGTAGCAGCAAAATTGGATTGATGAACTACACGAGGCGCCGATGCATAATATGTCATTCTCCATAAAGGGTCATATTTCACCAAAAAGTTGTAACTTCTTGGCAATTGGTTGAAGGGCCACGGCGTATGATCATTCCATAAATCAGTAACAAATACCTGCAATCCACACCCTCTTTAAACTAATAAAACATAATCCACAAACATACACATACACACATTTATCACACCTAACACATAAATCCTACACTATCAAACAAAATCGATCGAAATGACCTGATATTTATCTCCGAATTGTTCGTTGAACGTTGCCTTAATGGCTTCAGCAGATGCCCTGTGACCCCCACCAGTATCACTCATCAAAATTAGCACCTTTTTTGGGAATTCTGATTCAACACCATTAATGGGCACTACTCCTTCATTCATGGTAACATCCCCATCTTCTCTCAACCCATTACTATCCTCACAATCAACACCAACAGAGGCAAACCCAAGTGGAATTCTCTCACAATGCAGCCTAATATCTCTATTAAACTGAAGAATCACTCTTCTAATTCTTGAAATACCACCATTTCTACAACTATTCAAACTAAATAAAGGCTGTAATGGCTTCTTCTTATGATTCAAACACAAAAGAGCCCAATTTGAGTGTACATCTAAAGTATAGCTGCTATTATTGAGTTTATTGGAGTTTTTAAACGCGAAAGAGCCAAACTTGGATACAAAATCAAAGGGGTTGGCGGATTCTTGAGTCACAGAGGAAGGCTGTATCATTCTTGAAATTTGGGAGATGACAATATGATCAAAATCAGTGCGCAATATGATAATGTGACACAAGTTGGGAATTGTTTCTCTGCTTCTTACGAATCTTTATGTAAAATTGGTGAGAAATGCTAGTGAATGTAATATGCTGGGAATTTCTCTCTTTTAATGCTCACAAGTCACAAATCACATGACCTGTGAAAAAATAAATTAAACTTCAATTCCTTTTAACAGAAGTGACGAATTTATATGCTACTCCCTCTCTCCGAAATTATGAGTACTAATATATTGATCAACTTTATTATTTTACCCTTTGTTTATATTAATTAGTCTTTTGATTATTTTTTTTGATTTTTAAAATTTGTTTAAACTTCTAAAGATCATATTAATTGTAGGAATAAAATAAAAAAAATACTTTTAATAAGATATCCATTTAATATGGGATGGAGGGAGTAACAAACATATAATTCCTTTAATTAGTTTTGCTTTAGAAAAGAGACGTCTTGGATTCGAGTCTTTGAAAATAATCTGTTGAAAATGCTACTTTTGAATGCGTGAATTTAAATTTAGTCAAGCTCCACTTCAAATATTGGACACAGAAACAAAACAAAACAAAAAAGTTATTTACTTGTCTCAATATACTAAAGAAATGAGATATAGTTTAATCATTTTGTTAATCTTTACTTGTTCATATTTGACTTGACATATTCCTTCATGATATAATGATAATTTTACTATATCACCCATAATTATTATAAACAATGGGAAGTTGGGAAATGACTTATGTTTAACAATTAAGAGTCAAAAAGATATAAAAGGATAAATTATATTTTTCAAATTGATAAAGTAAAAGTGTACATGAATAAACGTATAAAGCATTATATTGAGCATTTTTTCGCTTTCAAAAAGAAAGAAAGAAGTCATGTTCACGTTTCGAAAATATATGCGATTACAAAATTAATTTTTAGCCGTCGATTTAAATGGAGATTCACGTTCCATATTGCATTATGGATATAACTATTTGTCAATTAAGCACACAACAAACATCACTCTGTAAATTTTTATGAGGTCACTCAAAAGCCAAATCTTGCTCACTGATTAAGACGGTGATGGCGTAAATACATTCTGTGCTTCTAATCCAATTAATCGCGCAGATCTTTAGGGTTGCTTTTTTAATCATCGTTACATTTCTTCATATTGATTTTATACCAGTAACCGATTTATGATCTCCTCTGGTGCATAGGAAAAACAGATTGATAAACTTCTCTACCATAATAATTCTTTGACATTTACCAAAAATCAAGTTACATGTTATAAGTTATAACACAAATCTCATACAAACCAACAGGAAATGAGATCACTTATAAGAAGACAATAATGAACATTATCAGAATCTTGAAGAGATAAGGGACCAAACAAAAGATGGCCCTCCTTGTAGGACATTGTTAGGTTACTGTAAATTCATAAGGCTCCTTCTAAGGCCTTAAAAAGAAAACTACTGTTGGTTCCATCTTTGTAAGAACTCTCACCAGTTAACAACTTTCTATCTCGAAATCCAAATATTGAGTCATTTTACCATTCAATTTCCGGTATCATCCCTCTTAACGGGAATGTGCCTTGGCTGGTGGAGAGTCCCCTAGACTTACCATCATGCTTCACAGCCCCCGAATACTACTACCTGGCTGGACAGAATAATGCAGAAAACCTATCCAAGTCCAGCGCACAAACATTAAAGTTCTAGCAACAACCAGCTATCGGAACAAATGTGTCTGCTCGCAGTGACATTGGCTGGCAGCTAACATCCTCACAACTCTTGTGGTAGAGCATCTTCTGTACATAGTACATCAGATAGCTTTGTGAGGCCCTAACAACATCTTCATCGACTTCAGTTATCCACGCATCGTCACATTTGTACCATTGGTTTCTCAAATGCAAATACGTCACGTAATGACCAGATTCTAACATTCCTGAATGTGTGACCACTGCAAAAATTTCAAATTCTGTAGAAACATCTGATTCATCACCATCAAACGAAAAGATTCTGTTCCCGTATCTTTTTCTTACAATTGAAGATGATAAATATGGTTTCATGTCCAAAGAGAAAGGAAATTGCACGTGGCGATCAATCTTTCTGGACATTTTTCTGGTGGGAGAATGTTCAAATCGCTTTATATGAAAGCAGAGCACAAGTGGGAGCTTTTTGATGGACATTTGTTTCAAAGCGTCTTGCTTTTCGTGACAATTTTCACAGTACAGTTTCTGATCGGGTCCCAATTTTTCTGGTCTTGTAAAGAGGTCCAAGCAACCTACAAGAGATTCATTTGGCTTGCTGGACTTACTAGCAAAATCTTTTCGGCTGGAGTTGCAGGAACTCAAGTCAAGAGAAATGTCCATACAAGGATCGTGAGTTGTTGAAGTGAAACCGCATGATGCACATGTGACATCAGATCTCAGGAGCCCGTAGAAGGCCCTATGAGCAATACACTGGCAATCTCCATTATCTGTTTAAGAAATGCTTCTTTATCAGAGACAATGAAGAAGAGGAAACCACAAAACTCTCGAGTTCTCAAGGTCTTAATACATGAATCACCCCTTCTCTCATCAATGAAATTGATCCCAAATGGAAGTACAGGCCGAAAATTTTAAATCGTAAATCGAGCATGTACATAAACAAGATCTGTGTACTGTTTCTACTCACTGTGTTGCATTTCAGACAGAAAAAGATGAGCCATTATCTAAGCAACAGATCCCAGAAGATGTCCTACATAGACAAGAAGTATAATAGCCATTCTCATCAAAATATACCTTTGATAGCCAAACTTGGCTTCTCCTCTTTGTCATGGATCCTGTCCAGCATTGAAATGAAGAACTCATGAGCATCCTGCTGCTCGTAGGTAGCATGGTTTTCTGAATGCTGCCACCAACTGCAAACATAAATAACAATTCAATCAAAAAGAATCCACTAAACAGGTCTTCAGCATGTCAAGCCTCCAACCAATGATAACAATTTCCACGAGTAAGCGTCTGATCTACGCTAACAAATGATTGATATCTTACAAGATATAGCAGCATAGAGAAAATCTCAGTAGACTTATTTTGACATGATAAGGGAATTATAAACTTGCACATTGTCAACTATTAGAGGAAATGCACCAAATCTTGGTTATCCAAAAACTCTATGAAGAATCTTCAAAGTAAGAACATATGGTTTCACAATTACACTACAATTGATGAGACAACTCAATATTAACTAAAAGCAAGGTTGTGAATTTGTGGGGATTAAATATATTTTACATTTTTGCAGATCCTGTTATATTCAAGTATCTAGTATTATTAAGTTAAACGACGAGGACAGATCGAAAGCGATTCGAGTTCAATCACAAGACATAAAGCCTACTAACAGTCACAGACCTGTAAAGAAACTGAGCTGGACTATAAGGGGTCCGATCACCAGAAAATACAGCTGAAAACATTAGATCAATGTCACAAGGCAAACACAATCGATCCGAAGACATCTTTCTACAAATTTCTCGGTTATGCCTATCACTAAGGAAGTAATTTCTCACAGGGGGTGCATGAAGCAACACTTGCAACACAGAATTCATGAAACAAGTATTGCCCAAATTGTTCAAACCCCTTAATCCCAATGGAAAACACGATTTCGACTTCCGAATAAACAATCTCTTCATATTCTTTGAATCTAAATCCATACAAAAACTCAACCTTCTCCTCTTACTAAATCTCAACTCACTCTCCTCAACCCCATTTTCACCTCTTGAAAACCCCATGATGTGATTACACATAACAGCTTTATCAAAATCAGGATCATACACCTGATCACAACACACAAAGCAATAAAGCTCAGCCCTTTCCATATCTACTAAAATCTCATGTCCATCTTGTGACTGGCTATGCAAAAGGGCATGATTTGATTCAGATGACAAACAACAAAACACTGATGAACAGATCAAACACATGTATAATCTGCCCTGACATCCACTACAAACACTACATCTATGTATCTCCAATTTCGACAACTCCAATGTTGTCCTACCATATGGAGTTGTCCTAAAACAATCTTGAATCAAATTGTACCCACATAAATCATTTTTCACCTTGTACTCTGCAAGATGCTTGCAGGGCTTTGGATTTGTATACAAAGCGTTGCTTGAGTACATACTAATCTTGATTCTTGATTAAGCGTCAAAATCAAATTTTGGTAAACACCCAACACAAAACAAGAATTAAAGAACAAAGCTTTCTTTGATCTGTGCAGAAACAATCAAACTTAGGCTGAAAAATATCAAGAATTTTTTTTAAAAAAATATACAAATATCACTTTAAGAATTAAAATTAATGGGTTGATCTAAAATTGCTAACAAGATTTAAATAAAAAAAAAAGTTAATTTTTTTTGGGTCAGATTTCAATGGAAACAGAGAGTTGTGATGGAGAAAAAGGGAGAGGAGGCGTTTTTTTGTGTAGGAGAGGACTGGAGAAAGACCGACTATCATTGTATTCTCCTGTGGGAGAGAGCACGGGTGTTACTGTGCATCTCAATGCGTGGCAAGATCACGGCCGTTTAATTGTTGTTCCACTTAGATATAACTCTAATTTGACATTTGTTTGGATTCTAACGAATTGATGATGTTTTGATGTTTATTGACAAAAAGGCATCTTCTAGTGCAATGGCAGTAGGCTTTAGTTAGAAAACCAAAAGATCTTTTGAAGACAGAAGACACAATGTATTAGGGTTGGGCATTCGGTTCTTCGGTTCGGTTTATTTAAATTTCGATTTGGTGTTTCGGTGTTCGGTTTTGAAAATGTATTCATCAAATACCAAATCAAAATATTTCGGTTCGGTTCGGTTTTTTAAACTTCGGTTCGGTTTAATTTGGTGTTTTTAAAACGGTTTTTCGGTGCAAGCAAATAAAAAATAAAATGAAAATTAAATTATCTAAATGTTTGACTAAAGATAAAAGTTGAAAACTCGAAATAATCAATTAACATATTTAATAGTTAAAGCTTCCAACAAAGAACTAAAGAAGTTTTTTTTTCTCTTTCCGATTTTTTGTTTCCAACAAACACTCTTTGTAATAGTAGCCAACAATTTAAACCAAGAATTCAATACTTGAAACTTAAAAGTTAAAACAATACAAAGTTAAAAATGCCTTAATATTCAACTTCATTCAAATAAAAAACAATAGGAGTCACAACTCACAAACACAAGTTACCAAGTATATAATTAATAAATTTAAAATATTATTTTAAATTTAGCTAATAAAATTTCGGTTTTTCGGTGCACCGAATTTTTCTTACCCTTACATCGAATACTGAACCGAAAAACCAAAATTCCGAAAAAAAAACACCAAAATCGAACCGAAAAACCGACACCGAAAAATCGAATTAGTTTAGTTCGGTTCGGTTTTTCGATTTTCGGTATTTATACCCACCCCTACAATGTACAAATGGTACTAGTTAGGTATACTGCGATAACATAAATAAGAATATCTCATAAAATTATTTTATTTTATTTTTATATAAAATAGTTTTTATTATTTTAATATGAATGGTGGAAAACTTTAATTATGAAATCATTTCAAGTTAAATATGAAATAAAGTTAATCTTAAATGTCACACGTATAAAATGATTCAAGTTTAAAAAAATTAAATTTTCAAATTTACTAGAGATGATCATTGGGTTCATTTTATATTTAACAAAAATATATATATATATATATATATATATATATATATAAAGCTGAAAATCGCTGATGTGGCACCTCTCTAAGGCCACTATTTGCATTTATCTATTTTCTCCTTCTTTTTTTTTTGAGATTTTCCCTATAAAATAAGCAAGTAACTGAGTTAATGAGTTAACAATTTCCCCCAAGGTAAATGCTCAATTGCAGCCCACATCACCTAATCAATTCAGATAATATTAAAGTCCAAAACGTTTTCATTCAAGCCCAGCCCACGTACCTCACTTAATGACCCAATTGAATATTTTTTAAGGCGTTATTTTATCCTACAGCGCTATTTGTATCCTATATTCCTCTATTTTTTTTACCTTCTCCTCAGCACTACAGAAGGTGCGTTTTCACCTCCCAAGTTCAGCACTACAGAAGGTGAATTTTCACCTTCTACCATCGTTAACCCATTCCTTCATCTTCCTCATTCGTAACTGTAATGTCTTTAATTGTGTATTAATCTCTGAATCATTACCCTATTAAAATGTGTGGCCTTTCATACCCTAATTCTTACCGTATATATAGTTTGGTAGTGAATCTTTGGCATATTCAAATTTTCATTCTCCATTTATCTTTTAGTTGAGTTTTATCAATGGCATATTCTTGCCTTTCAGAGTTGGTTACTGGTCGAGATGATTTCACAATTAGGGTTAGACTTTGTAGAATGTGGGATGCCATTAACCCTAAGAAAAATGGCGAGCTGATCAGTATGGATATGATATTTATTGATGAAAAGGTATATCTTATTATATTGATTCTAATTTTCCAAATGCTTATTATTCTTCAAAGTTTCAATTCTCAAATATCTTAAAACTTTCTTCTATTAGGGAAATTTGATGCATGGCAAATTAGGAAAAATCAAGTTAACAGATTTAAAGTTAAGCTGAGTGAAGGTTCGGTATTTATCATAAAGAACTTCAAAGTTGTTGAAAGCATTGGTGGATATAGACCTGTTGAAAATTATTTTCTTCGCCTCAACTGCAATCAAGAATTTATCTGATGATATTGTTGATATTCCTATAAACAGATTTCAATTTATCAAACTAGATATGATTGACTCAAGAGTGAACAACACCAGTGTGTTATCAGGTTTATATTTATATATAGTATGTTTTGCTAAAGTATTTAAACGTCCACGTTAATTTTAAATGAACTTCTTCTTCCTCATTCGTAGATGTGGTTGGTTGTTTATATGGAGTTGGTGAGATGGAGAGCGCTGGTTCAAAATGGAAAAAAAAGGGACATCCACATTGTTACTGATTAGTAAGTCACTATCTCACCTGAAGAAACTTTAGATTCTTATCTTTTTACGGGAGAATTGGAGTTCGGCTTACTACTATTATGATGACTACTCTTAGGTATCACTGTATGAGAAGTCATTCGGAATTAATTTGTTCACACCTTTTAAGCTTCTACATTATTGGCACTTAATAACTTCACTTCTTTTGATTAAATTTAGATGAATCAAATGAAGTCTTCACTTTTAAATTCTGATTTATATTTCTCATGTAAGGCCACCATTTGTATTTATCTATTTTCTTCTTTTTTTGAGATTTTCCCTCAATTTTTCCCTATAAAATAAGCAAGTAAACGAGTTAACAATTTCACCCAAAGTAAATGCTCAATTGCAGCCCACATCACCTAATCAATTCAGATAATATTAAAGTCCAAAACGTTTTCATTCAAGCCCAGCCCACGTACCTCACTTAATGACCCAATTGAATATTTTTTAAGGCGTTATTTTATCCTACAGCGCTATTTGTATCCTATATTCCTCTATTTTTTTTACCTTCTCCTCAGCACTACAGAAGGTGCGTTTTCACCTCCCAAGTTCAGCACTACAGAAGGTGAATTTTCACCTTCTACCATCGTTAACCCATTCCTTCATCTTCCTCATTCGTAACTGTAATGTCTTTAATTGTGTATTAATCTCTGAATCATTACCCTATTAAAATGTGTGGCCTTTCATACCCTAATTCTTACCGTATATATAGTTTGGTAGTGAATCTTTGGCATATTCAAATTTTCATTCTCCATTTATCTTTTAGTTGAGTTTTATCAATGGCATATTCTTGCCTTTCAGAGTTGGTTACTGGTCGAGATGATTTCACAATTAGGGTTAGACTTTGTAGAATGTGGGATGCCATTAACCCTAAGAAAAATGGCGAGCTGATCAGTATGGATATGATATTTATTGATGAAAAGGTATATCTTATTATATTGATTCTAATTTTCCAAATGCTTATTATTCTTCAAAGTTTCAATTCTCAAATATCTTAAAACTTTCTTCTATTAGGGAAATTTGATGCATGGCAAATTAGGAAAAATCAAGTTAACAGATTTAAAGTTAAGCTGAGTGAAGGTTCGGTATTTATCATAAAGAACTTCAAAGTTGTTGAAAGCATTGGTGGATATAGACCTGTTGAAAATTATTTTCTTCGCCTCAACTGCAATTAAGAATTTATCTGATGATATTGTTGATATTCCTATAAACGGATTTCAATTTATCATACTAGATATGATTGACTCAAGAGTGAACAACACCAGTGTGTTATCAGGTTTATATTTATATATAGTATGTTTTGCTAAAGTATTTAAACGTCCACGTTAATTTTAAATGAACTTCTTCTTCCTCATTCGTAGATGTGGTTGGTTGTTTATATGGAGTTGGTGAGATGGAGAGCGCTGGTTCAAAATGGAAAAAAAAGGGACATCCACATTGTTACTGATTAGTAAGTCACTATCTCACCTGAAGAAACTTTAGATTCTTATCTTTTTACGGGAGAATTGGAGTTCGGCTTACTACTATTATGATGACTACTCTTAGGTATCACTGTATGAGAAGTCATTCGGAATTAATTTGTTCACACCTTTTAAGCTTCTACATTATTGGCACTTAATAACTTCACTTCTTTTGATTAAATTTAGATGAATCAAATGAAGTCTTCACTTTTAAATTCTGATTTATATTTCTCATGTAAGGCCACCATTTGTATTTATCTATTTTCTTCTTTTTTTGAGATTTTCCCTCAATTTTTCCCTATAAAATAAGCAAGTAAACGAGTTAACAATTTCACCCAAAGTAAATGCTCAATTGCAGCCCACATCACCTAATCAATTCAGATAATATTAAAGTCCAAAACGTTTTCATTCAAGCCCAGCCCACGTACCTCACTTAATGACCCAATTGAATATTTTTTAAGGCGTTATTTTATCCTACAGCGCTATTTGTATCCTATATTCCTCTATTTTTTTTACCTTCTCCTCAGCACTACAGAAGGTGCGTTTTCACCTCCCAAGTTCAGCACTACAGAAGGTGAATTTTCACCTTCTACCATCGTTAACCCATTCCTTCATCTTCCTCATTCGTAACTGTAATGTCTTTAATTGTGTATTAATCTCTGAATCATTACCCTATTAAAATGTGTGGCCTTTCATACCCTAATTCTTACCGTATATATAGTTTGGTAGTGAATCTTTGGCATATTCAAATTTTCATTCTCCATTTATCTTTTAGTTGAGTTTTATCAATGGCATATTCTTGCCTTTCAGAGTTGGTTACTGGTCGAGATGATTTCACAATTAGGGTTAGACTTTGTAGAATGTGGGATGCCATTAACCCTAAGAAAAATGGCGAGCTGATCAGTATGGATATGATATTTATTGATGAAAAGGTATATCTTATTATATTGATTCTAATTTTCCAAATGCTTATTATTCTTCAAAGTTTCAATTCTCAAATATCTTAAAACTTTCTTCTATTAGGGAAATTTGATGCATGGCAAATTAGGAAAAATCAAGTTAACAGATTTAAAGTTAAGCTGAGTGAAGGTTCGGTATTTATCATAAAGAACTTCAAAGTTGTTGAAAGCATTGGTGGATATAGACCTGTTGAAAATTATTTTCTTCGCCTCAACTGCAATTAAGAATTTATCTGATGATATTGTTGATATTCCTATAAACGGATTTCAATTTATCATACTAGATATGATTGACTCAAGAGTGAACAACACCAGTGTGTTATCAGGTTTATATTTATATATAGTATGTTTTGCTAAAGTATTTAAACGTCCACGTTAATTTTAAATGAACTTCTTCTTCCTCATTCGTAGATGTGGTTGGTTGTTTATATGGAGTTGGTGAGATGGAGAGCGCTGGTTCAAAATGGAAAAAAAAGGGACATCCACATTGTTACTGATTAGTAAGTCACTATCTCACCTGAAGAAACTTTAGATTCTTATCTTTTTACGGGAGAATTGGAGTTCGGCTTACTACTATTATGATGACTACTCTTAGGTATCACTGTATGAGAAGTCATTCGGAATTAATTTGTTCACACCTTTTAAGCTTCTACATTATTGGCACTTAATAACTTCACTTCTTTTGATTAAATTTAGATGAATCAAATGAAGTCTTCACTTTTAAATTCTGATTTATATTTCTCATGTAAGGCCACCATTTGTATTTATCTATTTTCTTCTTTTTTTGAGATTTTCCCTCAATTTTTCCCTATAAAATAAGCAAGTAAACGAGTTAACAATTTCACCCAAAGTAAATGCTCAATTGCAGCCCACATCACCTAATCAATTCAGATAATATTAAAGTCCAAAACGTTTTCATTCAAGCCCAGCCCACGTACCTCACTTAATGACCCAATTGAATATTTTTTAAGGCGTTATTTTATCCTACAGCGCTATTTGTATCCTATATTCCTCTATTTTTTTTACCTTCTCCTCAGCACTACAGAAGGTGCGTTTTCACCTCCCAAGTTCAGCACTACAGAAGGTGAATTTTCACCTTCTACCATCGTTAACCCATTCCTTCATCTTCCTCATTCGTAACTGTAATGTCTTTAATTGTGTATTAATCTCTGAATCATTACCCTATTAAAATGTGTGGCCTTTCATACCCTAATTCTTACCGTATATATAGTTTGGTAGTGAATCTTTGGCATATTCAAATTTTCATTCTCCATTTATCTTTTAGTTGAGTTTTATCAATGGCATATTCTTGCCTTTCAGAGTTGGTTTCTGGTCGAGATGATTTCACAATTAGGGTTAGACTTTGTAGAATGTGGGATGCCATTAACCCTAAGAAAAATGGCGAGCTGATCAGTATGGATATGATATTTATTGATGAAAAGGTATATCTTATTATATTGATTCTAATTTTCCAAATGCTTATTATTCTTCAAAGTTTCAATTCTCAAATATCTTAAAACTTTCTTCTATTAGGGAAATTTGATGCATGGCAAATTAGGAAAAATCAAGTTAACAGATTTAAAGTTAAGCTGAGTGAAGGTTCGGTATTTATCATAAAGAACTTCAAAGTTGTTGAAAGCATTGGTGGATATAGACCTGTTGAAAATTATTTTCTTCGCCTCAACTGCAATCAAGAATTTATCTGATGATATTGTTGATATTCCTATAAACGGATTTCAATTTATCATACTAGATATGATTGACTCAAGAGTGAACAACACCAGTGTGTTATCAGGTTTATATTTATATATAGTATGTTTTGCTAAAGTATTTAAACGTCCACGTTAATTTTAAATGAACTTCTTCTTCCTCATTCGTAGATGTGGTTGGTTGTTTATATGGAGTTGGTGAGATGGAGAGCGCTGGTTCAAAATGGAAAAAAAAGGGACATCCACATTGTTACTGATTAGTAAGTCACTATCTCACCTGAAGAAACTTTAGATTCTTATCTTTTTACGGGAGAATTGGAGTTCGGCTTACTACTATTATGATGACTACTCTTAGGTATCACTGTATGAGAAGTCATTCGGAATTAATTTGTTTACACCTTTTAAGCTTCTACATTATTGGCACTTAATAACTTCACTTCTTTTGATTAAATTTAGATGAATCAAATGAAGTCTTCACTTTTAAATTCTGATTTATATTTCTCATGTAAGGCCACCATTTGTATTTATCTATTTTCTTCTTTTTTTGAGATTTTCCCTCAATTTTTCCCTATAAAATAAGCAAGTAAACGAGTTAACAATTTCACCCAAAGTAAATGCTCAATTGCAGCCCACATCACCTAATCAATTCAGATAATATTAAAGTCCAAAACGTTTTCATTCAAGCCCAGCCCACGTACCTCACTTAATGACCCAATTGAATATTTTTTAAGGCGTTATTTTATCCTACAGCGCTATTTGTATCCTATA
The DNA here is from genome assembly GCA_018342035.1 of Solanum appendiculatum. Lineage (NCBI taxonomy): Eukaryota > Viridiplantae > Streptophyta > Magnoliopsida > Solanales > Solanaceae > Solanum > Solanum appendiculatum. The sequence goes on along the minus strand of JAGDQO010000377.1, from coordinate 377,717 downwards.
TTCCTCTATTTTTTTTACCTTCTCCTCAGCACTACAGAAGGTGCGTTTTCACCTCCCAAAGTTCAGCACTACAGAAGGTGAATTTTCACCTTCTACCATCGTTAACCCATTCCTTCATCTTCCTCATTCGTAACCGTAATGTCTTTAATTGTGTATTAATCTCTGAATCATTACCCTATTAAAATGTGTGGCCTTTCATACCTTAATTCTTACCGTATATATAGTTTGGTAGTGAATCTTTGGCATATTCAAATTTTCATTCTCCATTTATCTTTTAGTTGAGTTTTATCAATGGCATATTCTTGCCTTTCAGAGTTGGTTTCTGGTCGAGATGATTTCACAATTAGGGTTAGACTTTGTAGAATGTGGGATGCCATTAACCCTAAGAAAAATGGCGAGCTGATCAGTATGGATATGATATTTATTGATGAAAAGGTATATCTTATTATATTGATTCTAATTTTCCAAATGCTTATTATTCTTCAAAGTTTCAATTCTCAAATATCTTAAAACTTTCTTCTATTAGGGAAATTTGATGCATGGCATAATTAGGAAAAATCAAGTTAACAGATTTAAAGTTAAGCTGAGTGAAGGTTCGGTATTTATCATCAAGAACTTCAAAGTTGTTGAAAGCATTGGTGGATATAGACCTGTTGAAAATTATTTTCTTCGCCTCAACTGCAATCAAGAATTTATCTGATGATATTGTTGATATTCCTATAAACAGATTTCAATTTATCAAACTAGATATGATTGACTCAAGAGTGAACAACACCAGTGTGTTATCAGGTTTATATTTATATATAGTATGTTTTGCTAAAGTATTTAAACGTCCACGTTAATTTTAAATGAACTTCTTCTTCCTCATTCGTAGATGTGGTTGGTTGTTTATATGGAGTTGGTGAGATGGAGAGCGCTGGTTCAAAATGGAAAAAAAAGGGACATCCACATTGTTACTGATTAGTAAGTCACTATCTCACCTGAAGAAACTTTAGATTCTTATCTTTTTACGGGAGAATTGGAGTTCGGCTTACTACTATTATGATGACTACTCTTAGGTATCACTGTATGAGAAGTCATTCGGAATTAATTTGTTTACACCTTTTAAGCTTCTACATTATTGGCACTTAATAACTTCACTTCTTTTGATTAAATTTAGATGAATCAAATGAAGTCTTCACTTTTAAATTCTGATTTATATTTTTTCTGTATAGTTCGGCTAAATAAAAAATTACCTTATAGGAAGAACTTGGGGAAAAGTTTGCTCCTTATTTGTATAACAAGGATGTTGGCCGGTATATAGTGATAGTGACTTCTACTACAGTGAAAGAATTTCGTTGTAATTGTTTCTGATTTAATTGTAGTTGTTATTAATTTTATTTGTAACATTTTGAAGAAATGTGATTGTTACATTTTTACTGCATTTGTTGGTAATAGGTGAGGTTAGTTTCTCCACCACCTATGCAAGCAAAATTTATGTAAATCTTGATATAGATTACATAAGATCTTTGGTTCCAAAGTTTTCCATCATGTCCTCAGACGTTCAAATTATAGAAAGCTCTAATGTGAACAGCCTTCCGATTAAGGAAGAGATGTTTTTGAACCGTATGGACATTAAGGAGTTGTTGGAGTCTGAGTAGAGCTATGAAATACATGTTATTTTCTTAATTTGTTTCTTCTGTTTGTAATTTTCCATTTCAATAGGATTGATACACTATATAATGTATTTTAAAAAAATTGTAGGAATATATTGTCACTGTGAAGGGAAAAATTATAGAAATAGATAACTACTTTGGCTCGTACTACATCTCCTGTAATGTGTGTTCTAAGAAGATTGAACCTGTCAATAGTGTCTACCGCTGCCATAATTGCAATAAGGATTGCAAGTTTCCTTTGGTGAAGTAAAGATTCTAGAAGGACTGCAAATTTGATTTGTATGTATTGTGAATTAAACTAACTTAGTGTCTAAACATAGGTTCAAGATACAAATAAAAGTGACAGATAAGACGGGGGACACTACGTTTACCCTATTTAATGATGTGGCTGAGAAACTCATTGATACATCAGCTCACAAGTTGTTCAATAAGCTAACCTTAGCTGACAATGTTGTGCCTGCCCAAGTTCAAAGCCTATGCGGAAAAAAATTGTTTTTAAACTAAAATTAAACAAGTATAATTTGAAAGAAGGGCTTGAGAATTTTACAATATCAAAGCTTTGGATTCCAGATGATGATTTGGAAGTACAATACAAACTAAGGAAAGAGGAAAAGGTATTGCAATATCGAGTTTGAGTTTGTAATTCACTATTACCTTTACTTTGTAAATAATCCTTTTTTTTGTTGTTGATGTTTTTGTAGGGGAAAACCTTACTTGAGTATGACATCTAGCCAAACGATCAGGGATCTGAAGGATTGTCCAAAGAGATGGTAATTGGATTTAGTGTTTTAAATTATGGTACTTCAAATCATTTTAAAGATTAACATGTTAAATAAATATGTTGATAAATTTACTTTTGAAAGAATAATCAGGTATCTGTTGATGTGTTATTGGATCAGTTGGATGATCCTGAGAAAGAACTACATGTCACTAATAGTGGTAAGAGTAGGAAACGAAGAAACCTAATCATAGATGACGATGGATTAAGTGTTGAAGACACAAATAAGTTGAAGAAGTAGAGGGATTAGTGTTGCTTTTGATTAGATTATGGTGAATTAAGTGTTGAAGACACAAATAAGTTCAAGAAGTAGAGGGATTAGTGTTGCTTCTGACCACTTTTTTACATATTTATTGTTTGAGCTTATTTAAATTATTTGGTTCTTTTACCCTTTTTAGTTTAGTGTCATGAGTAGATGTGTGTTGTCTTTTGTGATGATATTCATACTTGTATGGTTTTATCCCAACTTAGACAGCCTCTAATAATAATATATTCAGTTTTTTGCATAAGTCTTATCATACATTTGTTTATCTGTTTACTTGTCCAAAATGCACAAATAAGCAAGACAGATGATATACCCACCACATTGCAAGAAATGTCAAAATTGTCAACTTAAATGAACTTATAATGAGCTAGAAAGGTTATTCTAAGATGTGTGTAAATGGAGATAGAAGAGACAGAGTGTCGAAGGAAACATCAAATATGTTTAATTATAGTAATTATAATACGTACGGCAATATAGATATGTGCACTTCAACTTGACTATTCTTTTCCTACACCTCTCGAAAAACATTATTTTGCAATTGATATCAATGAAAAAGGCTATAAATAAAATACATATTTCAAAATGGACGAGATAACTTCTAAACAAAATGACTTAGTTACTTATAATTACTTATAATTGCCTTCCGTCAATTGCCTTTGAGGAATAGTTTCAAGTGGATGTTGACTCATGGATGACTTAATTTCTTGTAATTGCCTGACATACGCTGCCTTTAAGTGTAAAACTTAACACATAGAGGTTCTTGATGTTACATTAAGTTGTGGATTTGTGTTGTTGAAGAGGAGAAGCTTTTGGTTTATAAACACCTGTCAAATAGTACTTTGCACTCATTCACGAGATAACTTCCTAATAAAATGACTTAGTTACTTATAATTGCCTTCCGGCAGTTGCCTTTGAGGAATAGTTTCAACTGGATGTTGACTCATGGATGACTTAGTTTCTTATAATTGCCTTCAATAAGTTGCCTTTGAGTCTAAAACTTAACACATAGAGGTATTTGATGTTACATTCAGTTTTGGATTTGTGTTGTTGAAGAGAAGAAGCTTTTGGTTTATAAACTCCTAACAAATGGTACTTTGCACTCATTCACGAGATAACTTCCAAACAAAATGACTTAGTAACTTATAATTGCCTTCCACCAGTTGCCTTTGAGGAATAGTTTCAAGTGGATGTTGACTCATCGATGACTTAGTTTCTTATAATTGCCTTCCATAAGATGCCTTTAAGTCTAAAACTTAACACATAGAGGTATTTGATGTTACATTCAGTTTTGGATTTGTGTTGTTGAAGAGGAAAAGCTTTTGGTTTATAAACACCTGTCAAATGGTACTTTCCACTCATTCAGAAGATAACTTCCAAACAAAATGACTTACTTACTTATAATTGCCTTCCGGTAATTGTCTTTGAGGAATAGTTTCAAGTGGATGTTGACTCATGGATGACTTAGTTTCTTATAATTGCCTTCCATAAGTTGCCTCTTATTCTAAAGGTGCTGACTCCACTGACAACAAAAAATGAGCGAAAGCCAAATCCATCAACTGTGAAAGAGAGAGAAAATGATGCAGACATCTCAAGGTCCGAGATTGTATCTTCTTCATCAACTGGCAGACGTTTGTCGTGGAAAAGTGGTAAACATTCTTTGCCAGGAAGAAATATACTGATTCTTCCTGGAGGAGGTCTGGTAGTTTTGCCTCAAGTGGGAGTTCTTCGCCTAAACAAGCAGGCAAATCATGCCGACAGATAAGGCGCAGTAACACTAAGTAAGTTCTTTAATAAGCTCAGTGAGTGGAGTATAACATATGATGATGCTTATACCTTTTGATATGGAAGCCTTGGTTTAGTGACGGGGTCACATTTAGCTGGACTTTATTCCGCAGGAACTTCATTAAGGCTTTTTTCAGAAATATCAATATTTGAATCCCCTGAGCCTTGATATTCTTGACCTATTATCTTTGTTTCTACTCTGTCTGCTTCTCTAGGGAAGAATATATTCTTTTGGGATATTGCTTTCGGGGTAAGGGGGAGAGGGGAAATTTCAGTTGCGATAATGCTTGATCAATTCCTCATACATATTTTCACTAGCAACATGAAAAAGGGGAGTATTTATATTACAACCCTAAAATAACTCTTCACTCTGGGCTGCTGTTGCCTATGTCTGATCGGAATCATCTTGCGAGTGGATTGTCCTTCATAATTAAACCCTGTATAACTCTAACCAATAACCAAACGACCCCTTAGTGAACTTGGTACTGACTAGATGATGTCAACTTCCGAATCAACCATGTGTCATATCCGTATTTTACCACCTTCATAGATACTGACATAGTACCCCATAAATAGGTCCCCCCATGCGTTCAATTAGATTAGTTACCATACTGACATCTACACCTATTTGGTGAAACCCTAAAATTCTATTGGTATCTTGCGCCAAAAAGATAAGTTATTTAGTAATCCTCAATGAGGTTAGTATGAATACAACTTAATAATTGATGATTATTTTAGTTGAGTTGTAAGAATGTATTTGGATTATGTTTATTAATATAATCTATTTTTTTTAAAAAAAATATGATATCCTTTTTATGATTTGTCTTGTTTGTTCACCTTTAAAATGTCAATACTGTTTACAAGAAATTCTGTGTATGCCCCCGTGTGAAACACATGCACATTCACTACACTGAACAATATAGTATCAAATTCATAACCTTACTTTTACATTGTTGTCCTGAAGTTCCATCTGATTTGAGTTAGTTCAAAGTGTGGGATGGGCTATGTCATACTTGCTAGCCTCGAAACATGGTTATGCTGAGTTACATACATATGCACATAAAAATTACAAATATCTGTGAGTGCTACTATTATGATTGTTCCATTTACAGTGCTATGACCTTCAGTGGCTAATCACCGTGTGGGATAGTTCCATTTCATCCTAAACTCATTTAGTTATGCATTACCAAGTTTTCTATGAAAAGAAGATCGGATGATACATATTGCGGTGTTTAAGAGGTGTAATTATGAGTGCCTTTTGGAAAAAAAAGAAAAAACATGGCTTTTGGGTTTTCTTATTGTTGATTGATGTTAAGAAATTTAGCTTTTGCTGTAGACAAGAACTTCCATATCTAATGGATTTTTCGGTGAGTTAAATGCAGATGAGGATAGCAATAGAAGGGTGTTTGCATGGAGACTTGGATAATGTCTATGCCTCCTTATTGCATTTGCAAGAAGTTCATAATATAAAAATTGATCTCCTTTTATGCTGCGGCGACTTTCAGGTAGATATACTTGAATCGGTTCAGTTTTCAGTATGAGCCAAATTAATGGGCTATATTCCTACTTGTAAAATAGATATAGACTATTTTTGTGTTCTCTTTAAAAAATGGGTCATAAAGTTACAAATGCAGCTATGTTTCCTCCACTCTAAATCATGTAATGTTACTAATATCATGCTAATACGTAACAGCACATGGCTCTCTAAGGAAAAATACATCATTCGACAATTCTAAATCAGTAAATCATATAATGCTATGAAGCATACACCATACATACACTACAACAGCTCACTTAGGCTATTCCTCTGTTTAGTTTTTGAGGGTTGATCATAAGCTCGTGACTATCTCTCTGTAATGTGGTTATATCGAAGGTTTAATCTTCTAGACTGCTCTGTGACAAATAAGTATATTTTGGATTAAATTTTTGCACAAATAGTTTCTGGATGGAGTCTCTTTCATTTCTCTTTCACATGTAATGAATTTCTCTATTTGGTTTATGTTGATATACATATGAATCTTAATTCTTAAAATGAATTTGTGATAATTCCCCTGCAATATATAGAATTGAATCACTCTATCGGAATAACTAACATTTTGGTGACTGATCATATGTGAGTGGTTTGGTTTACTAGCTTTAGGACCCTATAACCGAGACCCGAATTTCTTAAAAAGTAATACTGAAATCAAACCGAATTAATTTGATTCGGTCTGGTTTTTCGGTTCTTTAGTATTCATTCTCACCCCTAAAATTAATCTTTGGTTTATTCTTTTTATGAATTAACAGATGCTATTCAGTTTAAGTGTGCTCTTCATTTTTGAATCATTCTTCATTGATACAACGCTTTAGTGTTTTAAAAAAAAAATGGTAACAGTACAACTCTTTAGTGTTTTGATCTTCTATGCTTCATGATGTTGGTAGTGTTATGGGATTCGATCATTTATGATGCTTAATTTCACAGATATATTGAAAATGAATTGACTAATACGAATTGAGATATTTTATGATCGATATTGATGATAGTGACGATTTTTATGCATACAGACTGTTAGGAACGAGGAGGTTCTGGAAAGCTTAAATGTGCCACCTATACCTATTCAATATTATATGTCATATCCACTCTGGAGATGCTATAAGTTTCATCAGTTTCTGTTGGACTTTTAATATTCAAGGCATTAGAACTTAACTTTTACTGTTCTTCAACTGTATCTAATTGGCAGCTTGGCAACTACAATTCCTTTGAAGTAGTTCTTTACTGTAGACCACACTTTGATCAGCTCTTCAAACAAACTGGCAGTTTGGATAAAAGCTTTGAAGGTAGAGGTTAACATGGATAATAATTCCAAATAGCTTTTTGTAGACAGAAAAGTTATTGACAATTCAAAAATGTTACAGGGACACCAAAAATTGTGAAACCACAGAAACTCATTGACAGTGACGTGATTGACAATGAGATATCAAAGCTTTACAAACACGTAATATCTATGTTGCTTGAACTCTTCAAAAATGTCAACGGGGGCGTATTGGATCCTCCAAAAGTAGTGCACTTTTGGAGGATCTGACATGGATGCGGCAACATTTTTTGAGAGTCCGAACAACATAAAAGAGTATCTTCACTTACTAAATACAAGTTGTATCTTTGAAACAGAACCCACAGGCAGCTAAAGTGACAAGCATGTTTGGTGGAACAAGGGAGAAATGTTTTGGCTGCAAGAACACTGTCTATCCAACAGAAAAGGTAACACCACCAATAGGCAATTGGTAATCTTTTGTGTAAAATTTATTACATATTCCAAAAGCTCACAGCTTGTATAGTTAACACTATTTCATGATACTGCTGTGCAATACATGTTACATTTAAAACTTGATTGTGTTTATAGGTATCGGTTAATGGTACACCATACCGGACACAAGAACTGCTTCAAATGTAGCCATGGAGGGTGTGTAATTAGCCCTTCCAATTATATCGCACATGAAGGACGTCTCTACTGTAAGCATCACCATATTCAACTTATCAAGGAGAAAGGCAACTTAAACAAGCTTGAGGGTGAGCATGAAACGATCCCCGCGATAACAACAGAGGTTACTGCAGAATCATAAACAACTGAAACAGTTGATCATTCCTTAGCTTTCCGCTATCATGTCTACCTGTCACGCCATTATTATCTCGGTATGTCAGTCCTAGGTAATATTACTTGGATTTGGCTATTGGCATTTTTAGTGTTGATGTGTTAGTGAAAGCAACTTTTTAGGTTTTATCAAAATGCAAGTTGTATTAGTTGGTTAATAAACTATATGTCTGTACCTAAATCCTCTAGATTTATTACTGGATATAAGTCTTAAAAACTTGAAGTTGGATTTATGTGACTGTTATATGTGACAATTCCCTGATATTGGTCAGGGCACTATGAGATGCTGCCTTATACTGAACAGAATATCCAATCGATATATTATGTTTGCGAGTATGATGTCCACAAGCTCTTGCAAATTGAGGAACCAATTGATATCTTTCTTTCACATGACTGGCCTACTGGCATCACCGACTATGGAGACTTGAAAGCTCTTCTTCGTCAAAAACATTTACTTGAGCAAGAGGTAATCTTGAGCCGGTTCACTTTTTCCATCGCTGATTTACTTTGTTACATAAAGTCTTATACGCAGATTTGTGTATCCTCCTGGATAATACCATACAACAACAAACGCCTCAGTCCCAAACAAGTTGGGGTCGGCTATATGAGTCCCCATTTCTTCATTTAAGTTCATATCATCCCATCATCCTACTAAATAAAAGTGAAAAATAAGTTTAAAATATAATAATAATTGTAATACTAAAGGACTGATTATAATGTGTAGCCGTGCAGGTGACTTGCAAGTTGGTTGAAGATAATCTCCTCGTATGTGATGGAAGATGATTAATTCTTCCCGATGTTTACAGTTTCCGTGGCGTTTATGTTTGCAGCTGAGGTAAAACTTTCACCATCAGTATCTACAGAGGATAACAAGACCTTTCATCATCAGTAGCTAAAGAGGATAACAAGAGCACTACATTTTCTTGAGTAGAAAACAACGTAATCGCCCAGGAAGATGAACCTTTTCTAGATTATTAACTAAAGCACAGTGGCAATTTCATTGATTGTCACATGCTCGGGGATGAATTCGACATTTCATCTATCTTCAATGAGGATGGAGGATGTATATCCTTTGAATGCTAGATCCTCAAAATATTTAGAAGCCAATTGCCTACCAAATTTAAAATTCAAGAAGAAGTTTGATATCATTGTGATTTCCCTTTATTATGTTATCAAGCCCTGTGTATGTATAATGCGAGGCTTGACGCCCAATTAACTCTTACTGATTTCAATTTTATTTTACCCTTGTATTTCCACGTCAATGTATTCAAACTATCTCAGTTGTATCTTATAATGGGTAACCTTTTTGTCTGCGGAAAACATGTACTACTATTGACAGTGCAATATTTGTTGATTCTTTGTCATCAATATTGATGTCCTTTAACTTGACAACTCTGTTTTTCATTACTGCTCCAATTTCGTTGTTCCATGGTTTCATTTGAAGCAAACCTTGTCCATGTGGCTAATATCAGCTGTTACACCAGGAGTATTGGCAACATCATAAAGATAGACAACGGAAACGAGTGAATTCATCTTCATAAGCATTGCACGTGGCTGACCAATACCTCCTGCAGCACTCAAGAACACGACTTTGAATTCGAGAAAATCCCCTTTCGCCATCTAATGATCTTGGCTCAATCGCTCCATCTTGAGCCCCAAATGAAAAAATCAGTTTGTATGATTTATCAACATAATGGTAAGAACAAAGTAGTACTCTATCATTTTACTATCATAAAGTAAAAATATAAGATTCACATCGAGTAGTAATTGATCAGTTGTTAAACAAGGCAAAAGAAACCTGGTAATAAAAAGGAGAAGGGTTAAGGTGGGCTGAGATGGTGGCAATTCGTCCTACACAGAGTCGAAGTTGGGTTACAGGGTATTTACTAATTGACTGCACTATCATCATCTTATTTGCTTTAAATTAAACTTCAAATTAAATCATTATCTAGAACAAGATAGCTGGAACACAAGTCTATGTAATTAGATAAAGCAAAATATTAAACTCGCTTTCACTACCTATTAAAACTACAAATAAGACCTAATCAAAACTTCAGGTATCATGCACTATTGCCGAATCCGAGACACTTCGTTGTCATTCCATATCAAATTCGTAGGCATTACATGAACCCTTATAGCTATATCAGTTACCCATCCAAATGATTTGGGATATCTATGCTATTAAATGACCAGACAAGTCCCAAATTTTCCTCCCAATCTTATTCAGTTACACTTTTTCCACAAATCAAATACAGCTCATTCGTATTAAATGCCTAGGCAATTCCCATATCTTCCCTCTATTCATATTCAAATTCATGATTCATGATGCTCAAAATCTACAACCATTCAATCATTCATTCACCATCTTCAAATTCTACAACCATTCGATCATCCATTTATTTTTCATCTTAAAATTAAACAGCGCGCACAATCAAGGAAGGGGAGACATTTGTTTACTTATTTAATAATTCAGGAAACTTAACGCAGCAGCAGATTCACGCATTGCACTCCATTCAATTTCTTTGAAATCATCTCGGGTCAGCGTTTTGATTTACAGTGGTTTGTATACTCATTCCTACTCTACTTGAATAATATTCTTTAGAACACATATTGCCTTTCAGATGAGATTCTATTTCGACAATTACATTTGGGTATAGCCAAAAATATCTAATTTTAACATATTCTATTATACCAAAACAAATTTAACAGGTTCAATGGAATTGCTATCTGCTATCATTAAACAATACAGTGGCTCAGTGAATTTTTCGATGGAAATTAACCTCCTACAGCAACTTCTACCAGAATTAGCTCGCCAAGAACGGATGCTAAAACTAAAAGTAAACAGAAATGCATCAACAGGCGAGTGTAGTCAAATGAATAAACAAGTGGATTCTCTCAAAAACACCAGATGCAAGTATTCCAGATTGAAGCTAAAGGTTGCTTTAATTGAAAAACTATACAAGAACCATCCCAAAAAATAATAATTCAGCTTATACGTTTTGTGAATAGATACACAAAGTTGGCGAAGTTGACAAACTTTTCAAGAAGACATGTTCCCATTCATCAAAATGGTATGTTAATATGCATCCTCATTTATCTCTTAACTAAATGCCAAATTCGGCTTATTGTTCATATGAGAAACTAAATAAATAAATCATTAAGTACCGTTAAAATGATTATGTTTATATTTAAATCTTCGAATTGGACAGGCCATTACACAACAACTTGGAATTTTGGCCCCCCAAAGTACACATGCCAATATTGTGGAGCTCTTTTATGGTATGAAGAACGGGCAACAAAAACAGTACAATCAAGAAAATCGATATTCTCATTTTGTTGTATGGAAGGAGGTCATATGCAACTTCCTTTATTGAGTGAACCACCACCTTATCTCAAGTATCTTTTGGGAACAAAATCTAGACAACTAGGTATCAATTTTCGGAAAAATATCAGGGCTTATAACTCAATATTTGCATTTACATCCATCGGTGGCCGAGTTGATGGATCTATCAATCGCTCAAAGGGGCCCTATGTTTTCAGGATGAGCGGTCAGAATTATCATCATATAGGATCTTTATTGCCTGAAATTGGTAAAAAACCCCAGTTTGCTCAGCTATATATATATGATACTGAAAATGAGATAAACAACAGAATAAATTGTCTGTTGCAAGGAGACATTAATCCCAAAATTGTTCATGGCTTATCTGAAATGTTGGATGAGCATAATATATTGGTAAAAACATTTCGAATGGCTAGGGATAGATATAAAGAGCATCCTGAATGTGAATTTCGCCTACGTCTCCTATCTAACAGGACAAGAGATGGTCGGCAATATAATATACCCACAACTTCTGAAGTAGCGGAATTAATCGTGGGTCATCTTATGGAAGAAAACTTTCAATGAGATATTATTGTAGAGCATAGGAAAAATGGACTTCAAAGAATTACAGATCTACACCCAAGTTTTATGTCTATGACATACCCACTAATACACCCATTTGGTGAAGATGGATATAGACTTGGAATAAATTTGGCAGATGTGATCAACAAGACTTACAAGCGACAAAGTTTATCGATGAGAGAGTTCTATTGCTTCAGAATACAACAAAGACTTAACGAGTGCAAGACTCTTTTACTAGCTGGTAGACTATTACAACAATACATTGTTGACAGTTACATGGCAATTGAGAAAGAAAGATTTCGTTATATTCGGAATAATAAAAAAAAACTCAGAGCTGATCTTTACTCTGGCTTAATGGATGCCATTCTTCGTGGTGATTCGGATTGTTCACTGGTAGGAAAAACTGCTATCTTGCCTTCATCTCACACTGGAGGACCTCGCTATCGGGCACAAAATTATCAAGATGCAATGACAATTTGTAGGTGGGCTGGATATCCAGATTTGTTCCTCACTTTCACATGTAATCCAAAGTGGCCCGAAATTAATGAAATGCTCTGCTTAATAGGCCAATCTGGCGATGATAACAGGGTGGACATCATATGCAGAGTCTTCCAGATCAAGTTATTCCAACTTATGCAAGATCTGAAAAAGCAACAGCCTTTTGGAAAAATAATCGCATGTAAGTTCAAACTTATACATACTAACAGAATGCATCAATTAGTAATTCAAGCTTTTACATTTTGGTAAAAATAAATGAAATGATTCCTTTTCCTGCATCCTAATCAACACATTATACCATTAACTCTGTAGGTTTATATACAATTGAGTTTTAGAAAAGAGGACTACCACATTCACATGTACTACTCTTCCTGCATCCCACATTAAAAAGTCCCTCCATAGATCATATCACCACAATGATAACAGCTGAAATACCTGATATGGAAGTCGATCCTGATGGTTATAATGCTGTCAAGAACTACATGATGCATGGACCTTGTGGAGACCTCAATCCAGGATGCCCATGCATGAACCAAGGAAAGTGCACCAAGCATTTTCCAAAGAAGTTCAACAATCAAACAATTTCTGATGCAGATGGGTTCCCAATTTATAGGAGAAGAAACACAGGTACCAAAGTTAATAAGAATAATGTCTTCTTAGACAACCGATATGTCGTCCCTAATAACAGAAACTTGATCGTCAAATTTGATGCACATATAAATGTTGAGTTATGCAATTACTCAAGATCGGTGAAATACCTATTTAAATATGTTAATAAGGGATCTGATAGAGCAACTGTCAGTATAGAATCTACGGATACTGTTGTAGAACATGATGAGATCAAAAGATATCTAGATTGCAGATACATATCAGCTACAGAAGCTTGCTGGAGGATCTTTAAATTTGACATACATCACAGAGAGCCAGCAGTTGAGCGTTTACCATTTCATTTAAATGGAGAAAATACCATAGTATTTGAAGAGGAAAGACGACCTGAAAACATACTAAGCAGACCCGATATAGTCAAAACAAAATTCACAGAATGGTTCGAGGCAAACAAAGAACATGATGATGCGCGAAAACTGACATATTCTGATTTTCCTACGCGTTGGGTCTGGGATGCAACAGGCAAAAGATGGACCAGAAGGAAAAAGGGGAAGTCAGTTGGAAGAATTTTCTTCGCACATCCTGCAAGTGGAGAACGATTTTACATGAGAATGCTACTTAATTTTGTGAAAGGAAGCACTTCCTTTGAGAGAATAAGAACAATTAATGGAGTCCTGTATAAAACTTATAAGGAGGCATGCTACGCATTGGGATTATTGGAGGATGATAAGGAGTGGAATGACTGCTTGGCTGAAGCTGCATGTTGGGCATCAGGAAATGAGCTGAGAAATCTCTTTGTGACAATACTTATTCACTGTCAAATGTATAATTCAACCAAACTTTGGACGACCAACTATGAAATTTTATCAGAAGATATAACATCATTACAACGAAAGAGATTTCCGTTGAAAGATTTAGAATTAAGTGAAAAACAACTTCAATCCTATACATTATTTGAGATTGAAACCATACTTCTAAAGATGGGAAAGAGTTTAAAAGACATACATGGAATGCCACTTCCAGATTCTACTTTGATGAATGACACAGGAAATCGTCTAATCAATGAGGAACTAGAATATGACAAAGGATCTTTGAAGGAAGTCCATGATAAATCATTCTCTCTCTTAAATGATTGTCAAAAGATGGCTTATGACGCAATAATAACATAAGTTGAAAATGAAGAAGGCCGCTTATTTTTTATAAATGGACATGGTGGCACCGGAAAGACATTTCTATGGAATACAATAATTTCCAAGTTGAGATCACAATCGAAAATAGTTCTTCCAGTTGCTACTTCTAGAATAACAGCTTTGTTATTGCCAAATGGTAGGATAGCACATTCACGATTTCATATTCCTTTGGACATCAGTGCAGAATCAACTTGTGAAATAAGACAAGGCACTCAGTTAGCTGAACTACTCCTAAAAACTTCTTTAATTATTTGGGATGAAGCACCAATGCCAAATAAATTTTCTTTTGAAGCCTTAGACAGGACCTTGAGAGATATCCTCTGAGTGAAATATGAAAACAGCTATGACAAACCATTTGGAGGTCTTACCGTTGTATTTGGTGGTGATTTTCGTCAAATATTACCAGTAATTCCAAAAGGAACACGAGCCGACATTGTAGATGCATCACTCAACTCCTCATACTTGTGGCCATTTTTATCAATTTATGAGCTGAAACAAAATATGCGACTTCATAGTGGAAGAGTAACTGATTCTGAAGCTGTTGAAATTACTACTTTCGACGAATGGTTGTTACAAATTGGGGATGGATCCTTGTATAGTGATATTGACAATGAGGTTATTAAATTACCTCCTGATATATGTATCACATCATCCAACGATCCAATCAGATCAATCGTCGAGGCAGTTTACCCATTCCTCTTGCAAAAGTACAATGACCCCACATATTTGAAAGAAAGAGAAATACTAATGCTTAAAAATGAAATGGTGCATGAATTGAATGATACAATTATGAAAATGATACCAGGTGAAGGAAGAACATATTTTAGCTCCGACAATGTGTGTATAGCAAGTGTTAACACTAATGATGAAGATCTGTTGTACCCAACAGAATTTAAACAGTCTAAGATTTCCAGGAATCCCTAATCATGACATACACTTAAAAGTAGGCACTCCAGTTATGCTTCTCAGGAATTTGAATCAAAGTGAAGGCCTATGCAATGGAACACGATTGATTGTTACACATCTTGGTAACTGGTCTATTAGTGCAGATATCATCTCTGGAAAGAACATTGGTTCAACAGTAACTATACCAAGAATTATTATGTCTCCTAATGATTCAAAGTGGCCATTCAAGTTTAAGAGACGACAACTTCCTTTAGCACCATGTTTCGCTATGACAATTAATAAAAGTCAAGGACAATCTCTCAACCATGTTGGATTGTATCTTCCTAAACAAGTATTCACCCATGGCCAATTATATGTAGTAGTCTCACGTGTAACAACAAGACAAGGATTAACAATACTAAATGTTGACGACGACATGAAAGACCCTATGCTCATTAAAAATATTGTTTACAAAGAAGTATTCCAAAATATATGTCCGCAAGCTGAAACACACACGAGGTATATCTTTATTACACTCAGTAATCTTCATTTATCATACCATTTCTTAACTGATTATGCTCATCTAAAAGTGCTCTGTTTTGCAATAAGTAGGTATATAATTGAAGAATGATGATGTAGATGAACTACCACAAGCTCCCGAAATACTATACAACTATACGAATTTGAGATAAGCACCAATTAACATTATTGCATGTGCATTTATATTTTACTTATTTGGCTTACTACATTTATCTACAGTGGACTCATAATTTTTACATTCCTCTATAATAGTGCCTCATCCAAAACCAGCCTGTTGAAGTGATAACAACCAGAATGCTTGCTGAAGCCTTTGCCATTTACCCATTGTTACAGGTCAGCCTATTAAGTTTAATGTGTCATCTAACTACACCTTACCTTTCGGTCAGTATGGTTGTTCAATTGATTCCCTAATCTTTAAGGGTGTGAAGTAGGAAAATATTTGGATTTCCATTTTTCCCAGATTGTAGAGCTATACTTGAAAATACAAATAACAAAACAATGGAACACTTCATATATGATTAAGAATACAGTAAAGGTCTTCATATAAATCAATATAATGTTTTTCGTAATATTCAGTAATACAGTTATCCATCATGTCCATTGGTCATCTCGAAGAGCTTTCTCTTTCAAGTGCAGCTTCAGACAATTCTTTTACCAATCATATAATCCTTTTTCCATTCCTCATAAGGTATGAAAGAGTGAATAATGACCCTATATATATCATCTAAGATAAGATGTTTTAACATGGGTTCTAAGAGCTTCATTTTCACCGTGGAGATGATCGACTAGAGTAAAATTTGTTACATATTCCAAAAGCTCACAGCTTGTATAGTTAACACTATTTCATGCTAATGCTGTGCAATACATGTTAAATTTAAAACTTGATTGTGTTTATAGGTATCGGTTAATGGTACACCATACCATAAGAACTGCTTCAAATGTAGCCATGGAGGGTGTGTAATTAGCCCTTCCAATTATATCGCACATGAAGGCCGCCTCTACTGCAAGCATCACCATATTCAACTTATCAAGGAGAAAGGCAACTTAAGCAAGCTTGAGGGTGAGCATGAAACGATCCCCGCGATAACAACAGAAGTTACTGCAGAATCATAAACAACTGAAACAGTTGATCATTCCTTAGCTTTCCGCTATCATGTCTACCTGTCACGCCATTATTATCTCGGTATGTCAGTCCTAGGTAATATTACTTGGATTTGGCTATTGGCATTTTTAGTGTTGATGTGTTAGTGAAAGCAACTTTTTAGGTTTTATCAAAATGCAAGTCGTATTAGTTGGTTAATAAACTATATGTCTGTACCTAAATCCTCTAGATTTATTACTGAATATAAGTCTTAAAAACTTGAAGTTGGATTTACGTGACTGTTATATGTGACAATTCCCTGATATTGGTCAGGGCACTATGAGATGCTGCCTTATACTGAACAGGATATCCGATCGATATATTATGTTTGCGAGTATGATGTCCACAAGCTCTTGCAAATTGAGGAACCAATTGATATCTTTCTTTCACATGACTGGCCTACTGGCATCATCGACTATGGAGACTTGAAAGCTCTTCTTCGTCATAAACATTTACTTGAGCAAGAGGTAATCTTGAGCCGGTTCACTTTTTCCATCACTGATTTACTTTGTAACATAAAGTCTTATACACAGATTTGTGTATCCTACCGGATAATACCATACAACAACAAACGCCTCAGTCCCGAACAAGTTGGGGTCGGCTATATGAATCCCCCTTTCTTCATTTAAGTTCATATCATCTCATCATCCTACTAAATAAAAGTGAAAAATAAGTTTAAAATATAGTAATAATTGTAATACTAAAGGACTGATTATAATGTGTAGCTGTGCAGGTGACTTACAAGTTATATGGATATTAAATTCCTCTGTTCTTCACATGGAGGAATAGTTTACAACTAGATGTGGACTCATGGATGACTTAGTTACATGTTATTGCCTTCCAAAGTTGCCTTTACGTCTAAACCATACACCATATGCGTACTTTGACAACCAACATGTACAAGCAAGTATGAGGTTAATTGGATAATTTATTGGCTTCCTCTGATCATCTTGTATCAGAAATTAAAGTTAAGCGATTTAGAACATCATAATTATGACCACGCACTGTATTAAAGTTAAGCGATTTACAAACAGATCATAATTATGACCACGTACTGTAGATATGGGGAGGAATAATTGGGAGCTTCATAGAAGAGGTCATAATTTGCCATGAAAGCTTACGCAGAGATCAAACAATGAGGTGAAAAAGAGAGTATATATTTGCCCTCAATCCACTTGTGTTCACCATGATCCTTCTCGGGCATTGGGTCATTTGACCGGAATCAAGAAACATTTTTGCCGTAAACATGTCGAGAAGAAGTGGAAATGTGACAAATGCTCCAAGAAATATATTGTTCAGTCTGATTTAAAGGCTCATTCAAAGATTTGTGGAACCAGGGAGTATAAATGTGATTGTGGCACTTTATTTTCAAGGTAAATCAATAGTATGCCTTTCAAGCTCAATTTAAGTTCTCTCTGGGTAATGAAGTTGTTAACTTTATTTGCTAATAATGTACAGGAGGGATATAGCTTTATCACCCACAGGGCATTTTGTGATGCATTAGCTCAACAAAGTGCAAAAACACTGCCAGAGAAAACTCCTCATGCTAATGAGGAGCCTAAAACACAAGCCGTTGCTTCATCATCGACACCACCAATGCCACCGGCACCTCCACCTGCCACCGTGTCGCAACCACCACCTGCTCCAAAGCCTTTAATAACCCCTGCAGTTCCTCCATCAACCGTCGTAATGTCATTTGCTACCTCTGTTCAGAATCGAGGTACCTTTTTTGAGTTTGATGTTTGTCACATTTGTGTTTGTTACATATCAAACAAAGGAACTTTGTTCGCTCCTCAAGGCCCCAAGTCCCATAGAGTAGTAGAAAGATATTGAACCACGGATAGCTTTCACCTAAGACATCTGTTTGATCTTATTCGCTAACTAGCTCCATTCGAATTGTCTATTTTAATAACTCCAAATCATGTTGCGTATGCAAATAAGGTTTCACATTCCTATCAAGAAAAAAAGAAACTATGTATAAAGTGTAGTGCAAGTCTACCCAAAAATTTGAAGACAACGGAAATTCTGAAAAAAATTATTGAACACATAACCGATGTACTAATAATGTGAATCAAATGACACTACTGATCCCTTTTCAGTTTTGACAGCACAAGCTAAAAGAAATTTTATATCTGCAAATTATGCTCATGTAGGTAGCTGAAATTTACTGGTGGAACAAGGATATCAACCATGATGCAGAGCTAACAGCAGAATATTATAAAATGGATAAGCGAGATGGTTATCGGCTGATAGAAAGGATGTTATTGACGCACTATGATACCTTCAATTTCGCTTGCCCTGTGATGATCAATTTACAACATACAGCTTATGCTAAGTTGGGTCCTCAAGAGTTAGTTCAACAGGTTAGATTAGAAAGAGAGTTGAATGTTTTTGTCTTCCATTTCAGACTCCAGTATACATCTTCGACAAACTATGACTTTGGTCAAGTTTTTCGTACGCTAAAAGTGATTTATAATACTCTCTACAACTTGACCCAAAATAATTTAAAAATAACAATACAAATACTAAACTTCCCGCCTATTCTTTTCCAAAATCTAGATACTTATCTTTACGTAAACATTTAACCAATTCAAAAATTAACTCATTATTTAAAAGAATTAAATGGAGAGCACAACCAAGGAAGGAAAAAAGTAATAAAATACACTTATTATTTTACTTTAAAATTTTGACGTTCATCAACATCATCAATATGAAAACTTATATAGGATAAATAAACTACCTAACTTAACAATTTTATTTAATAAAACAGAAAAATACTAAAAAAATTATAGAATCATGTAAGATTATGCATTAGTGATCTTACATAATTATGAATTACCTTTTATACAATTACACCATCCTAAGCTATTCCTCTACACCTTTTCATTAACTATATTTCAATAATAAATTAATAACAGATCTTTCATAATAAATAAATAACAATACAAATCCCTAACTTTCCTCCAAATCTTTTTCAAAATCTTCACACTTATCTTTACATAACGATTTAACAAATCCAAATAATTAACTCATCATTTAAAACAATTAAATGAAAACCCCAACCAAGAAATGAAAAAAGTGGTATAAATACCACAGACAAAATAATAAACATCAATACACACCATTTATCTTCATAGTCGCCATCTGATCAGAGTGGTTAATTGAGGTTAGTTTTCCGAATATTCAATATTATTATATTAAAATTACATTTTATTGCAACTCTCTATCCTTAGTTTGACTTTCACAAATACTTATACAGAAGTACTACAATGGATAAGAAAATTATGGATCATCCACAACAAATTAGTACGCAGAATTGTCAAGGTGAAATATTAATGATAATATTAGTAATTATATTAAGTTCTTCTTCTATACAATTAACAAAACATTTCTTTTTGAATGCAGATGCAACAGAAGAATCAAGCAAATCGGTTAAACTGATGTATGAAGAGATTATGCAACAACGAATTACATATTTCAGAAAGGAACAAGAGCAATTGAAAAAATATATGCACAGAAGAGTTTCACCAGATCAATCTAACAAAGAATGACATGACTTTTTCATGTATTGGTTTCAATGTGATAGCGATGAAATAATCTTTTATTAGAGAATATATTCTCTGAAAAACAATCAAATAAAGAATGATAGGACGTTGTTCATATATATCTTTATATATTTAATTTCACATTGAAAATCATTTCAAACACATTCACGAAAAGTATCCATGATAGATATTACAATATATATTCTAACATATATCTTTTAACCCCGCGCGAAGCGTGGCCATATTCCCTAGTGTATGAGTAAGATAGATGGGATTTTTATTATTATTAATTAATTTTTAAATCTGAATTTTGCTAATAGATAAGTTCTTGAAAAGAAGTTAATTTTTTTTTAAAATCTTCTTGGGACCTTATGTCAAGCTATAAAATATGGATCTATCATCCACAAAGAGCTTTGCAAAAAGCATACTTATAATATTACACAAATCATTCCCTTGCAATCGGATCAAACTTGCAATATTTAAATAAATTTGGCTAAATTTTTCATCTTTTATCATTTCTTAGGACAACAGATGAGAAGACACTTTTTTTTTGGGAAAATTACGTAGCTAAGCAAACTTATACTACTTCATTATCTACCATAGCTATAGTTTGCATTAATTACAATTCGAAACTAACTTTAAGGTATAATTTCATTCTCTCTCTTCCTCTCTCTCGCGCCTCTCCCCCATCTCTCTGGAATTCTCCCTCGCCACTCTCCTCTCCCTGCCCAGTCTCTCTCTCTCGCCTCTCTTCTGCCAATCTCTCACTCACTTTATACAAACACAATGTATAATTTGTGTTTGTATAAAGCGAGAGAGACGGGATATACAAATACATTTAAATATCTCTCCACCCTATACACTTATAATTATACATATACAAATATTTCCCTGCCCAGTTCTCTTTTGTCTTTCTCTCTCTCTCGCTTTATACAAACACAAATGTATAATTTGTGTTTGTATAAAGCGAGAGAGATTGGATCTTGCCCTGCCCAGTTCTCTCTCTCGCTTTATACAAACACAAATGTATAATTTGTATTTGTATAAAGCGAGAGAGATTGGATTTTACCCTGCCCAATTCTCTTTTGTCTATCTCTCTCTTTCGTTTTATACAAACACAAATGTATAATTTGTGTTTGTATAAAGCGAGAGAGATTGGATATACAATACAAATGTTTTAACTCGATTCAATTGTATACGAATTCAAATTATATGTAGATATACAAATACAATACATATACATATATACAATTATTTCGACATAGATACATATTTATAATTCGACATATATACATATACAATTCGCCTCTCTCCACTCTCTGCCCTCTCTCGCTCGCCTCTCTCCACTCTCTCCTAGTCTCGCTCGCCTCTCTCCTCCCTCTCCCTGTCTCGCTCACCAGATATACAAATACATATGTATATAAGTTACATTTATACATTATTTTGACAGATATACATATACAATTTGCCTGTCTCCACTCTCTACCCTCTCTCGCTCGCCTCTCTCCTCTCTCTCCCAGTCTCGCTCGCCACCCTCCTCCTTATAACATATAGCTATGAATTGTAATTATCAAACTATAGCTATGGAACATAATTAAAACATTTTGAGTGACTATTTGTGAAAGTTGCTCTTTTTTTTATTAGAGACTGAACCTGCTCAATTGATTATATATTATGAGTTCTGGCTCATAGATAAAATTGTATGTGTTGCTCCATTATTTATGAAATCATGGGCGAGCAAGACTTTGATATTATTTATTCTATCTATCATGTTAAAACCTAAGAAATTGTTTGGTAGCTAATTAGAATTATGTGGGTATTAGTCATTTCATTTTCTATCCTACGTAAGATATATACCAAGTGGTCATTTGATAAGGTATATACGAATAATATTAAATAGAGTGTATTTGTAATGCTAGTATCATATATTTTGTTTGTATACATAAGAGTATTATCAACAATTATAGTTACAACTACATAGTATATATATATATATATTAAATTTTATTCATAAAAATTGACGTGTAAATAATGATGGTTAATTAGTTGAGTGTTGCGATTTGAAATTGAGGCTTAGACATTTATTCTACTCGATCGAAAGGTGTAACTGTGAATTTTTTTATAAATGAAGATGGATTATTATAGACCCAACGTTTGTGTCATCGATCAGCTAGCTTGAATCATTGTTGAGTAATTTTATCATCCCTTTTAATTTATAATCATCAATCCTATTTTTTTCTTGCCTTTTCTCATCATCCTGCATCTCATTTGTGTGCTCTCTTTGTTTGTATTGTTGTGTTTGGAACTATTTTCATTAGAATATATTCATTTTTTGGTAACACATTTTACGTATTATTGTATCACAAATTACGGAATTTTAACTGTGGTGTTCGGATTAGCTTACGCACTAAAGACTAAATAAATGTATAAATGAAAAGAAATCACCTAATCTTTTACCTTCTTTGTGATTTAAACTTAATTAACCAAATAATTTTGAACCTCATTCATTGATCATTAGACCACACTTTTGATTTAGATGGTATGGAATATCTTTGTTATTGGTAAGTGGTGTAGCTTTTTGGAATTAATTTACTGCATTTTAATTGTTACTGCAGGAATTTAAAAAAATTGTTAGTTTCTATTTTATAAAGCAATTTACTTTTAAACTTCAATTTTATCCTTAATTACATGTTTTTCTTATCGTATTTGTAAATTTCAAAAGTCTTTCGGAAAAAAAACTTAATTTAAATTTATTGAATTAATACTTTTTACGAATTTGTCTTTCGAATCAGTAGAATTGAAGTCTATATGTAACATGATGTTAATTCCTCTCTTTAAACATGGCCATATTTGGGAAGATTATGTTTAAAGAAATGTTTAATTATAGTTAATCAATAATTATTTAAAAGGAAAAACAAGAAAAATGAAAAAGACGATCCCCGTCGGTGGACGTACGCAAGAATAAAGAAATATTTGGTTTTTCTATGTCTGAAGTTATACTAATATTAGTACGTATAATTGTCATTTAAAGGGGAATTAAAGTCTTAAGTGATTCTTCCCCACACAATCTGTAAGCTTTTTTTCATATGATCAGAAAAATTCTTTGCTTATTAAGTTGAAATGGTATAAAGAACTAGTACTCCCTCCAAACGTGAGATTATATGATGAGTTTAAATCAAAATTACTTAATTATAGAGGATCGTGAGTAAGGAATCACTTGTATATTACGTAGTCATCATGTATGTGTATATATATGGATAAATAAGTCATTGTCTTTGTCCAAACTAAAAGAGCAAAACCAAAAAAGAAACATCAATAATGATGAGCTCTATGGTTCTTTCATCACCTTTAAGTGGTCTATCACATTCCAAATTAATAACAAACTCCAATAAGTACTCTTCTTCACCCTCTAAGGCTCATTGTATTTATTTTTCAAACAAGATTTCTCTTGAATCCAGCTCCAAATCATCATTTATACATGGTGATTTCACTTTTCCATCACCAAATCTCTCAAAATTTGTATCAAAATCTTCATCTTCCAATATTATCACTGCTCAAACCTCTCCACTTGGTGAACATGTCATCTATGATTTTCAAGCTAAGGTATGGCTTTAATTTCTTGTTACTTTTTTGTGTTTATAATATTGTAAAGTTCACTGCAACAAAAATAATTTTGCACATTATTAACAAAGACGGTTAAAATCCTTATCAGCATTAATTTATTGTTATTAGATAGACTTTCGGAATTTTTCGAAATGTTATTTATCTTTATAACTAAATATTATTCTTCATCTCTTTCATATATAGGAAAAGAGAAGAGGTCTCTCACTCAGTTGCTTTAGAGATAAAGTTGTTCTGATTGTCAATGTTCCTGACCAAGGGTATCCTCTCTTGTCTTGTCCATGAAGTTAATCATAATACATTTGACCACTTTTACTTTAATTTTCTTAATTATGCTTTAAATTATATTTTTCTTAAGTATATATATATGTTATTTAATAAAATGTCTTGTCAAGATAAATATATAATTTTTCAAATTTATTTCTCTTTTATAAACAATTGAAATTTTGAATATGTTGTTTTCAGTTCCGTATGGACAGAGTCCCAGTATAAATTACTTCATTATCTATATGACAACTATAAATCTCAAGGTAATTAAGTACCTTAATTAAATCTCTATTTTGTTCATACTTCTATACATTTTATTAACAATATTTTATATGTTTTAACCTCTTTATTATTAGGCATAATTTACTTTAATTCTAAATTTAGGGTTTGAGATAGCAGCATTTCTCTACAATAAGAAAGAAACAGATAAGGCAGGATATAAAAATGCACAAAAAGCACCACCAGGGGGTCAGCAACAAATTAAAGCCGCTAGGTTTCGAGTATTCGACAAGGTTGGTTTTTTAATTTTATCGCAAAGTCTTTCTATGAGAATTTTTTCATTCTAATAATTCCAACTCTAAAATTTAACGAAGGATAAAAAGATATCTAATATCAGGGTAACATGCAGGCAAAATAATTGAAAATAAATTGACTAATAAAACTAATAACATAGAAATTGAAGAATAGAAAGAATTTTAAACTTTATTTGAATGTTTAAGATAACAATAAGTATAACTAATCAACATCAGTTTATATTACATATATCCCTTTATATATGGTCCCTCCTTTTATTTATTTATTTACCATGAAGTTCGTTTTATTTATTAAAGTTTCATTAGATCGACTCTTGTGCGTTGATTGTAATATCTATTTGGGATATTGACATCCATATTCAATCCAAAGTATTATTGGTAACATTAGGTTTAATAATTGAACCCAAAAATTTTGCATTGTATATCCATCTCCAATTATATCCAACGGTTTGATAGGAAACTCAATATGGTCTTTTTTTTTTTTTTTTTTGGTTATTCTCCTCCTAATTTCATGATAGAAATACATATATTTCTTATACAAATTAATATAGCTTTTCATCTCAGATCACTAAAGGTCAAACTAAAAAATTAAGAGAGAAAAAAAAATATTTTTCTTCTTTGTATTAGCTGTTATAAAAACTGATTACAAACACGGGTGACAAAACAAATCCAACCCGACCAAACTCATTTAGGTTTGGGTTAGTTATTGACCCGTCCATTTGTTAGCTCAATCCATTTCAACCCAACCCATTAAAGTGTTTGAAACACTTGAACAAGGTTAGTTGAGAAAAATTAAAAGTGGTCTGGATTTGTTTCAAATAAAAAGACAGAACCTAGAAATGTCTCTACGACATATGTATATAACATTGTATATTAGTGTATATCACACATAATTTTTTTTCATTGAGATACACAGATATACAAAAGACAGATATGTGGTGTCATATACATGATATACATGGGATATATACATGTGAATCAGTGGGGGATATACCAGATGAAGTCATTTTCAAACTGAAATCCAACTTAAATCCAACTCAAATAATATTCAAGCACCATGAAAAATAATATTGAAGCTCCTTATAATGTTCCCAACGAAACTCAATATCACCAAATCGATACAAATCATTGACACAAATAAATAAAAAATCAAATCAAACTTCTAGATCGATGATGTGTTTAATTTCTTAATATATGACGTTAACTTGAAAAAGAATTTAAAATGAGATAAATTATTTAAAATAAAGGGCGTAAGATATTATTATTTATTTTATTTTTTCTTCTTTTGATTTTTTAAAATTTCAATATGAATAATAATGACAGGTAGAAATTAATGGTAGAAGGGCACATCCACTATTTGCTCATCTAAGGTCACAATTTGGTATAGGAGAAGCTATCACTACTGAATTCCACAAGTTTTTGGTTGATAGAAATGGAGTACCTTACAAAAGCTTTGGGTTGGACACCCTATGTAATGTGATCGAGGTATGTTTTAGTTTAATTTATATACATTGATAATATAAATTATTTTTATATTACTAATTCTTTTAGAAATTAACTATACAAAACACCCCTATGATGTGATCCAGGTTCGATTGAATAATTCCTTATATTTTAAAATAAGATATTTGTATCCTCTATAGTATGAAATTTTCACACTTACATTCCTATGAAGTATATCTGTAACTAAGGATATAAAAATATAAGTATTAAAAGATAAATTATAATTATAATTAATTTTTAATTTGATGATATATATTTAAAAAAGAAGAATAAACATTTTTGTTGAAGTTTTTTATTCACTTCTTTGATTAGAAAAGAGAATAAATTAACATTTCTTGAAACATGCTTATTTTCAAAACTCATAAATAAAATCTGAACACAAATTACTTAATAGGATAATCAACTAATAATAATAAATTGCTTGCACTTTAATCATGTAAGTCATTTTACTTCTATTTAACTATTAATATTTTATTATATAAACAAATAAAATTATTAATTTATAATTTCGTTTCAATTTTTTAAAAAATTAAGTAAGTTAGTTAGATGAAATTAGAAAAATATGAATACAACATCATATATTTAAGAGTTTTTTTAAGATAAAAATATTTTGTCAAATACGTAAAAGTTCTAGTCATCTTATTCGGTAATTTGTGTTTATTTTCACTTTAAGAGTTTCAAAAGATATTTATTCTCTTTTTTAATCAAATTGGCGTTAATAAAGATTTTCAAAGAAAATATTCATACTCGTTTTTAAATTTTTTTTACATATATATATTACATAGAGTTATAACTTATAAGTGCAAGATTTTCATAATGTATGCGTATAAATACTTAATTACTTCTAATATTTTCTTCATTAACCAGGAAGAGGTTAAGCATTTACTCTTGGAGGATACAAATTGACTGAGTTTAAGCATCTCACGTAAGATGGATGACGTAATATGTTCCAAGTGTTAATTTTAATTTGTTCCAACTGCTCGTGACTGATGTATAAAATGTTGCGGGTTTTTATGATTATATACTCTTAAATTCATAAATAAATCGGGTGATTTTTCCATACATTATTTTTATTCCCCTGAATTTCAAGACGATGTACATTGTATATATCTGTTAAGTCTTATCTGATAGGTGTGAAGTGTAATATATTTTAAACTGTGCATTTTTAGCAAAAAAGTATTTTGCTACCCTAAGGCACTGCATAAATGTCCCTAAAATTAATGTTTTTCTGATACTGATAGAATCAAGTATCAGTGTATCAAGACATTGTTCACATTGAAAGCATAAAATAAGAAAGGATATTTTCAAAATCTAGCTAGTAAAATCACAATACATACAAATTTCAAATCAAATTTCCAACAATCATACCAAAAAAAGTCAAAAATATATATATACATCAGTCTGCATGTGATGAATCGCTTTCATAATTAAAAAAATGGTGAAGTGAAAAAAGCAATATGATTATTCTATGGTGTTTTTTGAAAAATTGAATAGCAGATATAGAGGGATTAAATAATCTAAAACTTAAAAGTAAGAAATACTACGTACTCTATACTAAAATATATATTATACTCAACTATCAACTAGTTAATATATGGTAAAAACCACTTTTATATATATTTTTAATTAATCTATCGTGTGCTTTAGATTCTTTTGCATCGAAAGAGAGTAGCCAGCTTTACAAAGTGGACTACATCAACATTTGACTAGTATTTTAATTTATTGAAGATGCAACTTGCAACTAGTATAGTTATTCTTCACGTGGAAGAAGAAAATTTAGTTTTTCGGTCTATGGTGGGTAAGTCAAAAGTGGCAAATGACATGTTGACTAGTTTGACAAGTCTTCTTGCTTAAAAAGGATCCATAACTAATTTATTTTTTGTTTCTTTAAAGCTATCCGATATTTATTATTGATTGGCTCGATTAATTTAGATACTCGCTGAATAGGTCCATTACGAAAGAGGAGTATTGCTCGCAATTATCAAAAAGTTCGATATTCTAATGGCTCGAATTACATCACTAGTTAAATATAGAAAAAATCTCTATCGTTTTACCATACCTTAAAATATTAGTCAATAGTCACAAGGTGTGAAAATAACCTTCCACTTGGAGACACAAATCTTTTGAGGATATTTGATTATAATTGAATGATTAATAACCATTTCGTTATCCGAAGAATAAATTTGTTAACCGAAGAATAAATTTATCATAGTATCCTTATCTATTTACACCTAGTTTGTTTTATATAAGTTTTTAATTTTTTTTTTGTCTTACTTGACATAAGTTATATAGAAATTAAATTACATGACATGATTTTTTTTAGTATTCTTTTAGAATCTAACAGAAGTTATATCTTTTTGGACATATTCTCTTTTATCATATTTAGCGAAAAATGGTAGTTAATATGAAATGGTAAAGTATGTGTGTGTCTGTGTATTGTTTTTTTCTTTGAAATATATATCATGCCCTTTCGGTATATGATATAATTTGTTATAACTTTTACGTCATAAATTGTCCTTTCAGCATATGACATAATTTGTTATGTATTTTACAATATAACTTATGTGCGTGCAAGATAAGAAAAAACCTCGCCATTTGACACCAATGATATATATGAACACACAAACTTAACTTATATCGCGCAAAAATAATATTTGTTATTATATTTGAAAATAACCTTTCTATCTTCACGAAATAATGATAATTATAATCTCACTCAATATGCTATTATTGAGTGAGATACATTAAACCATTTATTTATAATTTAAAATGTTGAAAAATATAATAAAAATTAGAAACAACAAATCTGAAAAGACAAAAAATAAACATCACCACAAAATACAGGGATTTGTGTGAATTACTCCATCAATATCCTTAACAAATTAAATTGGATAAGGATACACTTGATAGATGAGTATGCACGTCATTACGACTTACGTACGAACTTTGGACTTTTCAATAGGTTTTAACATAGTATACTATTAACTCTTTCTTTGGCGATTTCCCGAATAATAATTGTGCCAGATAAAATTAAATGAATATATTTTATGTGATGATCAATTCAAAATTTTCAAATACAAATGTAATGTGTATTCTACTTTTACAAAATAACAAATAGAAATGTACGAATTGAACTTTAAATATTATATTAAAAGAAAGCACACTAACAGCTTCCTTCGTCATTTTTCTCCTTGTTATCAGCATACTTTTGAAGATTTTCACCATGCAATTTCCCATACCTAAACTCATCAAATATTTCAACTCCCATATTTATGTAAAAATCATATGACTTCTTATTCCAAACTGCTACTATTCCCTCTACCGATACGAACCCATTGTTGGCAGCAATGGATGCAACTGTTCCAAACAACAATTTCCCCATTCCCAACTTTCTATAACTCTCCCTGAAGTAAAGACTCTCGAAATAGAATCCTGGCTTGTCATAGAAGCACGAATAATTCGCGTAAAAGAAAGCATATCCCGCGATGTAAACATCACTCTTATCATTCCCATCATCATATTTGGATCGGAACTCCTCAACTTGTCCTTCCACCACGGGGAATTTAAGGTCAAACGTTGTAAGAACAGGCTTGAACCCGTCGTTTGTGGTATTTTTGGGTTCGTTAAAAGGGGTGGGAGAGACTTCAAGTAGAAGTACGGATGGCCCGTAGAAAAGTGGAAGAGGATTTTCTTTAAAGAGCAAGTTGGCTAAGGAGGACTCAGTAGCTTTGTATAAATGAGTATAGTTATGGTAGACATGGATTTGGTAAAACAATTGGTATATATGCGACAGATCAGATTTCGTAGCGAGACGGACTCTTGTATATATTTTCCCGGTGATGGTAACGTTGTTGTTTTCTGATGATGCATCGGTGGTTATTGTTTCAGATAGAATTGGCTGTTGAAGAGCAGGAGCCATGGTTGTGTGGTGAATTAGATGAAAGATTAAGGCAAATTGGAGATATTGTTGAAAGGAGTAGTAGGATGAAGTTTTTAGTAATGGGATATTGTATGGAAAGATAATAATGGTTATTTATAGTGGAGAATTTGGTCTCTTTTTTGTATAATACTTTATTTGGTTGGTGGAGTTCAACTCAAACGTGCGTGTTATATATTAATTATCATGTGGTTTAATTAGATTATTTTTCCACGAAGGATAGTACGCAGCTTCACAAAGACGGCAGAGTGGACTACATCAACATTTTTCTAAACCCATTCTTCAGTTATAAGTTATTATTAAGTGGCAAATGGTATGTTGACTAGTTTGACAAGTACTATTTTTCTAAAGGAGAGGAAGTCGTACGTATGAGGATTTGGCATTTGATGCATAACTTTATGTTTACTTTTTA
Source organism: Solanum appendiculatum (assembly GCA_018342035.1). Lineage (NCBI taxonomy): Eukaryota > Viridiplantae > Streptophyta > Magnoliopsida > Solanales > Solanaceae > Solanum > Solanum appendiculatum. Next base: position 347,029 of record JAGDQO010000377.1, on the reverse strand, counting down.
AAAAATTATCCGATATTTATTGTTAATACGTCGGAAATAGATTTATTACTAAGGATTAATTATTGCTCTCAACTATGAAGAAGATCGTCATTCTAACTATGGTTTGAACATGTAGAAGAATCTTTATCATTTTATTATATCTTGAAAAGATTGGTAACAACTTATGAAAATAACTTTCTATATACACGGAAACAAAGTTCTTTGAGGACATTTTGGTTATAATTGAAAGATTAATGAAGATTTCTTTAAATAAAGACTATTGTTTTGAATAAATTCTAAGGACTAGAATTAATGTTGTACTAATATATTCTTATTTGACACATAAAACTTAAAAGTAATGGAATATAAATAAATTAGTCAATTTGTTCACACTTCGCGCGATCATAAAGAATGAATATTAAAAATATTTTAGCCTTTAAATACAGATAGATTAAATCTCAAAATTTTAATCCATTTTATTATGAACACTTATTTCTATATTTTCTCTAAAACTCATCAAGTAAATGTTTAGCTCGTTCATCTCTCTCTCTATCAACAAATGCTCAAAATGGATTTTGACATTTTTTTTAATCTAGTAACTGCAATTGCTTAACAACATTTGTTTATAATCTCTTATAAATTTAATTATGAATTTATGATACAAAATTGAGGAAAAATATAAACTATGCTCCCTTTCAATGTGAATATATTGATTCTTATAAATACGAATTTCTCATACATATATTGTTCTTATTGAGTTTTCATGCATCTTGGTAAACATTATATTGTCAATGTTGACGACTTCATTTGACTTTCATCCTTCAACATTTAATTTTGGAAGAATTATCAGTTTCTTCGTAGAAGTTACCATTTGTACGATATTTTCATATTTTGCATGGTCCTATTGTTTTTGTTTTCTTTAAAGCATTTTCAAGCTCAAATAAAAAGTCAAAGAGGAGTTGGTGAAACTCTTTAGTCTCAATTTAGATAGTGGAGTACATTCATTATATACTATTGATGATATTTATCAAAAAATCAGTACAAATGAATTTATATGAGGTCAATAAGGTTATACAAAATCAAATCGAAAATTGAACTAAATTACAAATTGAGTTAAATCGGAAAAAAATTTCGACTAATGGTTTGGTTTGGTATTGGAAAAACAAAACCCGACAATACTTGGGTTGGTTTGGTTTTAACTAAAAAAAGTCAACCCGAGACCAAACCAACCCGACATTATATATATACTTAATTTTTAAAATTTATTTTATACATAAAATTATTTACTTTGATGTAATTTCTAAATATTATTTATACGTTTTCATAATTTTTATCTTTTAACATATTTTTTCAAGTTTTTTGAGACTTAGAATTTTGAATGGTCCAATAAAAGGTTATAGTATATAGATATTAGTAACTCGAATAAAGCTCAATTCAAAAGCAAATCAATACAAATGCTAAAGAAATAAATTAACTCAACACTAAGAATGACAATAATGTTGAATATTTGTTCATTAGTTTTACATTTGTTTAGACATTTAAAATACAGAACCTAATTTTAATTTTTCTTTAATGTTTAGTCGTGTAACTAATACATATTAGACTTATTTTAGCGTAACTCATAAGATTTAATTATTAACAATTGAATATACTATAATAATCTTAGTAAATAAAAGCGAGAAAATAATGCTAAAAATAGATGATCATAAAGTTGGAAGAAGCTTTTAAAGTTCGAAGATGTAAGTGAGAGTTGAGTCTGGTGTTGCTATCTTCAACCTCGAGAACTATTCAATTAACGAAGATCAGTAGTGTAATAAGATAAAGGACTTAGTAAATAATAAATTGCTTAGAATCAGAATACCTTTACAAATGCAGGAAATGAATTATTTATGTTACAAAGATAAGGTATCAGTCAAATGGTAAAGCTACACCCGAGCCTTAATTAGGTATTATCCCCAATGGAGGACGACCACATGTCAATATTATTAGTGGTGCCAGCTAATATTTATCAAATTACTCGTAATATAACTCTTTGATATGTAATCAGTTACTAAATAAGATTTGTGACGAATTATTTTGTTCGACTATAAAATTTGTGTCATTAATTTTTATTTTTTAGTAAAAAATAAAAAATTTAAATAGTTATATAACCAACCTAATTTGTTCAATGATTGAAATGAAGCGTAATAGTTGTTGTACTGGATATTTTCTACACAACCAAACATCATGAATAGTTAGGCAAAAAATTTTTGTGGACATCATTCAAAGTTGAGACTCCCCTTTCATCACCTACTCAGAAACTTTTTGTCATCATATCTTAACGTATTTGCATAATTAGTATCATCTTATTTTAGGATATATAGCCATTCGCAGCCGCTAATAATGATAGCTAGAAATTAGAATGCACACTTGAGTTTCCTTCACCAACCCCACTAACTAAATAAGTACTAATAAAATAATTATAAAGACCACTAGTCCACTATAAATAACCATTATATCCTAAAATCCTTTCAAAGAATATCCCATTAATTACAAAACCTTCTTCATAGTCCTTTCAGCATTTCCCTAGCTCTTCAAGTTTGCCCTCATTACCATGGCTTCATCTCTATCTGAAACAAATAACCATCGATGCATCATCGGAAAATAACAATGTTACGATCACCGGAAAGATATACACAAGACTTCGTCTCGCTACGAAATCTGATCTGTACCATATATACCAATTATTTTACCAAATCCATGCATACCATAACCACACTCATTTATACAAAGCTATCCTCCTTAGATGACTTGCTCTTTAAAGGAAACCCTCTTCCCCTTTTCTACGGGCCCAATAATGTTATCATTTAGTTTTAACATATGTGGTATAAAAAAAATTTGAACAGTCAATAAAATTTTGATATAATTTTTTAAATATGTTAAATTATTACTCCGTAATTACTTTGATTTATTATACTTTTTATGTATTTTTCAAATAATGTGTCACTCTCCATGACCCAACTTATATGTCATTAATAGAATTTCAAGAGTCAACCATTTCGTAACAAGACAGACTCGGATGTGTATCTTTCTGGTGATGGTAACGTTGTTGCTTTCCGATGATAAATTGGTGGTTATTGCTTCAGATGGAGTTGGTTGTTGAGGAGCAGTAGCCATTGTGTGGTGAATTAGATGAAATATTAAGGCCAAGGAAATATTGTTGAAAGGGCTAGGATGAAGGTTTTTTGTAATGGGATATTGAATGTAAAGATAATAATGGTTATTTATTTATATATAATAATAGTGGAGATTTGGTCCCTTTTGTCGTAATTTATTTATATATAGTGGAGATTTGGTCCCTTGCTAAAGCCATATATTCTTCAGCACAATACTCACATGGAAGAAGAAAATTCAGTTTTAATTTCTTTGCCTTTCGTCAGTTGGTGGGTATACTCATAATTAAGCGGCACATGACATGTTGACTCATAATTGGAGTCCTCTACTTTTTGAGGATTTGGCATTGATGCATAACTTTATTTTTACTTTTTTAAAATTATGTGATATTTGTTGTTGATGATTAAGTCGGAAATGTTATCAATAGGTACATTACTAAAGAAAAGTATTGCTCTCAATTGCTAAGAAGTTCGATATTCCAATGGCTCGAACTAAAACTCTAGTTAAGTATAGAAGAATCTCTACTATTTTTTCATGCCTTGAAAAGATTAGTCTCAAATTATGAAAATAACCTTTTGTGTGGAAATAAAGATCTTTGAGAACATTTTGAATATTATTGAAAGATTAATGGCTATTTCGTTACCTAAAGAATAATATTTTGAATAAATTGTAAGGGTTAGAAATGTTGTAATATATTTCTTTTTTGACATCTGTAAAAGTAATGGACTATATAAAAATATTTTTACACATATTATAAATAAGAGTTTCTCATGCATATATTGTTCTTATTGAGTTTTCATGCATCTTGGTAAACATTATACTGTGAATGTTGACGACTTCATTTGACTTTCATGCTTCTAACATTTAATTTTGGAAGAATTATCGGTTTCTTCGTAGAAGTTACTATTTTTACGATATTTTCATATTTTGCATGGTCCTATTGTTTTTGTTTTCTTAAAAAGCATTTTCAAGCTCCAATAAAAAGTCAAAAAGGATTTGGTGAAACTCTTTAGTCTCAATTTAGATAGTGGAGTACAACCACCATACACTATTGATGATATTTAAAGAAAAATATGTATAGTTAAATTTATATGAGGTCAAAATAACACATTTTATCTCTTTAACTTATAAGCTGATTTAGTTATTAACGATTAAATATTATAAGGTTAATAGATAAAAGCGAGATAATAATGCTAAAGTAGATGGCTATAAAGTTGGAAAACACTTTTAAGCTTTGAAAATTTAAATGAGAGCTGAGTCCGGTGTTGCTAGCTTCAACCCCGAGAACTATTTAATGAACGAGTTAAGATCAATGTAATAAGATAGAGACTTAGTAAAAAATAAATTGCTTATAATCAGAATGCCTTTACAAACGTAGAAAATGAGCTATTTATTATATGTTACAAAGATAAGGCATCACCCAATGAAAAAGCTCCACTTGAGCCTTAATTAGGTATTACACCCACTCGATGACGATCGCATGACAATATTATTAGTGGTGCCCATCGTTAATTTTTTTTAATTAAAAAAAATATAAATAGTTATATAACCAACCTAATTTGTTCAATGATCGAAAAGAAGCGTAATAGTTGTTGTACTAAATATTTTCTATACAACCAAAAATCCAGAATAGTTGGGCAAAATATTTTAGTGGATAGCATCCAAAGTTGAGACTTCCCTTTCATCAACTACTCACAAACTTTTTATCATTATATCTTAACGTATTTGCATTATTAGGTTATATAGTCATTAGCAGCCGCTAATAATGATAGCTAGAATGCACACTTTAGTTTCCTCCACCAACCCCACTAACTAAATAAGTATTAATAAAATAATTAAAAAGACCACTAGTCCACTATAAATAACCATAATATCCTAAAATTTTCTCAAACAATATCCCATTAATTACAAAACCTTCTTCATAGTCCTTTCAACATTTCCCTAGCTCTTCAAGTTTGCCCTCATTACTATGGCTTCATCTCTATCTGAAACAATAACCACTGATGCATCATCCGAAAACAACAACGTTACGATCACAGGAAAGATATACACAAGACTTCGTCTCGCTACGAAATCTGATCTGTACCATATATACCAATTATTTTACCAAATCCATGCATACCATAACAACACTCATTTATACAACGCTACCGAGTCTTCCTTAGCCGACTTGCTCTTTAAAGAGAATCCTCTTCCACTTTTCTACGGGCCATCCGTACTTCTACTCGAAGTCTCTCCAACCTCTTTTAACGAACCCAAAAATACCACAAACGAAGGGTTCAAGCCTGTCCTTACAACGTTTGACCTTAAATTCCCCGTTGTGGAAGGACAAGTTGAGGAGTTCCGATCCAAATATGATGATAAGAGTGATGTTTACATCGCGGGATATGCTTTCTTTTACGCGAACTATTCATGCTTCTATGACAAGCCAGGATTCTATTTCGAGAGTCTCTACTTCAGGGAGAGTTATAGAAAGTTGGGAATGGGGAGATTGTTGTTTGGGACAGTTTCTTCTATTGCTGCGAACAATGGGTTCGTTTCGGTAGAGGGAATAGTAGCAGTTTGGAATAAGAAGTCATATGATTTTTACATAGATATGGGAGTTGAAATATTTGATGAGTTTAGGTATGGCAAATTGCATGGTGAAAATCTTCAAAAGTATGCTGATGATAAGGAGAAAAATGATTGAAGGTGCAATTTATCATATTGTATTTGTAATATTTTAAAAGCAGAATGCTCATCATAAGTGTGTAATTGAAAATTTTAGATTGATTATCATATATAACATCGTCTCTCTAATTTATTTAATTTTACACTTAAAAAAAAGCACCTCCATATGCCGTGCAATTATTCGCCGAGAAGATTCAAATAAACATCCTCAACCGTCCCACTTCTAAATCTGCCCCTGATTAGGCGGGGTGCCTACGATTAATTTTTTTTAATAATAAAAGTACTAAACCACCAACATAAAAATACCAAATCAGAAGACTTAGACCTTATCTTACTTATAGAGATTGGGAAATTATATGTATCTTTCCTCCTTTCTTAGCTATTGTTTGAACATAAATTTTTTAATATTTTTGACAAGTTATTTTAGCTAAAGTTTCATTATGCGCTTGGCCATATATTTTGAAAAAAATATCTGACTTTTAAAAAAAATATGATTTATACTTAAAAGTTCTAAACATTATTAAAAATACCCATTTGAATTATCATTTTACAATGAAAATGTTTCGTGAAAAGTCATGCCAACGAACATTATTAATATGGATTTGAAAAAAGAGGAAGAAAACAAAAGGAATATACTATTAATTTGTATACGAAAAACTACTATTACTACTAGTAATTGGAAGTAATCTCAAAGAACAAGCCCGAATAAAAATTATATAAAAATATATATTTAATGATATAAATTTTATACAACAAATCAGGAATGAAATTTAGTCCAAGCCTCGTCCTATTGATAAGTCCAAGATTCGTACGTTGTGGTGTGCATACTCATGATCTAATCAATGTCCGTTAAGATGTAGATTATCTGTACCAAGACACCTTTTTGAAGCTACAATGGTTTTTTTTTGGAGTTGACGAGGAAGGCCGGCCTCCTTTCGGAGATGTTTAAGCCATCAGTGAGATATCATTTTGAAAAGACCAGAATATACGAGCCAAGGGATAGTCTCAGATTGATTTGTTCTTATCTTATTTAATCATTTGTATAAATTCTTTAATTTGGGGTGATGTTTAATGATATTTATCTCTAAGATTTATTTTTTAAAATTTTTATTTTTAACACTTTAAATAACAAATAAGTGATTGTAACATTGAAGCAACACAAAGAAAAATTGTGATATAAGTTTACATGTTCGTATTATAGAGGGTGAATTTTCTTCTTGTCTTGTATAAGTTATATCTTAAAAGGTATAATATATTATAGTGTATATCAGGAGGATAAGAGGTCACAATTATGACATAAACAACCTAATAATTATGATGTAAAAGGCATAACAAATTATATTGTATGTTGAGAGAAAATAATGTATTTTTTAAAAAAAAAATCACAACACACAAAGTCACTCATATACTCTACCATTCGTTATTAACTATCAAAAGAATTTCTTCAAAAATGATAAAGAAAATATGTCCCAAGGATATACATTAAAGAATTATCCAAAAAGAAAAAAAAATTAATCGTACAGTCTAAAACATATAATGTGGCAAGCTAAATTTAAAAATTGTCACAAAAGAAAAGATTTTCTTTTCAAACGAAGACGATTTGACAAACTCAAGCTTACTTCAAGTGCAAAATGGACTTGTCGTTCAGAAACAATATGACAAACAAATTGAAATAGAGGAAGTATGATATTAGATGTGGATATTTCTAATAATCGGTACAATATTTGGTATTTATAAAAATATATCGAATATTTTACTGAAGTATATAATTAAATTCAACTCATACTACTAACAAATTGATAAACTTATATTTGTACAAAACTAATTATTTAGTCATTGAAATTTTAATTACTCTGTCTTGATTGATTTTTTTAATAATTAATTAATGAAGAAAATTAATTGTCTTTTCTTTTGAAGTGATAATTATCTATTATATGTAAGTAGAATTGAACAAATTACTATGAGTGCGGATTTATTACACCATAATCGAACTTAAAATTATTAAATCATACTAAATTATTTTGATGTAATATAATATTAACAAATTGAAAATCAAAATCATCGAACTAAAGTTTTCAATTACTTTGTGTTTCCACCTCAGTATATACCACATGTGGAAGAAGAAAAAGAATAGTCAATTTTCCTTTTAAGAAGTTATAAAGTTGTTGTGGGTAAGTGGCAACTGGCAACTTTGATAAAGTTCTCTCCTTAGATGAAAGGAATTCATCACATAATTTTACTTTACTTTCATTTTTTAAATATAAGAAATATCATAATATATTTTTTTAACGTTAGTAGTTCTTGAAATTTCACTTGTTAAAACTTCTAACTTTACTGTGTGTTGGGATCGACCTGTTTTAGCTTAGATATATTTTTATTCAAGTTTTTAAAAAAATTATATAATGACTTCATTTGAAAGATGACTCAAATTTAATTTAGGCTCCCACCAAATTTTTATAGGAAAAAGAAAAGAAATTTCATCAGTTGCAACTTGCTTGACCCTTTTATAAAACACGCACGTTTGAGTTGAACTCCACCAACCAAATAAACAATTATAAAAAAAGGACCAAATTGTTCACTATAAATAACATGGTTATCCTAATATCTTTTCATACAATATCCCATTACAAAAAAAATTTGATCCTACTCCTTTCAACAATATCTTCTTTTGCCTTAATATTTCATCACACAACCATGGCTCCTGCTCTTCAACAGCCAATTCTATCTGAAACAATAACCACCGATGCATCATCAGAAAACAACAACGTTACCATCACCGGGAAAATATATACAAGAGTCCGTCTCGCTACGAAATCTGATCTGTCGCATATATACCAATTGTTTTACCAAATCCATGTCTACCATAACTATACTCATTTATACAAAGCTACTGAGTCCTCCTTAGCCAACTTGCTCTTTAAAGAAAATCCTCTTCCACTTTTCTACGGGCCATCCGTACTTTTACTTGAAGTCTCTCCAACCCCTTTTAACGAACCCAAAAATACCACAAACGAAGGGTTCAAGCCTGTCCTTACAACGTTTGACCTTAAATTCCCCGTGGTGGAAGGACAAGTTGAGGAGTTCCGATCCAAATATGATGATGGGAATGATAAGAGTGATGTTTACATCGCGGGATATGCTTTCTTTTACGCGAATTATTCGTGCTTCTATGACAAGCCAGGATTCTATTTCGAGAGTCTTTACTTCAGGGAGAGTTATAGAAAGTTGGGAATGGGGAAATTGTTGTTTGGAACAGTTGCATCCATTGCTGCCAACAATGGGTTCGTATCGGTAGAAGGAATAGTAGCAGTTTGGAATAAGAAGTCATATGATTTTTACATAAATATGGGAGTTGAAATATTTGATGAGTTCAGGTATGGAAAATTGCATGGTGAAAATCTTCAAAAGTATGCTGATAACAAGGAGTAGTATTGAAAGTTCAATTCAAAAATTTCTATTTGTAATTTTGTAAAAGTATAATGCTCATTTCATGTATAACATAGTCTCTGATTCATTTAATTTTATGTGGCACGATTATTATTTGGGAAATTAACATAATTTAAATTATAATTTGACTTTTTGTGAAATTATAAATATAATTTTTGAAGTAGTGTAATTTATTTCCTAAAAAATAAAATTAAAAATTAAAAAGGGGCAAATATGAAAAAAAATTCAAAAATCCATCTTGATTTTTGAACAATAAAAAAAACCTTACAAATTTACTTAATATTAAATTTAATGATTTGAGAAATGTGTTAGATGATAAATAATATTTAGTAGCAAGGGTAAAATAGATTAAAAAGATAAATTATCTCTTGATTTTCTAAATTGGATAAATATTTTTGGATAACTATTTATAGTATAGTGAATAATTATTATTGGACGGAGGAGTAATTTTTCGAGCTAGTAACGGAAACCTCCAAACTTAGAAAAATAGCTATAGTATAACTTTTGTTAAAACCTATTGAAAGTCCAAGGTTGGTTACGTAAGGACTAATGATGTGCATACTCATCTATCAAGTGTATCCTTATCCTATTTAAGGCTTAATTTGTTGATGTCATGATTTGCACCTATGTTCTATTTTGGAGTGATATTTAATTTTTAATATTTTAATTTATTAATTATATAATTTAATATATTTTTACATAATTATTAAAAAATATATACAAATTTAAAATATCAAATAAACAAACTAAAACAAAGAAACAATAGAAAAATAATCAAATTAACTTTAGATATCAAAACAAGCGTGTTGATCTATGACACTTCAAACTATCTCTTCGTTTGGTTTGAGTACAAGTTATGTTGATATAACTTATGATGTGATAAGTTATGCTAGGATTAGTTATCCTGACATTATTTCTAATTAATTGTTTGGTTGGTTGTACTAAAAATAATAACCATTGCATACTTCCTAAAAATAAGTGGTTTGATTACAAAAATACCCTCTTATTTAGCTTTCTGTATATATTTTTTTTGGTAGAGTTTTAGTTATTCATTCTTAAAACTAAAACATCCACCTTATTTAGCTTAATTATTTTTATGTATGAATTCCCATGAATTTTTATGTATGAATTCCCATAAATTTCTATTGTTAATTTGGCTTTAATTAGTGGACATTACATTAGAATTAGCAGCTTGACATTGCAAAACATGAACCTTGTCAGTTGCTAGTAAATGGTTTCAATTGTTATATAATAAAAATAATTAAAACCAAAGAGCACAAAATCAGCAAAGCAATTAATAAGGAAGTGTGAGTTTTTTTTTTCAAACAAAGCAAGAATTTCAAAAGATTAGACTATTTACATGGGGAATGTACTTGATTACTTTGAAAAGTGATAATTAAAGGGTTTGAAGGGTAGTTTTGTCATTTAATAAGTTTATCCCATGATAAATTATGATGGGATTATTATACTACCTTTTGGGAGAGATAACTTATTCCAATACTATTTATTAGTCTCGGGATAAATTATCCCAAACTTTCCAGCCAAATACTAAATTAAGTGCCACAAAATATTTATCCCAAGATTATTTGTATTTATTTCTCACACCACACGACCCCGGTAGTATTAAAGTACTTTTTTTTATTTTACAGCTTTGCGCTCGTGTAGTGCTTTGCATCCGTGGCCACTTCTGTTAGATATTTTTATTAGGACATTTCACAAATGATAGGCTTAGAATTCTCTCTCGAAAAGATAAAGCTAATAACCACCTCTATATTTTTTTCAAAATTTTATGGTCTATTATAGATTTTGTAACGAAAGTGAGTGTTCTGATTCAGGAAAAAAAACAGATTGTACTATATCGACTGGTTGTTATTCTTTTCGTTTCAATTTAATAATGATGTTCAAATTTATCATATTTAATTTGTTTTTATATCTTTTAAACTATGAATTATTGAGATATAGAAAATAGTACTTAATTTATTTTATAAACTCCATTATTTACTTAATTAATTGGAAATGCAGCTAGCATTGTGGTATATTATATGTTATTTTTCAGTATAGAGTTGGACATGATATGATAGATATCGAATTATCATATTTGAAATCAATGTTATTGATACAAGAAATGTGTTATTATGATTTTGGTATGCATTTTAATTTTTTATAATTAGTTAAAAAAATATTGTTTGTATTTTCTTTTGAATGTTTCTATATGTTGAACCGTTTAAGTTATTAGTACAATATAATTGAGGTGTTCTTTTAAGAAATTGAAATCATAATTATCTATTATATAATTATATGTAAGTTGAAGTTGAACTAAACTATGATGATAATCAATTTATCGTAATGTAAATATCAAAATCAAACTTTAAAATATCAAATCATATCAAATTAATATTAAATAGGAATAATATAAGTAACATTTTTGAAAATCAAAAACCCAAATCAACGAACTAAGTTTTGGACCATGCCCACTCCAATATGGCTATATAAGAAAAAGAAAAGTCAATTTTGATCTTTAAGAAGTCAAAGAGTTGTTATGGTAAGTGGCATCATTTGCTTGACCCTTTAGCCCACCAATAGATATAACACGCACGTTTCAGATGATGTCCACCAACAAAATAAACAATTATAAAACGAAGGGACCAAATTATCCACTATAAATAACCATTATTATCTTTTCATACAATATCTCATTACTAAAAACTTCATCCTACTCCTTTCAACAATATCTCCAATTTGCCTTAATCTTTCATCTAACTCACCACACGACCATGGCTCCTTCTCAAACAAAAACTACCGATGCATCATCGGAAAACAACAACGTTACCATCACTGGAAAGATATACACTAGAGTCCGTCTTGCTACGAAATCTGATCTGTCACATATATACCAATTGTTTTACCAAATCCATGTCTACCATAACTATACTCATTTATACAAAGCTACTGAGTCCTCCTTAGCCAACTTGCTCTTTAAAGAAAATCCTCTTCCACTTTTCTACGGGCCATCCGTACTTCTACTTGAAGTCTCTCCCACCCCTTTTAACGAACCCAAAAATACGACGGACGAAGGGTTCAAGCCCGTCCTTACAACGTTTGATCTTAAATTCCCTGTGGTGGAAGGACAAGTTGAGGAGTTCCGATCCAAATATGATGATAAGAGTGATGTTTATATCGCGGGATATGCTTTCTTTTACGCGAATTATTCATGTTTCTATGACAAGCCAGGATTCTATTTCGAGAGTCTTTACTTCAGGGAGAGTTATAGAAAGTTGGGAATGGGGAGTTTGTTGTTTGGGACAGTTGCATCCATTGCTGCCAACAATGGGTTCGTATCGGTAGAAGGAATAGTAGCAGTTTGGAATAAGAAGTCATATGATTTTTATATAAATATGGGAGTTGAAATATTTGATGAGTTTAGATATGGAAAGTTGCACGGAGAAAATCTTCAAAAGTATGCTCATAAAATTGAGGAAGAGAGATGTTAGTGTAGTCTTTTGTGTGCTTAATTGTGCAATTTTATCAATTTCTATTTGTAATTTTGTAAAAGAAGAATGTTCATTACATTTGTATTTGAATATATCAATTAAATTGGTAATTATTATACTAAACCACTTCTATTCAATATATATGATTTTTCTTTAAGATAAAATTATCATAAAAGAATTACATCTTTCTATAATTTTTTTTGGCAAATATCGATGCCAGAGTGTGAATAGAGATGGGCATAGCCAAACAAATCTTACTCTTCGACCTGGCAAAAAAAAAAGAAAAAAAGAGGAGAGACTCTCCTGTGCAGTAATTATTTATAATTGAATTATATTATAAAGGTATTTAATTTAGATTTTGTTTAGATTAATTGATTATAAATAATTGATAAGCTTTTATGTGTTAAAAATCTATTTATAAGTGATGAAGTCAACTTTATAACTAAACTAGTTAAAAGTAGCTCGTGCTAAAGCACGGGCCCTATAATATTATACTAAAATTTTGAATTATAATTTTTCCATAAAAAAGGTAATTATTTGTAGTTATGCTTTCTTGTACGGGCCAAATATATATTATTTGTGTTGTTTTTAATCGTGTGATACAGATGAAATTTGGAGATTCATCCAATTTTTCATATGGATTTTAAATGGTTTAAGTTATTAATTATTGATTATAACGTAATTTTCAAATAATATATATTACTGTATTTGTCACAGTTTATGTGACACAAGCACTACAAAAATTAGCCTTTTTTTGTCTTGTAGATATTTTAAGTTATTCACTATTGTAATTTATAGTACTTTTTATATAATTTTTAAATAATATATGTTATTTTCTATGTTCCAATTTATGTGACAGTGATAAAATTTTGAGAGGTAACCAATTTTTTTATATGTCTTTTAAATATTTTAAGTTGTTAATTATTGTAATTTTTAGGTCATTCTCAAAAAATATATGTTACTTTCTCAATCACATTTTATGAGGCACCATAGATTTTTGAGAGTCAACTAAATTTTTATATATTTTATAAATATTTTAAATTATTAATTATTATAATCTATAGTATTATTTATTTAATTCTCAAATATAAAACATCTATCAATATACCAATTTCTGTACCTCCATTTGCAATTATATTATTCATTTTTTATATTTTAAACTCTAATTTTTGATCATATGTATTTTCTTTTATCTTTTTCCCTTAATGTTCTAGTTAGACTTTAAACTTGTATTTTCATCAAAAAGTGTGAGTTACAAATTTAATTTATTAGTTTCCTTTTTTTAATGGAATATATATTATGATAAATTTAAACAAAATAGATTATTCAATGATATATTGAATCAAATTGATAGATAAAATAAATAAAATATTAATGAGCTCAAAGTACTTTTATTTTAAGAGAAGAAATATTTATTTCACTCCAAAAATAATTTTACTTTTGCTATGTACAATAATTTTAATTTTAAAATTCTTATTTTATTCTTAATGAGATGATTTGTAGCACATAAATAGATGTGAAATTTTTTAAATCAAATGTTTCAAGTGTTTTTCTTTCTTAAACTTATGTCTAATAAAAATGATGTTAATATAAATTGAGATAAAAGAACACAAATAATTACATAAGGTATTTTAGTAAAAAACAATATTGATAATTTTAAAAAAAATGATAACTAACATACCTTAATTAATTCATTGTTTTTTGCAAAAATTATAAATTTAAAAGTATAACTTGTTTTTTAAAAAAAAAAGAGGAATAGTGAATACCGAGGGAAAGAAAGAAAATTTTATTTTAAAAAAGATATTTTGAGAACTAGAAAAACTATTAAGGATTGAATAGTAAAATATTTGATTGAATACAAAATGCTTATAAATTGAGGGATGACCAACTTCTGACATTTGATTGATTTTGATTAGTAAATATTTCAGCATAATATTTATCAAACACATAAATAATCTAAAAAATTATATATTCATTTGACTAATTTATAAACTTAACTAAATACCTTATGTAATTTATCAAATCACATCGATAATAAAAGAAAAAAATGATATGATGATATTCAAGTTCAAAAAGTCTATTTTTTATGATACAAAACAAGATAATAAAATAAAGAATTAGTGCGATATCATGAATTTTAAAAAATAACTAATCGAACTGTATCATTAATATCATGCTAAAATTGTAATTAATCATTCTAGAAGTTTCGTGGAAATTTCATGATAAGGTTCATTTAAGATGTAAATATTTTTTCTCTAAATTAAGCATGTTCCTTTTCAGTGTGAATATATATGTATTCTCATACAGATATTGTCCTTATTGAGCTTTCATGCATCTTGGTAACCATTACATATAGAGCTAGACAATGGTCAATGTTGACGACTTCATTTGATTTTCACACCTCATTTAATCCCTTAAATTTTTGTTGGCCATATTGCTGAAATTGTCAACATTTTATTTTGGAAGAATCATCGGTTCCTTCGTAGATGTTAACATTTGTATGATTACAAGTTGGTGAAAGTCTTTGTTCGTACAAAGTCAACATTTTTTATGTTAAGAATTGTCCATTTGTTCCTACAATGTCAACATTTTTGTGATATTTTTTTGCATGGTCCTAGCTATAACATCTCCTGCACCAACTCCACCAACCTCACTAACCAAACAATGATTTTTTTTAAAAGGAGCAAATTCTCCACTATAAATAACCACAATTATCCTAAAGTTTTTCCACACAAAATCCTATTACTAAACCTTTCAACATTTCTTTCCCCTTAATTCTTTAATCTGAAATCTCATTCCTCTCAAATTTAACTAAACACTTGTTGGGTTTTAGGCCTTTTTCCCTTCCTATGTGGATAAATAAAAGTCCAAGGTTTTGAGTCTCCCTTCCTTTCCTTTGTGGATAAATTTGAGTCCAATTGGAATAGCCCACTTTGCCCATAAGTCCAATATTATGGTGCATTTATAAGACTTTATTTTAGGTCTTATTTTGAAGAATCATAAGAGTTTTGAGAGCAGCCATATAGAGAGAAAAGAGAGAAAGTGCAGATTTTCGCACAAACCCTAGCAGCCAATTTCAAATCGCGATTCCTGCTTCGTTTCTTATCCGATTGAGCTGATTTTTGGACAGCTTGTTCCTTTTAACTAAATCTTTGATTGGAAACTGAGAGAGGGTGGTTTGGAGTCCCGTAGCTCAATATTTTTGCTCATGAACAGTAGCTGCGTTTTGGTGATTTTGCTCCTTTTTATTTCTCTAGTTTTTGGTGTTATCTTATAGTTGTGTTGCTCATTGTTTGGCACTTTGTTGGTGGCCATTTTGGAGAACACTTTTGTAACTCTTGTTGATTATAGTGGAGCTTTGGCCTTGTGGTTTTTACTCTTTACACCGAAGAGGTTTTTCACGTTTAACTTGGTGTCTCGTGTTGATTTATTTTTCTTGCTTGGTTGATTTGCTTGCTGCCCCAAATTGTTTGTTTTTGCATTATTTTGTCTTCTCTTGGTTCAAATAGAAAGGGAAAGTTTTGACTTGGGTTTCTTCCGCAATTGTCTTGTCGTGCACATTTATTTAGTGCTTGTCTTTCCCAACAAAGTGGTATCAGAGCATTAGGTTGTTGTGATTGTCTATTTGAATGATGGAGTCAAATATGAGCAAGATGGTTTGTTTGAATGGTAATAATTATCATACTTAGAAAGGCAAGATGAAAGATCTTCTATTTTTCAAGAAAATGCATCTACCTGTGTTTGCCTCTAACAAATCCGAATCCATGAATGATGAGGATTGGGAATTTGAGCACCTGCAGGTTTGTGGTTATATTAGACAATGGGTTGAAGATAATGTTAGAAATCACATTGTGAATGAGACACATGCTAGAAGTTTGTGGGACAAGCTCGAGACACTATATGCTTCGAAGACTGGCAATAATAAATTATTTCTATTGAAACAATTGATAAATATCAGGTATAAAGAGGGCACTCCTATTTCTGATCATATTAATAATTTTCAGGGTGTTCTTGACCAGCTGTCCGGAATGGGTGTAAAGTTTGATGAAGAAATTCATGGACTATGGCTTTTTAATACTTTGCCAGACTCTTTTGAAACTCTTCGAGTTTGTTTGACTAATTATGCTCCTAGTGGTGTTGTAACCATGGAATATGCTAAGAGTGGTGTCTTGAATGGAGAGATGAGAAAAAGATCTCAAGGCTCATCTTCTTCAGTTTCACACTCCGATGTTTTGGTTACTGAAGATAGAGGGAGAAGCAAGTTCAGAGGTCAGAATGACAGAGATAAAAGTAGAGGAAAGTCAAAGTCTAGATTCAAGAATGTTACATGTAACTATTGCCACAAGAATGGGCATATCAAGAAATATTGTTTCAGGTACAAGAGAGATATGAAACAACAAAAGAAAGAAGGCGAAAATGAAAATCGAGTTGTTGTTGTCGCTAATGATGATCTTCTTGTTTCTTGTGATGAAAATGCCGTTAATCTTGTTTGCGATGAGTCTAGCTGGTTTGTGGATTCTGGTGCTACTTCTCATGTCACTCCCAGGAAGGAATTATTTTCTTCTTATACTCCAAGTAATTTTGGGATGTTGAAAATGGGTAATAATCATGAGGTTGCAGTTCTTGGCATTGGGACAGTTTGTTTAGAAAGTAACATTGGTTCCAAACTAGTTCTCAATAATGTCAAACATGCTCCAGATGTTCGCTTGAATTTGATTTCTGTTGGATACCTTGATGGTGAGGGTTATGTTAATACCCTTGGTGCTGGCCAGTGGAAGCTTACTAGAGGTTCGATGGTTGTAGCCCGTGGTAACAAGTTGTGTAACTTGTATATTTTTCAGGGCTCCATTTGTAGAGGCTCAGTGAATTTGGTAGAGAATGATACTTCATCAGAGTTATGGCATAGAAGACTGAGTCATATAAGCGAGAAGGGGATGGACAATTTGGCTAAGAAGAATTTGCTTTCTAGAGTGAAACAAGCAAAGTTGAACAAGTGTGTTCATTTCTTAGCCGGTAAACAGAAAATAGTTTCTTTTCAGAGCATCCACCTTCGAGGAAGCTTGATTTGCTGGAGTTGGTACATTCTGATTTGTGTGGTCCTTTTAAGGTAAAGTCCCATGGCGGTGCACTTTACTTTATTACTTTTATTGATGATCATTCTCGCAAACTCTGGGTATTCTCTTTGAAGTCCAAGGATGAAGTGCTTGATGTGTTCAAGAATTTTCAGGCCTTGGTTGAGAGACAGACAGGGAAGAAATTGAAATGCATCTGTTCTGATAATGGTGGTGATTATATTGGTCCTTTTGATAGATATTGCAGAGAGCAAGGTATTCGGCATCAGAAAACTCCTCCAAAGACTCCTCAGCTAAATGGTTTAGTAGAGAGGATGAACAGAACTCTAGTTGAGAGGGTTAGATGTATGATTTCAGATGCTGAGCTGCCAGATTCCTTTTGGGTAGGAGCACTTAATACTGTTGCATATGTTATCAATTTATCTCCTACTGCTGCTTTGAATGGTGATGTCCCTGACTGAGTTTGGTTTGGTAAGAATGTTTCTTATGATCATCTTAAATTTTTTGGGTGTAAAGCCTTTGTGCATGTTCCTAAAGATGAGAGGTCAAAGTTGGATGTTAAAACTAGGCAGTGTATCTTTGTTGGTTATGGTCAAGATGAATTTGGCTATCGTTTCTTTGATCCAGCTGAGAAGAAACTTGTTAGAAGCCGTGATGTTGTGTTCTTTGAAGACCAAACAATTGAAGATCTTGACAAAGCTTAGAAGGTTGATTCTCAGAGCAGTGAGAGCCTAGTTGATGTTGATCCAGTTCATTTGACTATTGTACCTGATGAAAATCTTCAAAATGATCAAAGTCAAGCTGATATTGAAGATGTTAATCATATTCAGAATGACCAGTATGACGTTGATGCTCCAGTGCAAGATGATGTGGTTGGTGAGGAACCAACTATTATTGATGCTCCAGAGAGTTCTCTAAGAAGATCTACTAGAGAGAAAATACCTTCTTCTCGTTATTCTCCCAATGAGTATGTACTCTTAACTGACGAGGGAGAACCCAAGAGTCTTGATGAGGTCATGGAAAGTGAAGAAAAAGAAAGATGGTTTGATGCTATGGAGGATGAAATGAAGTCTCTGCTGATATTGAAGATGTTAATCATATTCAGAATGACCAGTATGACGTTGATGCTCCAGTGCAAGATGATGTGGTTGGTGAGGAACCAACTATTATTGATGCTCCAGAGAGTTCTCTAAGAAGATCTACTAGAGAGAAAATACCTTCTTCTCGTTATTCTCCCAATGAGTATGTACTCTTAACTGACGAGGGAGAACCCGAGAGTCTTGATGAGGCCATGGAAAGTGAAGAAAAAGAAAGATGGTTTGATGCTATGGAGGATGAAATGAAGTCTCTACATGATAATCATACCTTTGATTTGGTTATGTTACCTAAAGATCGAAAAGCTTTGAAAAATAGGTGGGTTTTTAAGGTGAAACATGAAGATGGTATCCCAGTTCCACGGTACAAAGCTAGATTAGTTGTGAAGGGTTTTAGCCAGATAAAAGGAAATGATTTTGATGAGATATTCTCTCTAGTTGTGAAGATGTCATCTATTCGTGTGGTTCTAGGCTTGGCTGCAAGTCTGGATTTAGAGATTGAGCAAATGGATGCTAAGATTGCTTTTCTCCATCGTGACTTGGATGAAGAAATTTATATGGAGCAGCCAGAAGGCTTTGAAGTCAAGGGAAAAGAGAATTATGTTTGCAAATTGAATAAGAGCTTGTATGGCCTAAAACAAGCTCCTAGGCAATGGTACAGGAAGTTTGGTTCTTTTATGAGTCAACAGGGCTTCAAAAAGACTTCTTCAGACTATTGTGTTTTTGTGCAAAAATTCTCTGGTAATGACTTCATTATCAATTTGCTTTATGTTGATGGCATGCTTGTTGTTGGTCATAATACTTGCAGGATTCAGAAGTTGAAACAAGAGTTGAATAAGTCTTTTGCTATGAAAGACTTGGGACCAGCAAGGCAGATTCTTGGCATGCAGATTGTCCGTGATAGAGATGCCAAGAAGTTGTGGTTGTCACAGGAGAAGTACATTCAAAAAGTACTTCGTAGATTTAACATGGACAAAGCTAAGGTTGTCAATACACCTTTAGCTGTGCACTTCAAATTGAGTACTAAGCATTGTCCTTCCAGTGATGGTGAGAAGGAAGATATGAAGAAAGTTCCTTATGCTTCAGCTGTTGGTAGTTTGATGTACACAATGGTGTGTACAAGACCAGATATTGCTCATGTTGTTGGTATTGTTAGCCATTTTCTTTCTAATCCAGGAAGAGAGCATTGGAATGCTGTGAAGTGGATTATGAGATATCTTTGTGGCACTTCTAGTATGAGTTTGTGTTTTGGGACAGGGAAGCCTATCCTTTGTGGTTACACTGATTCAGATATGGCCGGTGATGTTGATATTCGTAAGTCTACTTGATTACTTTTGCAGGGGGAGCTGTGTCTTGGCAATGTAGATTGCAAAAATGTGTTGCTTTATCTACTACATAGGCTGAGCTTATTGCAGCTGTTAAAGCTTGCAAAGAGTTGCTCTGGATGAAGAGATTTTTAAGGCAACTTGGTTGTGCTCAAGAGAGGTATGCGCTTTATTGCGACAGTCAAAGTGCTATTTATCTTGGCAAGAATTCTACATTTCATGGACGGTCTAAACACATTGATGTGAGGTATCATTGGATTCGAGATGTGTTGGATTTTAAATTACTTGAACTTGAAAAGATCCATACCAATGATAATGGTTCCGACATGATGACTAAAGCTTTGTCAAGAGGGAAGTTTGAAGAATGTTGCATGATCGCCGGGATGGCGGTCTCCTCCACGTAGTCGGTAGGGGGAGAATTGTTGGGTTTTAGGCCTTTTTCCCTTCCTATGTAGATAAATAAAAGTCCAAGGTTTTGAGTTTCCCTTCCTTTCCTTTGTGGATAAATTTGAGTCCAATTGGAATAGCCCACTTTGCCCATAAGCCCAATATTGTGGTGCATTTATAAGACTTTATTTTAGGTCTTATTTTGAAGAATCATAAGAGTTTTGAGAGCAGCCATATAGAGAAAAAAGAGAGAAAGTGCAGATTTTCGCACAAACCCTAGCAGCCAATTTCAAATCGCGATTCCCGCTTCGTTTCTTGTCCGATTGAGCTGATTTTTGGACAGCTTTTTCCTTTTAACTAAATCTTTGATTGGAAACTGAGAGAGGGTGATTTGGAGTCCCGTAGCTCAATATTTTTGCTCATGAACAGTAGCTGCGTTTTGGGTGATTTTGCTCCTTTTTATTTCTCTAGTTTTTGGTGTTATCTTGTAGTTGGGTTGCTCATTGTTTGGCACTTTGTTGGTGGCCATTTTGGAGAACACTTTTGTAACTCTTGTTGATTATAGTGGAGCTTTGACCTTGTGGTTTTTACTCTTCACACCGAAGTGGTTTTCCACGTTAAACTTTATGTCTCGTGTTGATTTATTTTTCTTGCTTGGTTGATTTGCTTGCTGCTCCAAATTGTTTGTTTTTGCATTATTTTGTCTTCTCTAGCTTCAAATAGAAAGGGAAAGTTTTGACTTGGGTTTCTTCTGCAATTGTCTTGTCGTGCACATTTATTTTGTGCTTGCCTTTCCCAACAACACTTTCCCATGGTCCCTTCTCTTCAACAACCAACTCCATCTGAAACAATAACCACCAATGCATCATGGAAAACAATAACGTTACCATCACTGGAAAGATATACACAAGAGGCCGTCTCGCTACGAAATCTGATCTGTCCCATATATACCAATTGTTTTACCAAATCCATGTATACCATAACTATACTCATTTATACAAAGCTACTGAGTCCTCTTTAGCCAACTTACTCTTTAAAGAAAATCCTCTTCCACTTTTCTACGGGCCATCCATACTTCTACTTGAAGTCTCTCCAACTCCTTTTAACGAACCCAAAAACACCACAAACGAAGGGTTCAAGCCTGTCTTTACAACGTTTGACCTTAAATTCCCCGTGGTGGAAGGACAAGTTGAGGAGTTCCGATCCAAATATGATGATGGGAACGATAAGAGTGATGTTTATATCGGGGGATATGCTTTCTTTTACACAAATTATTCTTGCTTCTATGACAAGTCGGGATTCTATTTCGAGAGTCTTTACTTCAGGGAGAGTTATAGAAAGTTGGGAATGGGAAAATTGTTGTTTGGAACAGTTGCATCCATTGCTGCCAACAATGGGTTCGTATCGGTAGAAGGAATATTAGCAGTTTGGAATAAGAAGTCATATGATTTTTACATAAATATGTGAGTTGAAATATTTGATAAGTTCATGTATGGAAAATTGCATGGTGAAAATCTTCAAAAGTATGCTGATAACAAGTAGTATTGAAAGTTATAGAAAAGCTGTTAAAAGGAAGTTAGAAGAGTGAAAAGATGGAAAGGGCAGATTAGTCTATTTGGATAGTTAGTTATAACAACTTGTCCTATAGGTGGTTAGGTAAGTTAGTTATGAGTCACTAAAGAAAAAAGCTTATATATAGCTCATTCTAATTGTATGTAACTCACTTTTTAAGAAGTTTATACATAAATTTGCTCTCTCTTATCTTCCATTGATTTCATAGTTGTGTGCTTTTCATTTACCAACATGTTATCAGAGCCATAGGCTTCACAGTAGATACTGGAGAAGCTGGTTCAAGCAAAGGATCAAAGAATCAGTAGGTTGATTCATCGATTCGAATTATTTTTACTGCAGAAACTTCATACTCTATGAAGTGTAGTTTCTAGAGGTATTCCTGCAGATCGTGGCTTGATTCAAGCTGGAATTTGTGTTTTATCACCAGTTTTTGTGTTGATTTGCTTCCGCATCAGTTTTCTGTACTTCTGAGGTTCGATTTTTCAGATCTCAGATGGCAGTTAAAGGAACAACCCAGATCTACATCAGAATAGTTCAGGTGCTTTTGTTTCTCAAGCCACCAGCTCTGTACAGAGCCAAGGTATGGATTATAATCATCATTTGTTCCTTAATCCTATTGATATTAGTGGACTTAGCCTTATCTTTTTTCAACTGCTTGGGATTAAGAATTACACTTTGTGGAGTCGATCCATCAGACTAGCTCTGTTAGGGAGAAACAATATAGGATTAATTGATGGACTGCTAGGAAGGATGTGTTTGGTGAGGAGCTATGGGGGCAATGGGAAAGAGTAAATGCTATTGTATTATCCTGGTTGATGAACTCTGTGTCTAAGAGTCTACTCAGTGGAATTGCTTTTGCCACTTGTGCCTTAGATGTCTGGATAGACCTAAAAGAGAGGTTTGATAGAGTGGATGGCTCTAGAACCTATAGTTTACACAAAGACATTGCCTCAGTACAACAAGGCACTACTTCTGTATATGTGTATTACACCAAACTAAAGAGTTTGTGGTTCTTGTGCCAGCTCCTTGTTGTAATTGTGATAAATCCAAAGGTTTTGTGGCTCATATGAATAGACAAAAATTGTATCAATTTTTGATGGGCTTAAATGAATCCTACCAGCAGGCAAGAAATCAAATCCTTATGATGGATCCCTTGCCAACCATTAGCCATGCCTATACTATGATTATTGGGGATGGGAGTCAAAAAATTGTGGTTAATAGTGTTATTAGTACGGGAATGACTTCTGCCAACCTAGAATCATCAGTAGCTATATATTCAAAAGTGGGTGGTAGCTCAGGTGTGAGCCAGAGGTTTAAAAAGAATTCTCTCCTCATATGTGACTTTTGCAAGTGTAAGGGTCATAGTAAAGAATTCTGTTACAATGTTCTAGGCTATCCACCAGATTTCAAGTCAAAAAGAAAGGTTTAAGGAACTTCACCTGCCTATGGTTCTCCGGGTAGCAGTTACTATAATTCATCTCCACATGCTCAAGAAAATCTTACTTATGGTATGAACACTACTGTTCCTCCACCTAGATGGGGAAAGATGCCTGATCTGACTCAAAATGATGTAAATACTGGAGTTCAACCTGAATCTACTATTGCTCATAAATCAACAAGCTACAACTGAGAATGAGGTATAACAATTGCTTTAGGGATGCACATTCACCAAGGATCAATATGATCACATTATGAAAATGGTGCAATAGAGGTCAGAACCAACTGCTTCTATGTGCAACACTACAAATACTATAGGTAAACCATTTTTTATCTCTGAAAACAGTAAGGTATGGATTGTAGATACTGGTGCAACAAACCATATGGTCTCTAACCTGGATATGTTGAGTCCAGCTACTGTGACTAAAATTGAAGTGTCTAAGCATGTATATCTTTCAAATGGTGGTACTACTCAGGTGTCTCATGTTGGATTTTATGCTCTATCAGCAAGAAGTGTGATCTCAAATGTGTTACACATTCCTGATAACAAGTATAACTTGTTGTCAGTTAGTCAAATCATAATAGAATTAGGTTGTTCAGTCACCTTCTTTCCTCATTTTTGTGTTTTCCAGGAGCTTTACAGTGGGAAGGTGAAGGAAGTTGGTAAGGAAGAAGGATGTTTGTACCTACTGCTGAAACACTTAACCACAAACTATAACAATCAAGAAAAGGAAGCTGCATTTGTTGTCCATAAGAACAAGGAGTCAGACATGGAATTATGGCATAAAAGGCTAGGCCATGTCTCATTAGCAGTACTATCTAGAATGTTTACTATGAATAAACAAAGTTTGTGCACTATTTCCTAGTGTCTTGTATGTCCCTATGCTAAACAAACAAGATTTGTGTTTCCTACTAGTAGTATCAAAAGTAGTATTTGTTTTGAACTAATTCATGCTGACCTTTGGGGTCCTTATAATATACATATTGTTGATGGTAACAAGTATTTTCTTACAATTGTGGATGACTACTCCACGATGACTTGGTTGTTTTTACTTCTTCATAAATCTGCTGTGTATGTTTCTATTCAAGTGTTTCTACAGGTTGTTAAAAATCAGTTTAGGAAAACAATCAAAGTGTTCAGGTCTGATAATGGTACAAAGTTCATTAACTCAGTCTGTACTAAATTGTTTAAGGATATGGGGATAATTCATCAGAGATCCTGTCCATACACACCTCAGCAAAATGGGGTTGCTGAGAGGAAACACAGACATTTACTTGAAGTCACAAGAGCACTAAGATTTCAAGCTAACATACCTTTAAAATATTAGGGACACTGTGTGTTAGCTGCAACCTATCTCATTAATAGGTTGCCCAGTAGTGTACTTCAATTTGAGACTCCCTATGAAAGGTTGTATGGTACTAAACCATCTCTGACTCATCTTAGGACACTAGGTTGTCTATGTTTTGCTAAAAATCTTACTGAGTATGATAAGTTGATGCCAAGATCTATGTCAGCAGTCCTCATGGGATATTCAGAGATACAGAAGGGTTATATACTTCTTGATCTAAGCAATAAGTCCTTTTTTACAAGCATGGATGTGGTGTTTAGAGAAGACATATTTCCTTTTGCACAGGTAGATGGATCAGGGCAAGAGAATGCCTTTATGGATTCCCTGTAGGGCTCATATATATTGGCTACAGATCTTGATCATAATGTACCTCTGGTTCCTATGAGTCATGTTGGTGATACCTCTCAGGATGTTCATTGTATAGCTTCACAGGATGGTCTAGCTCCACAGTGGTGTCCTCATGAAGAGCCTGTTATAGGAGAGATACCTCTGATGCACACTGAGGTTGTAGAGCCAGTTCAGAATTCCCAGGAGACTGAAGTAATTCATCGTAGAAGATCCACCAGGCAAAAACTCACTCATATTTAGATGAAGGATTCTGTATCCTTAACTGTTAACAAGGATGTTCATTATCCTTTAGGTAACTACATGAGTTATGCTCACCTCTCTCCCTCTTATCAATGTTACATTGCGGCCACCTCCAGCATCAAGGAACCTGCTACTTATTTGGAAGTTATTAAAGATAAAAGATGGGTTGATGCTATGTAGAGTGAGATTCAGGCTTTAGAAGGTAATAAGATTTGGGAGTTAACTGATCTGCCCAAGGGTAAAAAGGCTATTGGTTGCAGATGGATCTACAAGGTCAAATACAAATCCATAGAGGAAATAGACAGATTCAAAGCAAGGTTGGTTGCTAAAGGTTACAGGCAGAAGGAGGGGATAAATTACAAAGAGACTGATGCTCTTGTTAATCTAAAGTTCAAACAAAGTCAACATGATTATTCCTTGTTCATCAACAGATCAGAAGCAGGAATCATTATAATATTAGTTTATGTGGATGTTATGCTAATAACTGGTAGCAGCCTGGAATTAATAGAAGACACAAAGAAAGCACTACAACAAGCTTTCAAGATGAAAGATTTGGGAGAATTAAAGTACTTCCTAGGCATTGAATTCACTAGATCAGCAGTTGATATACTGATGCATTAGAGGAAGTATGCTCTTGAGCTTATATCTGAAGTTGGCATGGGAGCAACCAAACCTACAGGAACCCCTATTGACATCAATGTCAAACTAACATCCAAACTATATGATGAGTATGTGAACAAAAATCAGGAGAATTCCAATGATCCACTAATTGATCAGACAATGTATCAAAAGTTGATATGCAAGTTATTGTATCTCAACATGACAAGACCAGACATATCCTTTAGCACACATACACTAAGTCAGTTCTTACAGCAACCAAAGAAGTCTCATCTTGATGCTGCATTATGGGTAGTTAGATACCTAAAGAGTCAACCTGGCCAAGGCTTTTTATTAGCTAGTGAATCAGATGAACTAGTTACTGCTTATTGTGATGCAGATTGGGCATCTTGCTTACTAACTAGGAAGTTTGTGACAGGTTACATGATCAAGATTGGTCAGTCGTTGGTATCATGGAAGGCAAAGAAGCAAACAACAATCTCAAAAATCTCAGCTGAAGCTGAATACAGAAGTCTTGCTTCAACTGTGTCAGAATTAGTGTGGCTTCTTGGAATTCTAAAAGAAGTAGGAGCTGAGGTTCAGTTGCCAGTGCAAATATGTAGTGATAGCAAAGCAACCATTCAGATTGCTGCAAATCCAGTATA
This sequence comes from Solanum appendiculatum, assembly GCA_018342035.1. Taxonomy (NCBI): domain Eukaryota; kingdom Viridiplantae; phylum Streptophyta; class Magnoliopsida; order Solanales; family Solanaceae; genus Solanum; species Solanum appendiculatum. The sequence goes on along the minus strand of JAGDQO010000377.1, from coordinate 320,203 downwards.
TCATGAAAGGACGAAACATATTGAGATTGATTGCTACTTCATCAGGGAAAAACTACAACAAGGGCTAATCAAGGTAGAATATCTATCCACTAAAGAGCAACCAACTGATGTTTTGACAAAGGGGTTATCTAGACTGCAACATGAACACCTGTTATCCGAGCTAGGAGTTCTTGACATTTTCTCACCACCTAGCTTGAAAGGGAGTATTGTGATACAGAAAAGCTGTTAAAAGGAAGTTAGAAGAGTGAAAAGATGGAAAGGGCAGATTAGTCTTTTTAGATAGTTAGTTATAACAACTTGTCCTATTGGTGGTTAGGGAAGTTAGTTATGAGTCACTATAGAAAGGAGCTTATATATAGCTCATTCTAATTGTATGTAACTCACTTTTTCAAAAGTTAATACAGAAATTTGCTCTCTTAACTTTCATTGATTTCATAGTTGTGTGTTTTTCATTTACCAACAAAGTTGAATTCAAAAATTTCTATTTGTAATTTTGTAAAAGTGTAATGCTCATTACATTTGTATTAATTTTAAATTGGTTATCATGTATAACATAGTCTCTGTGATTCATTTAATTTTATGTGGCACAATTATTATTTGGGAAATTCACAGGTTTTTCTCCCGTGCCATATTAGATATGTAACTTTCCTCCATTCTTAAGCTTCGTTAGTTGTATACTCCCTTTATTTTCCTTTATTTCATATTAAGTGAATTTGCAAGATAACGCACACCTATCAAGAAAAACATTTAAAAATATAATTTAAATCATAATTTGACAATTGTGCTTTGTGAAATCATAAATATAATTTTTGAAGTAGTGCAATTTATCTCCTAAAAAATATAAATTTTTAAAAAAGGGAACAAATATAAAAAAAAAATTAAAAATTCATCTTAAACTTTGAATAATACAAAAACCTTAAAAATTTACTTAATATGAAATAGATAGAATATAATTTGACGAGCTAATATCGGAAACCTCCAAACTTAGAAAAATAGCTATAGTATAACTTTTGTTAAAACCTATTGAAAAGTTCAAGGTTGGTTACGTATGGACTAGTGATGTGCATACTCATCTATCAAGTGTATCCTTATCCTATTTAAGAGAGATTAACTTATATCCACTTATAGTGGACAAGAAAATTGCACCGTCAGTTTATTTTTAGAAATACTTTTTTTTAAAAAATATTTTTGATACCATCAAATTTGAATATTATTTAAACATATGATAGTATATGGATCAAAGTTTGTTTTCAATTTATTTTTGTATTGTTGATTAAATGAACTAAGAAGAGAAAATATAGTCTGAAGCAATGGAAGCACCTATCTAAAAACCTTTTCATATTGTGAAGAAGACTTAATAAGTTATGAATAATTTTTCATGAGATTAATTAGTCTAGATTTTAAAAAGAAAAAATAGAGTAAAAAGTTACGATTGTCTCAATTAGCTTCAATGGTGTTGATAGAAAACGAGGTGAAAATAACGAGGACAACAAAGAGGTGAAAGAATCCTTCTTATTTTTGGCAATCAAATAAGAATCCTAAACAAACTCCGATAATTAATTTAGAGTTCAAGTTACCATATAATACTCTTTTTGTTATTTTTATTTAAATATTAATAATAAGTGAATATATTAAGAGAAATAAGTATTTCCAAAAAGGATCCGATGGTGTAATTTTCTTGTCCACTGTTCGTGGATATAAGTTAATCTCCCTATTTAATTTGTTGATGTCATGATTTGCACCTATGTTTTTATTTTGGAGTACTGATATTTAATTTTTAAATATTTTAATTTGTTAATTATATAATTTAATATATTTTTACATAATTATTAAAAAATATACAAATTTAAAATATAAAATAAACAAACTAAAACAAAGTAATCACAGAAAAATAATCAAATTAACTTTAGATATCAAAACAAGCGTGTTGATCTGTGACACTTCAAACTCTCAAGACTATTTATGTTTATTCTTCACACCAAACGACCCCTTAAAGTATTAAAGTACTTTTTTTTATTTACAGCTTAGCTCTTGCGTAGTGCTTTATATCCGTGGCCACTTCTGTTAGATATTTTTATTAAGACATTTCGCAAATGATAAGCTTAGAATTCTCTCTCGAAAATATAAAGGTATAATAGCCACCTCTATATTTTTTTCAAAATTTCATGGTCTATTATAGATTTTGTAACGAAAGTGAGTGTTCTGTGATTCAGGAAAAAAAACAGATTGGACTATATCGAGATGTTGTTATTCTTTTCGTTTCAATTTAATAATGATATTCAAATAAGTTATTTTTTAATCATATTTGATTTATTTTTATATCTTTTAAACTATTAATTATTGAGATATAGATAATAGTACTTAGTTTATTTTATAAACTCCATTATTTACTTAATTACTTAATTAGTTGGAGATGCAGCTAGCAATGTGGTATATTATATGTTATTTTTCAGTATATATAGTTGGACATGATATGAAAGATATCGAATATCATATTTGAAATCAAAGTTATTGATACAAGAAATGTGTTATTATGATTTTAGTATGACATTTGGTATGCATTTTATTTTTTTGTAATTAGTTAAAAAATATTATTGCTTATACTTTCTTTCGAATATTTCTATATGTTGAACCGTTTAAGTTATTAGTACGATATAATTAAGGTGTTCTTTGGAAAAATTGAAATCATAATAATCTATTATATGATTATATATGTAAGTTGAAGTTGAACTAAACTATGAAGATAATCAATTTATCGTAGCGTAAATATCAAAATCGAACTTTAAAATATCAAATCATATAAAATTAATGGTAAATAGGAATAATATAAGTAACATTTTTAAAAACCGAAAACCCAAATCAATGAACCAAGTTTTGGACCATGCCCACTCCAATATGGCTATACAACACGTGGAAGAAGAAAAAGAAAAGTCAATTTTCTATAAGAAGTCAAAGAGTTGTTATGGTTATACAACACGTGAATTTGTTGTTCGGGACAGTTGCATTCATTGCTGCGAACAATGAGTTCGTATCGGTAGAGGGAATAATCACAATTTGGAATAAGAAGTCATATGATTTTTTACATAAATATGGGAGTTGAAGTATTTGATGAATTTAGATATGGAAAGTTGCAGTTGAAAATCTTCAAAAGTATGTTGATAATAAGGGAAAACTGAGGAAGAGAGCTGTTAATTTTATTTTTTTGGCTTAATTGTGTTATTTATCAATTTCTATTTGTAATTTTATAAAAGAAAAATGCACATTACATTTGTATTTGAAAAAATTAAATTGATGATTATTATATCAAACCGCCTCTACTCAATTTATATGATCTTTAAAAGTCGATAGAGAATACAAAAGTCAAAGCATAGACACTAAGAATTCTACACATGCTATGAAGTCTAATGTCAATTGCCTGAAGTTATTTCGTGTTTGGTTGATTGGTATCATCGTGAGAGCTTGAGGTGTTTCCACAACAAGGCAAATGGACATATTTTGCAGTATCTGTAAGTTTATATATTTTAATACACATCAGGATCTTGAACACGATAATCTTATATATAGATCGTTAAGGGAACATACTTGATGAGGAAGACAATATCACAGAGAGAAGCGGAAGCGTTAGTCGTAAATTGGTTTCTACCCCCTTGCCCTAATCTTACATTACCACAATTTTCAGAGATAGAAATAATGTAGAGAATATGTGGTAACTCTAATGGGTGGAGGGAGGACCCATTTATAGAGGTTGTGACTTAATTTGGTACGTCCATCAAGTAGCCAATGTATGGACGAGATCTATTCTTCATTAAATATTATTTATGGTATTACTTGGATCACAAGTAAACTTGGGCCATAATAAAAATTATTCTTACATTCTCCCAGTTGGCCCAATAACCATATAACATTAATATTTCATAAACATTAGTTGCACATACAATAGATCTCTTCTATAATGTCCATCATACATACCACAATATAACAAACTACTAATGCGAGTTATGGCGGTTGCACATAATTTTATGCTACATACTTCCTTCCATATACTACTACATTAGCAACTTATCATACTAGGTTCATAAGCTATAAAACATATAACATTACAGTCCACAATAATGTCTCATAGAGACTTATCTTGTAATATCTCAAAACAATAATGTGTACACCATTATGAGAAACAAGAGATTCATTAATGTATATCAGAAACACATAATTGAGCTCAGAGTGTCAAAACATCTTAAATATATCAATCATAAGTACAACCAAGACCCATTCTTTGAACATGTACTTTAAATGTCTTTGGTTGTAGGCCCTTTGTTAACGAATCTACAATCATAAGATCAGTTCTAATATTCTCAAGTAACACTATTTGTTTATGAACTTCTTCCTTGACAATAAAGTACTTTAATTCCATATGTTTGGCACATTTAGAGTACTTATCGTTCTTGGAGAAGAATACTGCCGCAGTATTGTCACAATAAATTTTCAGCGGCTTGGTTATGGTGTCGACAGCCCCAAGTCCTGAAATAGAGCTCCGCAACCATAATGCATGAATTGTGGCTTCATAACATGCCACAAACTTTATTTGCAGTTTTTCAGTGATTAATTCCAGGGTTACTTTGATATCTTCCTAGCATTCCGACCGTAAAATTAATATCCGGTCTTGTGCAAGTTTGAACATACATCAAACTTTCAACAATAGAAGAGTAAGGAATTGATTCCATTTCCTTTCGTTCTACATCATTCTTTTGACATTGCATGAGAATAAATTTGTCCCCTTTTTGAATAGGAACAATTCTTGCTGAACAATTGTTCATGTTAAATCTCTCTAGAACTTTTTCGATATTGTGTTTTTTTTTTAGACAATCCCAATAATCCATGTGATCTATCACGTAATATTTCTATCCCTATCACATAGGATGCCTCACCCATATCTTTCATTTCAAAGTTCATAGAAAGAAAGTCTTTCGTCTCACGCAATATGCCTAAATCATTAGCAGCAAGAAAAATATCATCAACATACAGGACTAAAAATATAAACTTACTCCCACTGATCTTTTGGTATATACACCGATGTTATGATATCATTAAACTTTATATACCATTGTCGTGAGGCTTGTTTGAGTTCATATATAAACTTCTTTAGCTTACACACCATTTGATCTTTTCCTTTAATTTTGAAACCCTCTAGCTGGTCCATATAAACTTCCTCCTCGAGGTCTCTATTAAGAAAGACGGTTTTCACATCCATTTGGTGTAACTCTAAATCATAATGAGCTACCAAAGCCAAAACAATTGTTAATGAGTCTTTCTTTGAGACCAGTGAAAAGGTTCTTTATAATCAATGCCTCCTTTTTGAGTGTAACCCTTGGCAACAAGTCTAGCTTTATATCGTTCAATATTACCATTTGAATCGCATTTGGTCTTGAAGACCCATCTACACCCGATTCTTTTTAAACTTTTTGGCAATTGAACGAGATCCCAGACTTTGTTATATTCCATAGATTTTAACTCTTCTTTCATGGCATCAATCCATTTATCAGACTCAGTGCTTTCTATGGCTTGTGAAAATGAAACCAGATCTTTATTAAGCCTAATGTCAAAATCTGACTCTTGCAAATAAATCACATAATCATCTGAAATGGCCGATTTTCTTTCTCTTTGAGATTTTCTTAATAGCATTATTTGTGGTTCATTTGCGTCAGATATTTGTGAGTTAGTTTCTTCTTGAAGTGTTTCACCCAAATGTTGTTCAACGTTATTAAAGTGTTCTTCAACAAGAGGAACAACATTTGTTATTTGTGCAGAAGTAGGTACATTCATGGGCAATGAAATATTTACCCTTACCTTATTAATTTCCACACTTAGTCGTTCTACACTCCCACTAACTTCACCATTCTCAATGAATCTTGCATTACCGATTTCAACAATTCTCGAACTATGATTTGGACAGTAAAACCTATACCCTTTAGATTTCTCTGGATAAACAATAAAGTAACCAATTACTGTTCGAGAATCTAATTTATTTTCATGTGGATTATATAACTCTAGCTTCCGCTTGACAACCCCAAACATGCAGGTGTCTTAAACTAGGCTTCTTTCCAGTCCACAGTTGAAAAGGGGTCTTTGGAACTGCCTTACTAGAAATCCTGTTTAATAAATATACAATGATTTTAAGAGCATACATCCACAATAATTTGGGTAATGAGGAATTACTCATCATACTCCTAACCATATCCATAAGTGTTCGATTACGCCTTTCTGCAACACCATTTTGTTGAGGTGTTCCTGGCATAGTATACTGTGCACATATGCCATGTTCTTCGAGGAACTTTGCAAATGGACCTAGACATTGTCTTGATTCGTTATATTTTCCATAATATTCACCACCTCTATCTGACCTAATGATTTTCACTTTCCTATCTAATTGTCTTTCAACCTCATTAACGTACACTTTGAGAGCGTGCGCTGCTTGATATTTTTCTTTCAACAAATAGATAAATCCATCATGTGAAAAATCATCAATAAAGGTGATAAAATATTTTTCTCCATCAAAAGATGGAACATCAAAGGATCCGCAAATATCAGTGTGTATAATTTCAAGAAGCTGAGTGCTCTTTGTGACACCTTTCTTTGTATGCTTGGTTTGCTTTCCCTTAATGCAATCCAAACATATATCAAGATCAACAAAATTCAGATCCGGGAGAATCTCATTCTTTATTAATCTTTTTAATCCTTCTTTTAATACATGACCCAAACGTCGGTGCCACAAATAAGTAGAACTTTCATTCAGTGAACTACATTTAATTCCAACATTTTGATGAATAACAAGAAGGGATTCAGAAAAAATATTATCGAGTTTCAATCTATATAAACCATCAATAAGAACACCAGAATCATTAAAAATAGTATTCTTATATAAATTGAAACATCCATGTCCAAACTTAAAATCAAATCCAGAAACATCAAGTCTTGAAAGAGAAATCAAATTTCTAGAAATTGAAGGAACATAAAGAGTCTGTAATAGATCAAGGTGATGTCCAGTCTCCAAGATCAACCGATAAGTCCCTATGCCTTCAATTTGAGCCTTCATACGATTTTCCATGAACAAGAAATCCTTACTTGGATTTGTGGTTTGGATTGTAGTGAATCCCTACAACATAGTGGATACATGAGTAGTTGCACCATAATCAAGCCACCAAGTATTATTAGGAACTTCTACTAAATTTGATTCGAAACATACAAAAGCACTAAATGTACCTTTCTTTTCAAACCAATCTTTACGTTTCTGGCAATCTTTCTGATAGTGTCCTTCCTTTCTACAGAAACGACACATATCAGCCTTGAGTTCCTTATGAGCATCTTGTGGAACTTTAGCAAGTGCTTTCTTCTTCTTAAACTTGTTGGCCTTCACTTTAAGTTCTTTACCAACTCCTTGACCCATGAGGTTAATGGAATGACCTCCTTGTTTCTTAAGTCTTGACTCTTCTTGAGTAAGCATACTGGACAATTCACTAACATTCCACTTATCCTTAATAGTGTTATAGTTAATTTGGAATGGTCCATACTCAAGATGCAATGAGTTCAGAATAAACTGAACCAAGAAGGTGTCATCCACTTTCATCCCCAAGGTTCAAAGTCTTGCTTCATACTACGCGACCCATCAAACTTCATGGTCGTGAGTTCAGCCATTAGTGTACCAACGAGAGACTTATCAGCAGAACGAAAGCGTTCTTCCACAAACTTCAGGTATTCCCTGGCACTTTCTGTTTGTGGAATAGTACTCTTAATGTTGTTAGCAGCAGTCATTCGCATGAACATAAGGCTCAATCTGTTAGAGCGCTCCCATGATTTATGAAAAGACTTCTCATCCTCACTGCTCTTATCAGTAATGGCAGTAGGTTTGTCATTCAGCAGAGCCAAGTCAAGATCCATCACACCTAAGTGGAACTGGACTTGTTCATGCCATTCAGAGAAGTTCAATCCATTGAACACAGTAACAGATGAAGCATGCGAATGAAGAGGAATAACTGGAAAATAGATATATATGCTCACAAATTAGAAAATAATGTGAATTTAGTAAAACGATAAAAGTATATCGTAATTCTCTTTGAGGAGAATACTACGACACACTATCATAATTTAAATGCCATTTTTGTCTTTAATAGGCAACTAAATATTTTTAATCAAACATATGCGTCATCTTTGGATATACAATATATGTTTGATTGAAAATCTTAATTTACCTCATAATGTTCACTATTCGTAGAATGATAGATTCACCTTTAGGTAAAAAATTTAAGTTCTAGCAATAGTGAAAGTCAATTTATCTATTTATTTTCAATATGGGCATTTCATTAATTTTTATAGATAAATGACAATTTTATGAATGCATATTTTTCTTAACCATACTAGTTTGACCACTTTGGTGATTAACAAACTATATGAATACAAATACACACGTAATATCATAAATTTTTTGTTCATGTGAGTAATTTTAAACATTTTAGTTTGGCCGCTTTGGTGACTAGCAAACTATAGAAACATAATACATCCATCAAGTGATCGTAAATATTATATGTGTAAACGTTAATTTCTCTAGTTTGACCACTTTGGTGACGAACAAACTATTTTACACTAAGTACACACATATTATTTATTGCTTAGTCTAACGATCACTTTAATTTATTGCACAATTTAAAAACAAAACATAATTATTACATTATGGAAAGATTAAGGTTTTTTTTTAGAATTTGTGCAAATTAAACTTTGCTAACACTTTATGAACTTAAGAGTCCAAACACCTTAAATAGTCAAGCACAAAATTACGCTACTAGAAAAGGATTCAACAATAAGTTTGAACATAATTTGATTGGACAAAATTGAACTTTCAAGAGATTAATTTTAAATCACAAAACTAAATCCAATAAATATCACAAGAACTTATTCAAGTGATTAAATTTTAGGATAGTTGGTCCCCAAGCAGAAATTCACACCCAGAGAATCATTACAAAAAAAATAAAAAATCCTTAAGCTCTTTAAAAGTTTTAATCATCTTTTTGATGCGGAAACAGGAGATATTAGATCAATAAAAGTCTTTTAGCAATAGAATAGTTCTTGATGTAAACAGTTCAGTTATTGCCACTAGTTAACATATTCATTAAGATTATCAGTTCAAACAATCCAGGCTCGGATGCCACATGTAAGTTTATATACTTTAATACACATCAGGATCTTGAACAGGATAATCTTACATAGAGATCGTTAAGGGCACATACTTGATGAGGAAGACATTATCACAGAGAGAAGCGGAAGCGTTAGTCGTAAATTGGTTTCTACCTCCTTGCCCTAATCTTACATTACCACAGCCTTCAGAGATGGAAATAATGTAGAGAATATGTGGTAACCCTAATGGATGGAGGGAGGACCAATTTATAGAGGTTGCGACTTAATTTGGTACGTCCATCAAGTAACCAATGTACGGATGAGATCTATTCTTCATTAAATATTATTTATGGTATTACTTGGGTCACAAGTAAACTTGGGCCATAATAAAAATTATTCTTACAGTATCTATTAACATCTGCTAATCAACTATTTCTTCTGTCTATGAGTGACAATATGTTTTTCTGCAAATTTTTTCCATATTATTGTTATGTACTAGTCTCACTAAACACCTCATCTAATGGTTTCCTTTCGGAAAGTGGTATTAGTCTCTATGGAAGTTCATTCACTTGAAAGAGTGACATTAGATGAGTTGTTTAATTTTGGCGTGTCATTAAGAGAGTACAAATCTGAAATATTACCTTTACTAAAAGGCGTGGCTGAAACTCAATCAATCAAATTTGACGGAAGGTGAATCTAGGTTCCTTAACTCATGTTTTCATTGGCCACAAACTCTCCTCGACGATTTTGTTGCCTCTGTCCACTGAAGAGGTGGAGCTTCGGATTGGGCTTAATATCAAAAGAATCTTCAACAAACAATACAAGAAACTCTTAAGTGAGTCATCTCTGAAAAGGGGTAGATGAGCTAAGAAGACAAAGGGTCGAAGAGGTTTCTTAAAATTTCCAAATTGATTATTTCATTTGCTTAGTTTTGTCAGATTTTTGGACTATGCTGGGCCATTTTTGGGCTCAACTTTTTCATTTTTTTCTTTTTTTTTTAATTTGCTTTGGCATTATTTGGTATTATTTTGTAGAAGGTTGATTTTGATTTTAATAAAGTATGGCCACTAGCCATTTTGATTTTTTTTTTTAAAAAAATATGATCTTAAAAAAAATTATTACATCTTTCTATAAAGAAAAATGGCAAAAATCAATGCCAAAGTGTACATAGAGGTGGGCATAGCCTGACCTCTCATATCAAAATAAATCTTACTCTGAGACCTGGCAAAAAAGAAAAGAGGAGAGACTCTCCTGTGCAATAATGTACGTATGCAAAAGGACTAAGTATGAACCTATTTAGTATATACACAAATATACAAGTCAGTCTGGAATAAAGATGAAGTATTCAATTTTTAGGGAATCTAATTTCATCATTCTTCAATATGGATTAAAATCTGATGAAGAAGATTTATATCCTCAATAAAATAGGGTGATACTTACCAAAATGGTTTTTATAAATAGTTCCAATCAATAGTGAAACTAAGTTATTTTTGGAAATATGAAATTGCATATCTTAGTCCCTGTCTAACTTAACTAACTTCCGTCTTCCTTTTGCATTTTGTATCATATATTGTTTTGTGAAAAATACTTCTGTAAATTATTTAATATCTGATTTGTGATAAAAGAAATAAGTTAGATTTGGGATACTTATATGTTCGTTTGACTAGCTTATAAACTTAATACCTAAGGTGATTTATTCTCCCCCAAGCCCACCCCACAAACATTTGGAGCAATAATATTTTTTAAGTTAGCAACAGCAATAAAATGGGTAAAAGGAGACGACAAAATATCAACAAGATAAATGAAATATGTATTTAGATAATATATATATTAAGTTTCTCTTTTAAAAAATCAAATAGGATAAATTAGATCTACTATTATGCACCTTGATGGATTTATCGATATTTTGTTATCTTTTATCAATATATCTTTAATAATTTTTAAGAAATAATTTGTAGCTTTTTATATCTTATAATTTAGCTTAAAATAAAAAAAATTAGTTTAATAAAATTTAATTAAAAAATCATTTGAATTGGTTGAGTGATTTTCTAGGTAAAATATGAATAGTTGAGTGACTTTCTAAGAGAACAACCTTTAGTTGAGTGACTTTTGGATTACAAAATAAAGCTGAGTGACTTTGTATGAAAACTATGTATAATTGAGTGACTTTCTAAGAGAATTATTCATAGTTGCGTGAGCATTTGAGAAATATTTATAGAGCTGGTCAATGTTGACAACTTCATTTGATTTTCACACCTCATATATGTAATCCATTAATCTTATATGGGCCATATTGCTGAAATTGTCAACATTTGATTTTAGAAGAATCATCGGTTCCTTCGTAGATGTTAACATTTGTATGATTAGAAGTTGGTGAAAGTTTTTGTTCGTACAAAGTCAACATTTTTATGTTGAGAATTGTCCATTTGTTCCTACAATGTCAACATTTTTGTGATATTTTTTTTGCATGGTCCTAGCTATAACATCTCTTGCACCCACTCCCACTTGCACGAACTCCACCAATCTCACTAACCAAATAAAGAATTACAAAAAAAGGACCAAATTCTCCACTATAAATAACCATTATTATCCTAAAGTATTTCCACACAATATCCAATTACTAAACCATTCAACGTTTCTTTGCCCTTTATTCTTTAATTTGAAATCTCATTCCTCTCAAATTTAACTAAACGTTTTCCCATGGCTCCTGCTATTCAACAACCTACTCTATCTGAGACAATAACCACCGATGCATCATCGGAAAACAACAACGTTACCATCACCGGAAAGATATACACAAGAGTTCGTCTCGCTACAAAATCTGATCTGTCGCATATATACCAATTGTTTTACCAAATCCATGTCTACCATAACTATACTCATTTATACAAAGCTACTGAGTCCTCCTTAGCCAACTTGCTCTTTAAAGAAAATCCTCTTCCACTTTTCTACGGTCCATCCGTACTTCTACTCGAAGTCTCTCCTACCCCTTTTAACGAACCCAAAAATACCACCAACGAAGGGTTCAAGCCCGTTCTTACAACGTTTGACCTTAAATTCCCGGTTGTGGAAGGACAAGTTGAGGAGTTCCGATCGAAATATAATGATGGGAGCGATAAGAGTGATGTTTACATCGCGGGATATGCTTTCTTTTACGCGAACTATTCATGCTTCTATGACAAGCCAGGATTCTATTTCGAGAGTCTTTACTTCAGGGAGAGTTATAGAAAGTTGGGAATGGGGAGTTTGTTGTTTGGGACAGTTGCATCCATTGCTGCCAACAATGGGTTCGTATCGGTAGAGGGAATAGTAGCAGTTTGGAATAAAAAGTCATATGATTTTTACATAAATATGGGAGTTGAAATATTTGATGAGTTTAGATATGGAAAGTTGCACGGTGAAAAACTTCAAAAGTATGCTGATAACAAGGACAAAATTGACGAAGGGAGCTGTTAGTGTGGTTTTTTGTGTGCTTAATTGTGCATTTTATTAATTTCTATTTGTAATTTTGTAAAAGCAGAAAGCTCATTATATTTGTAATTTGAAAATTTTAAATTGGTAATTATTATATTATATTACGGAAAAATTAATAAAGTACACATCTTTAAGTATATTATTTTCCATTTGTCCCTATATCTTTTAGAAATAACTAAAATCCCTTATTTTAATAATGTATCCGTATTAATGTATTAATGTATGAGTGCTTGTATTAATGTATCCGCGCTTTCATTAATGTATTCGGATTGGGTTAATTTTTATTTTAATAATGTATATGTATTAATGTATCCATGTTTGTATTAATGTATCCGCGCTTTCATTAATGTATCTGGATTGAGTTAATTTTTATTTTAATAATGTATCTGTATTAATGTATTAATGTATCCGTGCTTGTATTAATGTATCTGCGCTTTCATTAATGTATCTGGATTGGGTTAATTTTAAGGGATTATTGTAATTAGAAAAAAAGTAGGAATAGATAGTAATTTCATCTTTACACTATGTGATTTATGTAACTTACCCTTATATTAAACCCCTCTATTCAATGTATCATTAAGAAGTACATTTTTCTATATATAAAAAAATGGCAAAGTGTACCTAGAGGGGCATAGGCATAGGTTGAGCTCTCATAGCAAATTAAACCAAATCTTTCTCTTCGATCTGGTAAAAGAAAAAGAGCACTAAATGTACGCAAAAGGATTAAGTATGAACTCGAGCAGTATACACAAGATATTCCAATGAAACATTATATTGAAGTTTTCACTTTGGGACTTATTAGGAGGATGAAATCAAATACAAGTTGCATCACATCTTGAGTAGTTATAAGTTATTAATGATCTTGAGAAAATAGTTATAAGATATTAGAAATATATTTTCTCTCGTAGTTCATCACTATTATTATCATATTTCAAGTTCTTCTAGTTCACCTTTTAAATGGTAAAAAAAAGCATAGAGAGTTTTTTTTTTAAAAATTCTAAAATTTATTTTTATAAAAAAAATATATACTGAACATTAATAAACCCACATTGATATCAAGAAAAATTGAAATGATGAGATGGTTTCACAAAGTCTAGTTTTTATCATACAAAATAAAATAACCAAAGTATTAGTACAATATACATTTTTAAAAAAAAAACTTGTTTGAATTGTACTATAGACACCCCAACTAGGATTGTCGTTGTCTTAGAATATTCAACAAATTTGTATGATTGACTTAATTTCCATTTACAGAAACACATGTTTCCTCGATAATTCTTATTATTAAAACTATATTCTATATCTAGTATCCAACCTTTATTGTCATGACTAATCAGATTTGTGCCAAACAAATTTACCAGAGGAATAATATTCAATTATAAATACACAATTTAAGATATTATAATTTCTAAAATTCCATCTCGGATATATCCCTATCCTCTAGGATACATTGCTATCCCCCTCGGATATATCTCCTATCCCCTCTCAGATACATCCCTCTCCTCTCGGATATATCTCTATCCCCTTCAGATATATCCCTATCCCCTCTCGGATACATCCCTCCCATTAAGTAATATGCCATTTGCAATGTATCTAACATCCAATTAATGTATCCGAGAGCTAATGAAAAATTTGAAATTCTTGTAATTGGAAAAACTTCTCAAATAGAATGCCGAATGTATGAGATCTCTGTAAGTTATACTTATAGTTAAGTTTTCACTTTGGGCGTTATTAGGAGGATGAAATTAAATACAAGTTGCATCACATCCTGAGTAGTTATAAGTTATTAACCATCTTGAGTAGCAAGTTTTAAAATATTAGGAATATATTTTCTCTTGTGGTGCGTCACTATTATTATCATTTTTAAAGTTCTTTTAATTCACCAAAAATACTAAAAAATGTTCTTTTTTTAAAAAATATATATATCGAACATTAATTAATAAACTCACATCGATACCAAAGAAAAATCAATATAATGAGACGGTTTCACAAACTTTAATTTTTATCATACAAAATAAAATAACCAAAGTATTAGTATGATAGAAATGTTTTTTAAAAAATAACTTATTGAATTGTTCTATAGACACACCCCAACTAGGATTGTCATTGTCGTAAAACATTCAACAAATTTGTGTGATTGACTTTATTTTCATTTACGGAAACACATGTTTCATGAACTATTTGCGTGATTGATTTAATTTCCATTTACGGAAACACATGTTTCATGGAAAATACATGATAAAGTTCATTTAAAAGGAAAATATTTTTTCTCTAAAGCATGTTCCACAATGTTAACGACTTGATTATTTGACTTTAATGTCAAGTCACATATATGTAATCCATATAATTTTTATCCATATTACTAAAATTGTCAACATTTAATTTTGGATGAATCATTGGTTCCTTCGTAGATGTTAACATTTGTAGTTTGTACGATAAGAAGTTGGTGAAAGTTAACATTTTTATGTTTAAGAAATTGTCAGTATGTTCCTACAATGTTTACCATGTTTATGATATTTTGCATGCATGGTCCTATAAACCCACTTGTTACTTCTCTATATTTCTTAAATTAAATAAACTATAGAAGGTTGAATATCATGAATCGTTCCTGAAATCTGAAATTATATTAAATTTTCAGTATGCTTATATTATGAAAATTTGAATTGAGTAAAGTATTTTTGAAGTTCCCCTTTCTAAAGTTTCAAACTCCAGCAGTACTATATATAAATAGGGGTTTTTCAGTCCATTTTTATTTATTATGACTAAAGAGTATTTTCTCCGTCTTAATTTATGTAATGTAATTTAATTGGACAATGGACATGAAGTTTTATATTATGAAAATTTGAATTGAGGGAAGTTCCCCTTTCTACTTCAAACTCCAAGTAATATATAAATAAGTACTTTACTTTTGACACTTTGCGATGTGTACATTTTTTTGCCAAATAAATGGAACCCAACAAAAACAAAATATTAATAACATTATTTACTTTTGCAATGTGTCATTTTTTTGGGACTAACTAAAAATAATATAATGTCATATAAATTAGGACAAGAATAATTAATTACTATCAACTACATAAAAATTGGTGGCCGAATTTTGATGGATAACTCAAAAAATATCATCATAGGTTTTTTTTTTATTTTTTTACAAAAAAAAGAAAAATTGGGACCAAAGGCCAAACAAATTGGAACAATGACTTGACACCCTTTAGAACGCACGTTTGAGTTGATCACCGGCCTTTTTTATCGTTGGAAAAAGCATCTCCACCTCCTCTCCGTTACCCTTTTTTCTCTCTTATGTGAAGTGAACATTCAGATAAGTGATATTTGTCTTATTTAAATTTTTAAGATCAAAATTATATTGCATTAACAAATATCATAACCATAGTTAAATCAATTAATTTTGAAACTCCAAATTTAGTAAGAAAAAGATTTTCCCTACTAATTTTAATATTCATTAATTTCATCTTATATTTTTATATTCAAATATTAAATTGTACGATATTTAAGATGAGAATCAACTGAATAATTTTCTATGATAGTAAACTTTGTTCTTGAAAAAATGAATTGAAGAATTATCAATGTGGACAAAAACCTAAAAATAAAGGACAGGAAATTAAATATTTTTTAAAACGTGTCAAATTCTCCACTATAAATAACCATTATGATCTTAAAGTATTTCCTCACAATATCCCATTACTAAACCTTTCAATATTTCTTTTATCTGAAACCAGCTCATTCCTCTCAATATCCCATGGCTCCTGCTCTTCAACTTCCCACTCCATCTGAAACAATAACCACCGATGCATCATTGGAAAACAACAACGTTACCATCACTGGAAAGATATACACAAGACTTCGTCTCGCTACAAAATCTGATATGTCTCATATATACCAATTGTTTTATCAAATCCATGTCTACCATAATTACACTCATTTATACAAAGCTACCGAGTCCTCCTTAGCCAACTTGCTCTTTAAAGAAAATCCTCTTCCACTTTTCTACGGGCCATCCATACTTCTACTTGAAGTCTCTCCCACCCCTTTTAAAGAACCCAAAAACACCACTAACGAAGGGTTCAAGCCTTTCCTTACAACGTTCGACCTTAAATTCCCTGTGGTGGAAGGACAAGTTGAGGAGTTCCGGTCCAAATATGATGACGGGAATAATAAAAGTGATGTTTACATGGCGGGATATGTTTTCTTTTACGCGAATTATTCATGCTTCAATGACAAGCCCGGATTATATTTGGAGAGTCTTTACTTAAGGGAAAGTTATAGAAAGTTGGGAATGGGGAAATTGTTGTTTGGAACAGTTTCATCCATTGCTGCGAACAATGGGTTCGTTTCGTTAGAGGAAATAGTAGCAGTTTGGAATAAGAAGGCATATGATCTTTACATAAATATGGGGCTTGAAATATTTGATGAGTTTAGGTATGGGAAGTTGCATGGTGAAAATCTTCAAAAGTATGCTGATAACAAGGGGAAAATGGAGTAAACTGATAGTTAATTTCCCCAACATATTGAAGGTGCAATTCATTACTATATTGTATTTGTAATTTTTTTAAAGCAGAATGCTCATCATCAGTGTGTATTACCTTTGTATTTGAAAATTTTAAATTGATTATTATCATAATAACATCATCTCTCTTATTTATTTAATTTTATCTGCTACAATTATTATTTGGGAAATCACCCAGTTTATTTTTTTTTAAAAAATCTTTGCATGCCTCCATGAATTTAATTTTAAATTGATTATTATCATAATAACACCATCTCTCTGATTTTTTTTTAAAATCTTTGCATGCCTCCCATGAATTCTAAGTTCAATTTTTGAAACTGCAATAAATTTTTTTAAAAATACTACAAAATTAATTATGTCCGTAATTTAATTGCTATATAATTTATATTAAGTGAGTCGACAATTCTTAAACTTATGAGTAAATAGATAAGATTATTTTGTTGTACAATTTTTAATTAAATGATCAACAAGAGTGAAGATTAAAACTCATTTAATTTAAAGACAAAAATTAAAAATTACCAAATATAAAAACGATCCGTGCAAAAACTTGTATTGATGGCTCTCTTACTCTGTCTTATATTTGAATATATAACTAGTGGCAAGAATTTCATGCTTTGGCACGTGCCTAACATTTATTTGCGAAGTAATTTTTTAAAGCAGTTTTGATTAAATAATTTTAATTTTTTTAATTTAAAATAAGTTATATATTTGTATTTGTATGTTAGTAAATCATCTCATTAAGTGTGAAATGAATACTTACAAGGTGTTGATTAAAATAATTTTAAATTTTAAACTAAAATAAGTTATATATATTTGTGTGATAATAAATAATTTTAAATTTTAATCTAAAATAAGTTATATATATTTCTGTAGTAGTAAAATTTAATATGAAACAATAACCACTGATGCATCATCGGAAAACAACAACGTTACCATCACTGGAAAGATATACACGAGAGCTCGTCTCGCTACCAAATCTGATCTGTCGCATATATACCAATTGTTTTATGAAATCCATGTCTACCATAACTATACTCATTTATATAAAGCTATAATTGAAGGATGGTTTATTCAATTATCTCTTTTATCTTTTTGGTTATAATGATTTTCTAGAAAAATAATTTAATTTGAGTGATTTTATTAAAAAAAATAATCATAAGTTGAGTGACTTTATTGAAACAAAATCAAGTTGAGTGACTTTTTAAAATAATTTCATATACTTGAGTGATCTTTAAGATATTTACTCAGGGGCATACATACATTAACGTAATATGTTAGGGGCATGCATACATATGATGTACTAATTTATATATTAGGGGCTTATACTAGTATACTTTAGCACATTATATATGCTATCGTAGATTTGTGAGTGAGTCATTATATTTGGAGAAAACTAAGCAAATGTCCATAAATATAAATTAATTAAAAATATATATCCTCTTATATTGATGTCCTCCTAAATAATTACAATAATTGTTCCAATTGATAATTTCGCTTAACTGATATTAAATCGGGGTAAGTATATATATATATATATAGAGAGAGAGAGAGACATCTAGACTAGACTATTTATGAAACATAATAGGTTTTCTAGACATTAAGTTTCCACTATATTATTGCACATACAACCGAGATAGAAATAAGAGAACTTAGAAAGATTAAGAAAAAATTTATTAAATCTTTAATTAACTTAGAAAAAGATTTAGAAATAGAGTTAGGACAAGACGATTCGAACACTGTTCAGTTAAAAATTATTTACTTTGGGAAATACATAATATAACGTACGATATAACAAGAAGACTAGATTACAAAAAGTATATTATAAACAAAGTAAAATACTACCCTCTAGGATAAATCATAAAAGACATAAAGTTTTAATTAATGAAAAGACATCCTTCTACTAGGCAAATAGCTAGTAATTATTGATATTTAAGAAGGGATTTGCAAGATTTAAGAGAACGTAGAAAAGAAAAAGAATATTTAGAAATATATTTAAAAACAATCACAGATTTATCAAAAGAAGCGATAACAGACGAACTTACGGAGCAGACTATATTGGTAGTGACGTAGCAAATTATATCAGTAGTAACATGGAAAGTAGCAGGATTAATAGAAAACATTGAAAATTTTAGACAGAATAAAATTTTTAAAAGAAAGGAAGATTTGGATACCTCTAGGATAAAGTAACTTATGAAAAAATATCAAAGAATAAAAGAAAAACTAGATAAATTATACCCAGAATATATACGGTTAAATCAAAATAAGAAAGACAGTAAAAGATTAGATAAAACAATAGATCGTATTTCAAAATTAGAATCCAAATTAGTGAAGTATCTAAAAATAAAAAATAGGGCACAATAGATAATTTAAAGAAATTAGACTATTTAGATTTAAAAATACAACCTGAGAAAAAGTATAGAAGATTAAGAGACAATTCACTTATAAAGTGCAACTTCATTAATGGCGAACATGTTTTACATGGAGAAGACCAACAACTAAATACAATCATAGACCTACTAATAAATCTAGGAGAAGCTGTTCAAAAAGATAATACAGAAATTCTTAAAGCCTTGAATACTCTTGAAGACCCGCAAAACAAACAAAAGAAACTTTTAGATAAACTAGATCAAAATTTTGATTTTCTAAAAACGCAGCAGTCTGAAATAGACAGAAAAATACAAATTCTAAGTAATAAAGAAAAAAGTAACATCGATTCAGAACATTCAAAGTTTGGTAGTTTACAAAAAGAATTATAAGATCTAAGGAAAGATATTAATCAAATAAAGGATATAATCCTTTCATGAAAGATATAAATAGACTTAGATAAAAATAGAATAATTAAATAAAAAATAAACTTAGATAAAATAAACTTAAATAGTAAATAAAAACAGGTTAATTAGCAAGAAAACGTTTAAATTTTTGGAATTGGTTGAGAATTTCTTTCGCTTTACTCAGTGATTTTGTAAAATCCTACTTAGTACTCCCTCCTCCGGTGCCCTCGTCATGTTTCATAGCTAATACTTTTAGTTTATGTGAATTTCTCCCAGAATATTAAATACTTTTTTTTTAAACCTTTGTTCATCTCTTCTTCTCAGCCTAACCTTTAATAACTTCTTCTCTAATCCCACCCCGGGATAAACACAAGTCCTTCGGCATCCTTAGCCATGGCGGACATTCAACTCCCTAGGAATTTGCAGGTTAGTCCATCGTTATTATTAAAAAACTGAGAAGATAACCATATACTTAAAGGTTGGTTTATAATTATAATATCAACATTATAAACATACAAACATTAGTTTACATAGGGAGAAACACACAAAAACCTACAGATAGCTACTTACATGGCTTAGGTAGGAGAGAGGTTTCCCTTTCGGGAGTCCCCAAAAACCTTTCCAAGCTTCTTCGGAAAAACTACTTTCTCTCACACTAGCACACTCAAATATTTTATTCTCTCTTGTTTTTATACAATAGAAGATGATTGAAAATAACTTGAAAAAGATAACTTCTTTTCTCAGGCTTTGCTTGCTTTTGTGTTTCTTTCTCTCTTACCTTCTTTTCTTCATAAACTCTCGGTATTTATAGTTGTCTTCGGACTTCAAAATCGGATTCCAAATTGATTGAAGAATTTCTTCAACTTGCCGGGTGCGTTGTGGGCCCCATCGTCACATGATTGTGTTAGAAATCCTTTTCAATTATTGTCCTTTCTTTTGTCCGTGTCTCTGAGTAATGACTTATTCGTCATTTCTTACATCTTTAATATTGTACGTCATTGCTTACCTAATAATCCCATCTTGTCTTCTTCTTCAGTTCTTTGTCTCATACTGTGTCTAGGTTATGTAACGCGAATCGAAACTCATTCCGGAATCGTCGTCTTCATTTGGGTCTTGCGCGAACTGTTCCATTGTGGGTAATATCCTGTGCTCCCTGAATTTTCTGATTCTGGGGTCTATGGTCTTTGTTCTGGTTCTGGATGTTCTAATATGACTTCTTTCATTTTTTCACTAAGGAATTTCATAATTGCTTTGTTTACTATATTTTCTATCTTCTTTTTTCCTTTATTTTTTCTTAAACATACTCCTCTTTTTTGTATTTCATTATCTTGTCTGGATGTTCCTTCTATTTCTTTACTGAAGCTAGCTGGAAGTATCCTTACACTTTTTGGCAAAGTGTCAGCCATAAACGGATTTGATTTGTCTTTACCAATTACCGTTTGAACTGGACTAGCTGCACCTATATCCGATACAGTGGATATTTCTGCATTCATTGGAGAATGCACACCCTTCTTATCCATTTTTGACGAAGATGAAGAACTTCTATTTGGGTTCTTTGAGTTTTGAAGGTTATTTGTCTGGTATAGCTCAAAAAAGGTTTTTTCTTTGTCTTGTAGTAGTCTAATGTGTTTCAACAATTTTTCTTTTTCTGATCTGAGTTTTTCATTCTCGAGGTTTAGTCTTTTAAAGGCTTCGGTCATTGCCGTACAATGATCGCAGAAAATTATTTTATCTATGTCGTTTTGGATGTTGTATTGGGGAATATTTCTAGTCGGTTGTCTGAGGGCTGATGTAATGTAGTAATTAGGCCCAAGGTTTCCTCTGGCATAATCTAGAGCCTCATTCAGGTCATTGAATCCTTTGAAGAGGGGTGCCGAACAATTTTTTACGGCATCTGCAACCTCTATCCATGTCTGGAAGACTCCTGGCACCTGTCCTTTTATTACTACATAAAATTTTAACTTTTTGTCTTGGTTCTTGTCTGTAAAGTATTGACTCAAAGCATTTATTACTGAAATAAAATAACTGTTGTCTCTTGGAATCTTATTGTATGCTATCCATAAGTTGTCTATTAGACATTTTTGCTGTTTGTTTACCTGGGTTTCTGCCTTTAGTCTGAAGCTCCTATTTGATTGCGGGTAGCATATCAAATTCTGCTTTCCGAACCATAGTCTTTCAAATCTTTGACTTTCAATCATTGTCTATGGCCTAACCTGCGTATTACTTAGAAGAGTCTGTAGATATACATCTTTAGCATAACCTTGTTGAGGAGATGACGAGGCTTCTGCCTTCCCTTTCCCCTTTCCTGCACTCATACTATAAACGCAAGATTGAGTCAGTTTATTTTGTGGTAAGTCTACTCAGCTGATCTGCCATGTTATTATTTTTTCCTTTAATATGTTCTATTTTAATATTATAGACTGACGTTGCGTCTAAAAAATTTAACCATCATCTTTTACTACTCTTCTTTTCATTTATTTTTTGATAGAATTTTACTATCGCCTCACAATCTGTTCTTACCAGTATTTCGGGTTTATTTAAAATATGAAGTCTAAAACTATCTAATCCATAAATTATTGCCAAAATTTTTGCGTCTATACTACTCATATTTCCCTTTTCTCTGTATTTACCGCTTTGATAGGCACAAATTCTTTCTTCTTTCTTACCACTATACTTATTTTTCTTTGTCTTTAGGACAGCTCCCCATCCTTCTAGACTTCCGTCTGTTTCTAATATTAAGTAATCTGTCTCTAATGGCATTGCCAAGTCTGGAATATTTTTTACTAT
This sequence comes from Solanum appendiculatum, assembly GCA_018342035.1. Lineage (NCBI taxonomy): Eukaryota > Viridiplantae > Streptophyta > Magnoliopsida > Solanales > Solanaceae > Solanum > Solanum appendiculatum. The sequence goes on along the minus strand of JAGDQO010000377.1, from coordinate 297,487 downwards.
GTCTTTAAGTTTTTTAACCAACTTTATATCTTCTGCATTAAATGTCTTTTGTCTCGTCAATCCTGTTTTAGAATAAAGTGGTCCAGCCAGTTTTCTCAAGTCCTTTATGAAATGTCTTGCATAATTTAGTATTCCTAAAAAAATTTGTAATTCTTTTGTTTTATCTAATTTATCTGGCATTTCTAGGATCTTTTTAGCTATATGTGGTTGTAGTTTTATTCTTCCTTCCCCTATTATTACACCAAGAAAACTAAGGTGAGTCTTGCATAATTCCATTTTCTTCTTGCTAACTATGATTCCGTGATCCACAAATAAATTGAAGATCTTTTGTAAATGTCCTAGGTGTTCTTTCATGTTATTACTAAATACTAGGATATCATCCACATAAACTATAACAAAATTTTTATAGTCTCTAAAAATACTGTCCATTTTTCTTTGGAAAATTGGAGGCGTTGTTTTTAGCCCGAATGGCATTACTAACCATTCGAAATGCCCTTCTGGACATGTAAAGGCCGTCCATTCTATACTTTCCTATGCCATTTTTATCTGTCAATATCCTGATTTACAATCAAATTTACTAAATATCTTTCTTCCCTGGATTCTGTTTATTAGTTCTGTTTTATCTGGTAGCTTGTATCCGTCCATTCTTGTATTATCATTAAGTCTTTTATAATTAATTACCATTCTCGCCTTTACTCTTAACATTTCATTGTGATTTCTCACCATAAAGGCGGTTGATCTGTGTCTTGATCTTGATCTTCTTATTACTCCTAATTCTAGTAATTCTTTTATTTATACTTCAAAGTCGATTAGATCCTGATTTGTTGCTTCTATTGAAGTTGTCTTTACTGTGTATTCTGAATTAATTATGTCTAACCTACATGTTATTTGGTTTAAGTCCCAATGTTTCAGAGGCTTCTCTCAATTATTTCTAGTTCATCTAGAATTTGTACTATTCTTTCTAAGTCTTTCTGATATCTTATTATTCCTATATGCTGCATGCCTCTTTTAAAATTGTATTATTCAGTATCTATTTCTATTAAGGTGTATTCCTTGTCTGTTTCATTCTCGTTTAATACTTCTTTAGCTTCTCTTTCTATAGTTTCTCTACTGCATGGATCACATCCACAGTTTTCCCCTTTTTACATTTCTTGTCTTCATTATCTTTAAGATAACGGAACTTCGTGGGTAAAGGTGTTGTTGTTACTGAGGTCTAAGTAATATTCTTAGATAAAATTACACCGTCTCTAGTTAAAAGACTGCTTCCATTATTGTGTAACAAAAAGTATAATCCTAACACAAAATCTACTCTAATATTTAAATCTCTTACCCATATTTTATCAAGTTTGTATGTGGGTTTATAAAAATTGGTGCAAGTATTTACGAAGCTTATTGTTGCTTTATTTACATAATGTTTATAGGTATTAAATGACCCATCCATTTGAATGGATGTTTGAGGGTTTGGTAAGTCTTTTATTAGGTTTGGTGGTAGAATCTTTTTGTTGATTATGCTTCGTGTACACCCTGAGTCTACTAAGGCTAGAGTCTCTATTTCATAGTCTTCGATTTTTATTCTTGCTAAAATTTTTGTAGTGCTAATCTTTTTGTCTTCATTACATATTAGTCCTTCAAACGAAGTGCTCATAAGCTCTTCTTCTTTTCTTCTTCCGTGACTTTTTCCTTTCCTTTTTCTACTTTTTCCAATCTTTTTTCTAAGATATCTAATCTTACTTCTAGGGTTTTTATCTTTCCATTTATTAAATCATTTTTGAGAGTTATAGATGTCTCTGACTGCGTTTCAACTTGGTTAATTTCTTCCGTTTCTATTTCCAAAGTCTTTTTTATACATGGTATGCATCCTTCTATATAACAATTTTTACACTTAGCTCTTATACTTCTACTTGGGTACCAATGGCAAATATAACATTGATTACTATCCAAGCCTTTAAATTTTTCAAACTTATGATTGCCATCTTGCATTATATTTACCAAATCATGGTGGTCTAAATCTCCCAAGTCTAATTTTTCTAATCCTAATTCATTTATCAGTTCATTATCCTCAGAATCCGAGGAGTCTCTTTTAGGTTCTTCTGCTGCATCAATACTTATAATAGAGTATATAATTTCATTGTCTGACATATATCCGTCTACATTTATTAATGTTTCTTAAAAATTCTCTATTAATTGAGCATTTCTCGTACTAGTATTATTCCTTTTTGGGCAAGTATTCGCAAGATGTTTTATGCTTCCACATGTGAAGCATTCGAGTCTATTTTTATAATTTCTATTATTATTGTACTTCCTTACATGCCTGTATTTGTCTAGATACGGTTTTCTTGCAGCCGATTTTCTTAAGTAGTATTTTTTCCTTGTATGATAATTTGGCTCCGACTGATATATCTTTTTATGTTTTTTGTAATTTCGTTTCTGTTTATATTCTTGATCATAATTTTGTATAGTATATATACTCTTACAGAAATTTGTCTCGTTTTGTTTTAGCTGTTTTTGTATTTGTATATTTATATATTTTTCTTGTAGTACTTCCATTATATGCTGTATTTTCTGTCATATTGACCACCTTCCTTGTGGATTCTTTACTACTCCTTCTCTTTTGTACCATTTTTCTTCTATCTCTCTTCCTAGAGCGCCTGGTAACTTATTAAACAACTTTTTTCCTAAGTCTATATCAAAAGCGTTTCCGCTAATGCTACAATAGTAAAAGTATTCATTTAAAAATTCTTTTATACTAAACCAGCTACTTATACTTAACTGTTCTAATTTTATCAGCACGTTTTTTTGTAATGTTACCAGTCCACTATTTGCGTCTTCGCCAGTTATTAAGCTATGTATTTTATTTGTAAAATTATATGGGTTAACTCTCATATTTACTAGTCCTTGGAATTCTTCCGGAAATTTTGATTTGTAAGCTTCCCATAAGCCTTTTGTAGACTCTCCTAAGAAAGTCTCCATATATCTGTACATTGTTTCAGTGTCTGTTTCTTGATTAGTCTGTATATAGTCTGCCACTACTATGCCTTTCCATATGTCTATCACTGGGTTCCATAATTAAGGGTCATGTGCTGCTATATTTAAGAATTTTCCTTTGTTCCCCCCATCTTGGAGTTTAATTGATTCTTCTATAGGCAATCTTCTTCCTTTAGGTCTGATATTTTCTGTCTGTATATTAGGGTTTACCCTATACATTCTATGTCTTGGTAAATTTCCGGTACTTATTTGTACCCTTTGCATTGAAGTTGTTCTCTGGAAAGGGCTAGCACTACTAGAGGCACTTTCCATTAATTCTTTTATACTTATCATAGTCTCATCTACACTAACAACTGATTCTTCTTCACTATCTTCTTGTATTTCTTTTTTGACCTTTAGTCTATATCCAAAATTATCATCTCTCAATTCACATTCTCTAAAATGTTCTTTTACATTGTTAAAGTCTAAACCTCCCTTTTTGCAACCTTTGCATTTGAATTTCTTATTATTAGCTTTTTCATATATCCTTTCTGCTTTTAATATAGCTTCTTCTACCATAAAATCTTTATATATATATATATATATATATATATATATATATATATATTGTTGTGGTATTATTAAGATTTCATGTTTAGAAATTACTGATTAGTCAATGATATTATACATGTATATACATATTGTTGTGGTATCATTAAGGTTTCTTGTTCACATCCTACAAATTAGTCAATAATATCATATATTACTAAAAGTCGGAAGATCCTAACCTCAAAGTTGGATTACCATTTTGCCCCTACAATAAACTAAATCATAATTAATATTATATAATATTAATTATTAATTAATATAAATGTAGACCCATTGCAATTCTCAGCTTTTATGCCTAGGTCCTTTAGGCTTCTTTACAGATGTTTTTTACTCCTTTAGCTTCCAGCAGTTGATAAAAAATTTCATATACTTTGACAGATTATAAAATGCACTATGAAGATTGTATCTTCAGGTCATTTCTATATCAAATTATTTACATTCTTCTTTTTAAGAATTTTGTTGCTTAGTGTGTTCTTCTTCTCAGCTACAAAGATATAATACCTTTACATTCACTATCTTGTAATTACTACCATCTGCATAATAAACATTAATTATAGGCATGAACAAAAAAGCTTTCACATTCCCAAGCCGTAAACTATCACATGTGTGGTAAAATATTAATCAAAGCTCTGTCACTAACGATCATTTTATCCCTATAAAAAATCACAACCCCTAACCTCAATCATTTGACTATTCAAATCTTCTTCCTTCTATACTTGTATGTAGACCGGTAGACTCATCACAAGTTATTGTTATTTTGCCAAGTTAGTACTGGTTCGAGCCAAAATTCTCAATCTTGTCTTGTTATCGTTAAACATCGATGATCATGTGCTTTATGAAAAATACAGTCATTTATTTGGTTGAAATTTAATTTGTAACACCCCAGAAAATTTCTAAGTTAAGACCGAATAATTCTTGAATTGTGGATAAGGTCGTACAGAATGATTCTTAATTGTTCTTAGATTCTAAGGTCAATTCATTAGTGTGGGAATGATTTTGGATGTCAATTAAAGTCACTAGAATCCCCTAGCACAAAGTTGAGTTCGAAGCTTCCCTACCGAGTAAGTTTCGACCTAAGATTCTACTTAGGTCAACTTCAAACAATCATATTTCTCAGCACATAATGAGTTAAGTGGTCCATGAGATATGAAATCGAAGGTATTTGAGTCCTCTTTCCAGCGCTGCAAAGTTTGCTAAATTTTGAGCTCGGAGTAAAACGTTATGCCCGTTTGAGTGAAGCCTCTCTATTTAAGGCACTTCATTCGTTTTAGGAAAGGGTATTTTGATCTTTTTCTTTTTCCCACTAGGCTTAGCACGTTTTTCCTTACCCAATTAAGGGTCTAATCAAATTCTAAATCACCTATTCAAGTTCCTAAACACTTAGGGTTTTAGAGCGAGGTTTCAAGAAGAGAAAAAGGGCTAAGTTCAAGCGTTCTTCAAGAATTGTGGTTTTCGCTAAGAACATTGTTCTTTCCAGGTATGTGAGGCTTCCCATAGTGATGGACTTGTTCGTCCTCATGCCAAACATGTAATTCTTTTGTTAATTCGCTCATATAATCGTTTATGTAAACATTCTTGAAGAGTTCTTGAGTTTTAAGCTTCATTTTTTATCCATGGAGGTTTTGAGTTCTTGAGGTGAGGATTTTGCGAATGGATGGTGTTCTTGATAGAATTTGAGTGAGATTTCAACAATTTCGTGTTGGGTTTGTGAATCAAAGAGAGTTTGGAAGAAACCAATTGATTCTAGATGAGTTAAGACCTGAAATTAAGCAAGACAATTCGTCGGATTTCTGGGTAAAGGGCTGGTGCGGCGCGCCACCATAGCATCAGAACTACTAGTTAGTAGTTTGGGGCCTGGCGTTCCACGCCAACAGTGCGCCCCAAACTTTGGTCAGTAGTTAGCCTGGTGCCCTATACCAGCTGTATGCCAGGGGTTGTCTGGCCTTTTTCCTTCCGTGTTCCATTCTGAATGTATTCCTTCGAATCGTGACTACATTCTCTTCTTTGTATTAGCTCCTAAATGCTTCATTAATCCTTGAGAAATGCTACATGTCCTAATCACATGTCTTAATTTACTTTTAAAATTAAAATGAGTTTAAGAGAGAAGTTCTAGAGCTTTTATTGAGTTGATTTTGAGTTCTTGAGTTCCTGGTCCTTGTTGAAACTCTATTCCTAATTATTGAATAGCTATATGTTATACATTGAGGTTCTTGAGTTGATTTATTCATGTCTAGATTTTAGCATGAACCCTATGAATTGAGTATTCTTGAGATGAGTAGTATCGTTAAGTTCTGAGTTTGAATTCTTGAGTTTTGAGTTCTTGAGTTTTGAGTATTGAGTTTTCTATATTTTTATCGAGATTATTGAGTTGATTGTTCATGACTATTTTTCAGCATGAATCCTATTCTTGAGTATTCAATTCTTATTAAGAATCTTTTAAAGAAAACATTATTGTTTAAACTGAGTTTTGAGAAAGTGAAGAGGAGTGTAAGAATATGTTTAGAGCAAATGCTTTGTCTTTAAAATTGATTATGAGAAAGAGTAAAAGATGAGTTTCAAGAAAAGTATAGGAAACTAAGTAATTCCCTAAGATACCAGTTTTAAATTGAGAAAAGAGAAATTTTGCTTTCTAATTGAGTTATGAGTACTGAGATACTTCAGAGCAGTTACCTCTTTTAAGAGGATAGTTTGAGCAATTACCTCGAACCAGAGAAAAAGTAATGTTTTTATACATTTGAGCAGTAGTGTGTATATATATATATATATATCATTGGGAGTTGTATTGAGCACAGATATTGGGGAGAGTTCAGACAACTCACAGCCCCCATAAATCATGTCTTGCCAACATGGGTTCAGGATAATACTTTTTAGATGAATCCTTATAGCTTAGTGGATCCACTTAGTTGAGAGGTTCTATATCCTGGCATGATATAAGACAGTTCTGGCAGCATGGACAAGACGTTGTATCATCACTTAGCTCACAGTGATAGTTGTTGGTTAGAGAATCTCCCAATAAAGTTATTTTTCACACTCTACTCAGTAGTCAATAATATTATAAGAGTATATATATATATATATATATATATATATATATATATATATAGCTACCAGATAAGACATAACTAATAAATAGAATACAAGGAAGAAAAATATTTAGTAAATTTGACTGCAAATCAGGATATTGGCAGATAAAAATGGCAGAAGAAAATATAGAATGGAACACCTTTACATGTCCAGAAGGACATTTTGAATGGTTAGTAATGTCATTTGGGTTAAAGACAGCACCGCCAATTTTCCAAAGAAAAATGGATAATATATTTAGAGACTATAAACGTTTTGTTATAGTTTATGTGGACGATATTTTAGTATTTAGTAATAATATGAAAGAACATCTAGGACATTTACAAAAGATTTTTAAACTGTTTGTAGACCATGGAATCATAGTTAGCAAAAAGAAAATGGAATTATGTAAAACCCACATCAGTTTCCTTGGAGTAATAATAGGAGAAGGAAAAATAAAGTTACAACCACACATAGCCAAAAAGATCCTAGAAATGCCGGATAAATTAGATAAGAAAAAGGAATTGCAAAAGTTTCTAGGAATACTAAATTATGCAAGACATTTTATAAAAGACTTAGGAAAGGTGGCTGGACCACTCTATTCCAAGACAGGATCGACAGGACAAAAAACGTTTAATACAGAAGATATAAAGCTAGTTAAAAAACTTAAAGATATGGTAAAAAATATTCCAGACCTAGCAATGCCACTAGAAACAAATTATTTAATAGTAGAAATAGATGGAAGCCTTGAAGGATGGGGAGCTGTCTTAAAAGCAAGAAAAAATAAATATATTGATAAAAAAGAGGAAAGAATATGTGCATATCAAAGTGGTAAATATAAAGAAAAAGATAACATGAGTAGAATAGATGCAGAAATACTGGCAGTGATTTATGGATTAGATAGTTTTAGACTCCATATTTTAAATAAATCAGAAGTACTGATAAGAACATATTGTGAAGCCATAGTAAGTTTAATCAAAAAATAAATGAAAAGAAGAGTAGTAAAAGGAGGTGGTTAAATTTTCTAGACGCAACTTCAGTGTATAATATAAAAATTGAACATATAAAAGGAAAATATAATAATGTGGCAGATCAGTTGAGTAGACTTATTAAAAAATAAAATTAACAAAATTCTATGTTATAGTATGAATGCAGGAAAAGGGAAAGACAAGGCGGAAGCCTCATCATCTCCTAGACAAGGATATATTAAAGACATGTACCTACAGATTCTTCTTAATAATACACAATTCAGATCACAGACAATGTTAGAGAATCAGAAGCTTGAAAGACTATGGTTCGGAAAGCAGAATTTGATACGCTACCCGCAATCGAACATGAGTTTCAGACTGAAGACAGACACACAGGTAGACAAACAGCAGAAATGCTTAATAGACAATCTTTGGATAACATATAATAAAATTCCAGAGACAACAGTTATTTTATCTCAGTAGTAAATGCGTTAAGTTATTATTTTACAAGCAAAAACAAAGACAAAAAATTTAAATTTTACGTGGTAATAAAAGGACAAATGCCAGGAGTATTTCAGATATGGATAGAAGTGGTGGATACGGTAAAAAATTATCCTACACCTCTCTTCAATGGATTCAACGACCTAAAAGAAGCTCTAGATTATGCTAGAGGAAATCTTCGGCCAAATTACTATATTACACCGGCCCTCAGACCATCCAATAGAAGTATTCCCCAATACAATATCCAGAAAGACACAAATAAAATAATATTTTGCGATCATTGTTCCACAATGACCAAAGCTTTCAAAAGACTGAACCACGAAAATGAAAGACTCAAATTAGAAAAACAAAAACTATTAGACCATATTAAGCTGTTACAAGACAAAGAAAAAACCCTTTACTTCGAATTATACCAAATAAAAAACCCTCAAAACCCAGATCAGAGTTTTCCATCTCCATTAAAAATGAATAAGACAGGTGTGCATTCCCCAAGAATGCAGAAAGATCCACTGTATCAGATAAAGATACAGCTAGTCCAGCTCAAACGGTAGCTGGTAAAGACAAGACAAATCCGTTTATGGCTGACACTTTGCCAAAAAGTGTAAGAATACTTCCTGGAATCTTCAATACAGAAATAGAAGGGACCTCAAGACAAAATACAAAAATACAAAAAAAGGGAATATTTTTAAGAAAAAATAAAAAGAAGATAGAAAATATGGTAGACAAGGCAGTAAAAAGGTTACTTAGCGAAAGAACAAAAGAAGTCATTATAGAACACCCAAGACCAGAACCAAAGACTGAAGAGTCAAAAAGTTCGAGAAGCACGGGATATGATCCCACCGTGGACCAGTTTGCACAAGATCTGAACGAAGATGATGACTCAGGCATGAGCTTCGACTCAGAAGCATTGCATAACTTAGATACACTATGAGAAGAAACAAGAAGACAAGGTGACGTAAGTAGTGACGATTTACTACATAAGACGTAAGCAGTGACGATTTACGGCATAAGACGTAAGCAGTGACGATACCACTACTCGGATAAAGAGCAATAATTGACAAAGTTTCTAACATAATCATGTGACGATGGGGCCCAGAGTGCACCCGGCAGGTTGAAAAGATTCTTAAATCAATTTGAAATCCGAAGGAGAGACAGAAGACAGTTATAAACACCTCGACTTTGAGGAAGAGAAGTAGAGCGAAAAGAACGAGAGAGCAAACACAACTCAAAGAGTAAATACTTTGTAATTATGTTTCAGATTAAGCACATATAAAAAATATAAAAAAAGAGTGTAGTGTGAATTTTCTTTCAAGTACTCATAATCTTACTGGGGACTCCCGAAAGGAAAACCTCTCTCCATCCAACGCCATGTAAGTAGCTATCTTTGGTTAATATGTAATAGTTCTCCCTATTATGTATGATTATGTTAACATGAGTATGTTGATACATATTACTTTTTGATATGTTAATTAATTGTTAAAATATTGTTCATATACCCTCTAAGTATATGGTTCTCTGGTCAACATTTTAACAACATCGATGGACTAACCTGTAAAGTCCTAGGGAGTTGAATGTCCACCATGGCAAAGAAGCCGAAGGACTTATGTTTATCCCAGGGTGTGGTTAGAGAAGAAGGTTGTTTAAAACTTAAGGTTGATAAGAAGATATGAACAAAGGGAACATATGAACATAGATAAAAAAATAAAAAATAAAAAATTAATTTGGGAGAAAATTACAGAAAACCATAAAATTAGCTATAACATGACGAAGGAAAGAAGGAGGAAGGAGTACTGAGTAGGATTTTACAACATATATTTCAACCAAAATTTTCAAGTTTTACAACTCATATCTAGAACAACCCAAGTTCCAAAAGTTTCTTAGGCTTTATCTAAGTGTGTATTATTAATCTAAGTGTGTATTATTCTGGTATCAGAGCCTTATGATTTTGTTTGGACCAAGGTTTCTAGATTTATAAATTTTCTATGAGACTTATTAGATATTCAAGATATATAAATCTTCACTATACACTAGCACATGCAGCGCAGAACGAAGTAACTAAACTCAGAAAAATTAAGAGTGCGTTTATAAAAATTCTAAATAATATAGAAGATAAGTTAGATCAAACTGACGTAGAATCAATTCAAGTAAAGAAGCTTGTACTCTGGGAATTAGACAATATAGAATACGATATAAAGACAAGATTAGGATATAAAAAATATTTTAAAGATAAAATAAGATATTACCCGATCGGATAAATTAAAGATTTGTATGAAAACACATCCAACCACTAAGCAAATACTTATTAATTATAAGAATTTATATAGGGATTTACAAGACTTAAAAGGACGGAAAAAGGATAAAGAACGCTTAGAAACTTACCTAGAAGTAATTACAGATTTATCAAAAAGAACACCAGCAGACGAAGTTGAACAAGCTTTATCTACAATTACTAAACAACTTGTATCGGCAGTAACATGGGAAATACACGGATTGGTAAGAGATATTGAAAGTTTTAGACGAAGGATAAATTTTCTGAAAGAAAGACCGTTGTGGATACCGTTGGGATAAATGAACAAATACCAAAAAATAAGACAGAAGTTAAATTTACTATACCCAAAATATAAAAGTTTGAATCAAAGCAAAAATGATCAGAGGGAACTAAATAAATTAGTAAAACGTATCTCAAAACTAGAAGCAAAGTTAATAAAGCAATTAAAAATAAAATGCAATAGCTAAACTAAGAGATTTAGACTTAAAAATACAACCAGAGAAAAAATATAGAAGGCTTAAAGATGATTCACTCATAAGGTGTAACTTTAATAATGGTGAACATTTGTTACATGGTCCAGACCAACAGTTAAATATGATTACAGATCTAATCATAAATCTGGGAGAAGTCGTCCAAGTAGATAACACAGGGATACTTAATTCCATAGAAGCCCTTAAAGACCTACAAGGTAAACATAACAGACTTTTAGAAAAATTAGAAAATTTTTTGAATTCATAAAATCTCAACAGGCCGATTTAGATAGAAAGATACAAACTTTAAATAATAAAGATAAAAGCAATAGCAGATCAGAAGATAGTAAAGATAATAACCTCGAACAAGATATACTAGACTTGAAAAGGGAAATTAGTCAGATAAAGGAAATAATCCTTTTATGAATGACCCATTTTATCAGGTAACTTTAAAAAGAACAGAACAGATCTAGTCAAACCCAGAAGGGTTGTCAAGTCATCAACCCCAAGGAAAGTTAGACGGTATGATTATAAAATAAAATAATACAATAATACTTTTGCTATTAGAAATAAATAATAGATTAGAAAGAGTTATTAGGGAAATAATAAACGAAGAAAAACAATTCATTCAAGACAAGAGTATAGACGGACTTATAGTACAACTAAAAAGAATAGAAGTAACACCACAAAAAGAAAGACTAAATATTACAAGAAAGAAGCAGCCATGGAACTTTTTCCAATTAAGTCCAGTAGAACAGACCAAACAAGGGCAAGTTTCTCACAAGACAGTTTAAGAAATGACATAATTACAAAAATACTAAATTCATCTAAATCTATAGCAACCACAAGTCAACAATTAGAAGAAGTAATAGATGTAGACAAAGACATCCAAATTTTCCAGCAAAATAGATTAAAACTACTAAATCCCAAAGTATTATACAATACAGGTTTTTTCTCAGGACAAGCTCAACTGTATAAACACTACAGAGAAGAGTAAATGTGTGTCATAGGAAAGGACAATAAGAGTATAGGATTAATCAGTAAAGAATCTCTGAGATATATTAAGACTTCAAATATGACCTTAATGCATATGGGTCTGATAATAATAGGTTTAAAAGGATTAACAAGAAAAAACCTAGGAACAAAAGTGTTAATCACCATTTATGACGATAGATGGACAGAATTAAAGAAATCTATAATAGGTTTAACAGAAGTAGACATGACAAATAATGGAGGACTTTTCTATTGCAGTCCCGATTTTATGTTAAACTCTACTGATTTTGCAAATCACATAAAAATAGGAGTTCAGACAAAAGGATATGAAGAAATGATAGGAGGAAACAATTTACTGATATGTGTAGGCTTCATAGGAAAAATTGCAACAAACAGTAATTTTAAACTAAAAGTAGAAGACGTAGTATGATTGATGGGATACAAAGGTATAAAAGTAATGAAACCTTTAAAAATAAACTCGGAGGAATATGCAGGACTGGAATGGAATTTAGAGAACCTAAGTAAAAAGGAAATACTCAAACCAAGTGATCATTTAATGTATACAAATAGTAAAGGACAAACGTCGGTAAGATTTACATATTATAATTATACAGACCAAAAAGAAGTTGGTGAAGAAGTAGACCTGAGCAGATGAATATAGAAATAATACCAGAAGATGATTTTATGGTAGAAGAAGCCATAATAAAAGCAGAAAAGATGTATAAAAAAGATAATAGCCAGAAATTCAGATGCAAAGGATGTAAACAAGGAAGTTTAAAGTTTAGTGATGTAAAAGAACATTTTAAGAAATGTGAGTTTAGACAGGATAATTACGGATATAGAACGGAAGTAGAAACTCCAAAATACGATGAAAGTGAGTCAATCTTTAGTGAGACCATAATGAGTGTAAAAGAATTAATGGAAAGTGCCTCGAGCAGTTCAAGCCCTTTCCAAAAAATATCCTCAATGCAACAAGTACAAACAAGCACCGGAAATCTACCAAGATATAGAGTATATCGGGTAAATCCGGAAGTTCAAACAGAAAATATTAAGCCTAAAAGAAAAAGACTACCCATAGAAGAACCCATTAGACTCCAAGAATGAGGAACTAAAGGGAAAAAATTAAACATAGCAGCTCATGATCCCAGTTATGGAATTCGGTAATAGACATGTGGAAGGGAATAGTAGTAGCAGATTACATACAGACTAATCAAGAAATTGATGCAGAAACAATGTATAGATATATGGAAACATTCTTAAGTGAATCCACAAAGGTTTGTGGGAAGCCTATAAACCGAGTTCCCCGAAGAATTTCAGGAAATGGTAAATATGGGAGCTAATCCTTATAATTTTACAAATAAAATATATAATCTAATAACAAGAGAGGATCCAAATAATGGGTTAATAACACTACAAAGAAATGCATTAATAAAATTAGAACAACTCAGTATAAGTAGCTGGTTCAACATAAAAGAATTCCTGAACGAATACTTCTATTATTATAGTATCAGTGGTAATGCGTTCAATGGAAACCTAGGAAAAAAGCTTTATAATAAATTACCTGGAGCCCTAGGAAGAGAAATAGAAGAAAAATGGTATAAAAGAGAGGGAGTGATACAAAATCCAGAAGGAAGGTGGTCAATAGGGCAAAGAATACAACACATTATGACAATATTACAAGAGAAATGTACAAATATATAGATACAAAAACAACTAAAACAAAATGAGACTAATTTCTGTAAAAGTATATATACCACACAAAACTATGACCAAGACTATCCAAAGAAAAGAGATAAGAAGAATAAAAGGAAATACCAAAAAGACTACCCCAAGAAAAATATTACTTAAGAAAATCAACCGTCAGAAAACCATATTTAGATAAATATAGACATGTGAGAAAATATAATAATAAAAGGAACTTTAAAAATATACAAGAATGCTTCACGTGTGGTAGTATAGAACATCTAGCAAATACATGTCCAAAAAGAAATAATAGTAGGACAAGAAATGCACAGTTAATAGAAGACTTTCAAGAGACGTTAATAAACGTAGATGAATATATGTAAGATAACGAAAGCATATACTTTATCATAAGCGTAGAAGCGACAGAAGAACAAAAACAATATTCCTCAGATTCTGAAGGAGAAGAATTGATAAACGAATTAGGATTAGAAAAATTAAACTTAGAAGAAATAGAAAACCATAATCTAGTAAATATATCTTCAACTTGTGAACATGAGTTCGAACAAGGCAAGGGATTAGACAGCAACCAGTGCTATATATGCCATTGGTACCCAGGAAGAAATAAGAGAGCTAAATGTAAAAATTGTTACATAGAAGCATGCATACCATGTATAAAAAAGACAACGCTACAAGAAAATATACAAGAAAATAATCAAGGAAAGGCTCAATTAGTAAATACTGCCATAGTTACTAGAAATGAAGAAGAAAAAGAAAAAATAAAGGCTTTAGAAGTCAGAATGGATAATCTAGAAAGAAGATTAGGAAGAATAGAAAAAGGAAAAGAACAGGCTATAGAAGAAGAAGAAGAAAAGCCAGAGGAAGAACTCCTGAGCACTTTTTCTGAAGGATTAATATGTAATGAAGATAAAAAAATAAGTACGATAAAAATCTTAGCAAGAATAAGAATTTAAAACTACGAGATAGAAACTTTAGCATTAGTAGACTTAGAATGTACAAAAAGTATAATAAATAAAAAGATTATACCACCAAATTTAGTAAAAGAACTACCTACCCCACAAACATCTATGCAAATGGATGGATCTTTTAATACATACAAACACTATGTAAGTAAAGCAACCATAAGTTTTGTAAATACTTGCACTAATTTCTATAAACCGACATATAAGCTAGAAAAAATATGGGTAAGAGATTTAAATATAAGAGTAGATTTTGTACTAGGCTTAGATTTCCTATTACATAACAATGGAAGTTGTCTATTGACAAGAGATGGAGTAGCCTTATCTAAAAATATTACCCATACACCGGTAACGACAATACTTGTACCCAATAAATTTAGATACATCAAAGCTAATGAACCAACAAGGGACTTTAACAATAAATGTGAAGAAGGAAAGGATTGTACATGTGAAACCTGCGAAAAAATAAATGAACAGATAGAAGAAATGTTAGATTCACAAGAAATGGAAAAAGAACATACCCTGATAGAAATAAACACAGAATTATACAACTTTAAGAAGGGCATACAACAAATAGGAATAATAAAATATCAAAAAGACCTACAAAAGATAATACAAATACTAGACGAACTAGAGATAATAGGAGAGAAACATTTAAAGCATTGGGACTCCAACCAAATAAAATGTAAGTTAGATGTAATTATCCCAGAATACACGATCAAAACAGCTTCTATAGAAGCAACAAACCAAGACCTAATAGACTTTGAGACTAAAATAAAAGAACTGTTAGAACTAGGGGTAATAAGAAGGTCAAGATCAAAACATAGATCAGCCGCATTCATGGTAAGAAATCATAGTGAAATAGTAAGAGGAAATGCAAGAATGGTAATAAAAAAGACCTAGAAAAGATAATACAAATACTAGACGAACTAGAGATAATAGGAGAGAAACCTTTAAAGCATTGGGATTCCAACCAAATAAAATGTAAGTTAGATATAAACCTGCGAAAAAATAAATGAACAGATAGAAGAAATGTTAGATTCACAAGAAATGGAAAAAAAATATACCCTGATAGAAATAAACACAGAATTATACAACTTTAAGAAGGGCATACAACAAATAGGAATAATAAAAGATATATATATATATTGTTGTGGTATCTCTATGTTTTTTTATATAGGAAAGCGAAACAGAGTTATTCCTGATCTCTAAAACGAGATGGTGACTTTTATATAGGACTGCACCAGTTGGACTATTTTCAAAGACCCAAAATTATACTATCGAACACCCTCTCCTCTTTTAAACTTAATTCCAAACATTTGGGAAGAAGATGATGTTTGGCTCAAAAAGATATTTTGCAATACTTCTAGTTTTGCAAAAACTGAATTTTTTTTAAAACCAAATGTAAGCTATTAGTTTGGTGGTGGTGGGATAAGAGAGAGGAAAAAGGTTCACTAAAGTCCAAAAATTAGTAAATCCTACCCTAGAAACAAACGAAATAAAACTATTACCTCTCTACTTTCCGGTTCCCCTACTTGTCTTTTCAAAAACTTGATGCAAGTGATAATTGGCCTAAATTTAAAGGCCTAAACTAAGGGGGTATTTATTGAATTAGTTTGGATTGAGCTATGAAATTGTAATTAATTTGTATTTTGTGGCCCATTTATGTAGTTTCCCCTTATATTTGTGGAGAATTTACATGTATAATTTTTAGGAATCCTAGTGTAAGGAGAAAATTACATCTTATCCCACCCTTTTTCAATTTACAAAAATCTCATCAAATTTGTGCGATCCGGATACATAACATTTGATACATTAGACAACTTGTATGTTGAGATTTCTCTTCTCTCAAATTTCTCCCAAATCGTAACA
The DNA here is from genome assembly GCA_018342035.1 of Solanum appendiculatum. NCBI lineage: Eukaryota > Viridiplantae > Streptophyta > Magnoliopsida > Solanales > Solanaceae > Solanum > Solanum appendiculatum. Next base: position 281,121 of record JAGDQO010000377.1, on the reverse strand, counting down.
AATTCAAAAAAAAATGTAATAATTATGTATCAGATAAATAATTAATGGCATGTGACACACAAGTTTAGATATGAAAATAGACCACAATATGTATCAAAAAAAGATTAACAAAAAAATAAAAAAAAATAAAAAATCAACCAATTGCTCTATCAATGTTGTGCTATATACATAACTATGAATATGATACAAACTAATATTGTTATAAAACATTAGTGTTTATGTATCAACAATTGTCGCGCCCCGTTTTTTCGCAAAACGGGTTAATGCACGACCTAACAACTCTTTTATGTTTATTTTAAAAGAAGAATGAAGAGTCACCACCTAACGAATTAAAGGCGCGTTAAGACACCTATCTAACATAACTAACTCTAATCTAACTAAGGTCAAACGAACTAGATATTGGGTAAGGGTTCAAATTACCTCGAAGGGAAGGTGTTAAGCACCCTTCGAGGTCCACAAAAGGTGGGTCCCGACCGTATCTCATATTTTCATGTGGAGGTTACAAATAAGCAAATAAGGTCTAATTTTTATTATTCATTAATTAAACTAAGTGATGAAAATAAATGAACATTAAAACACTTAAATAAAATAATTAACAAAACAAATAAAAGAAGATAAGCGGGAAGACAGAAAATGCACAGTTAGATAGGAGAAAAAAAAATTTAACATAAAATATATAAAAACTTTATTCTTAATTTTAAGACAGGTAAATAAACTAAGTATGAATCGATTATTATCTAATTAATACTAATCTTGGTGATAAGGTAATTAGACATACAAACTTTTTTTTAGCAAGAAAATTAAATCTACACATATAAGGTAGATTACTCATTAAACAAGTCTAAAGCTCTAGATAGTTAGATACACAAATTATAACAATTGACACATACAAAACTAGTGAAGCCACACAATTCATGAATTCAATCAAGCAAAGCAAGATCTCCAGACAACAAATAAAGAAACAAAGACTTGTAATAGCAACAATAAAAGAAGGAGAGACTAAAGTGGTCGCTTCCAATAAAATGCTTAAAGTATTTATATGATATGAATAGAAAGGACAAGTTAATCTAAAAATTAAAAAAAAACGATATGGAGAATAAAGGATAAAAGAACTAACCTGATTGCTTCCAAATCAAATGCTTAAGTAAATCGTGCAATATAAAAATTTAAATAAATTGACAACACAAAAAGTAAAGTTGAGAGAGAGGGATCAGGATTTGACAAGGTTGAAAATGGGCCCAATACGATGTTACTCCCTCTATTTCATTTTTTATGATAGACTCTTTTAATTAAATGCCTTAAGACAAGATAAAAGAATTCTTAAAGAAATTATTCAAGAGTACTAAATAAAATTATTTTGGCATTTTAAGAAAAAGTATTATGAAACTAAAATATATGCATATTTTTATATTAAGATTATATGAAAGTATGTTGATAAGCTAACATAATAATAAAAGTTGTCAAGTTTTTAAGACTTTTAAAAAGCCACATCTAAAATTGGAAAAGAAGGAGTAACGGGTGTAACACCCCATAACTTGGAGTTGGAGAAAATGCAGAAACTGCTGCAGTACTGGTTCTACGGGACTGACCTACGGACCGTAGGAAGGCAACCGTAGAAACCAGGTTAAGGTTGGAGAATGTCAAGTTTCAGGAGTTGATTCTATGGACCAAAGGTACGGGTCATAGTCTTATCTACGGACCATAGATAGGACCCGTAGGTTGCCCTCCAGACTTAGTCGAATTTCAGTTCTCAAGGCCTGATCTACGGTGGCCATGTACGGACCGTAGATCGGATGACGGGCCGTGCATGGGCATGGTCAGTTGGAAGGCCAAAGTAGCAAACTCTCTGAATCAAACGACGGAGGAACATGACGGACCGTAAGTCGCGCCGACACTTTTTATTAAGGGTATTTTAGACCCTTTCCCCCTCCCTTCTAAACCCAAATCCCGACTTTTCCCTAATATGTTCGGGCTAAAAACTGCAGAAATAGTCTAGAAACATTATTACACTTAGAAAAATTTGAGAGGAGGTTCAAGAGGAGAAAAGGCTAGGGTTCCAAGAACTTCAACCAAAAGCTTGCGATTTCGCCAAGATCTTTGATCTTCCAGGTATGTAAGGCTTCCCCCAGTGTTGGGCTAGTACGTTCACACGCCAATTTATATTCAGAAATTCAGAATTATAAAATCTAGGATTCCATCCCATATTCTTGAGAAATATTAGAGTTTTCTGCCTATTGTTACCGAATTTCAGTTAATTCTTGAGTATTGTATCCATGTTCTTGAGTAGTTATCTTGCTATGGTTCATGCTTAGATTCTGGTATGAACCCTAATTATTGAGTTGGCTGTCCATATTTTATTTATTGCAAAGAATTCTATACATTGAGCATTTACTGAATATTTTGAGAATTTCTTGAACTGAGACTTTAATTTTAAAATGATCTTGTTTTTGAGAGAGAGATAAAGGGGAGTTGTGAGTAGAGTTAAAGAGGCAGTTTGAGTAACTTGTAAATGAAACTTTGATTTCCCAACTATCATTTTTGAGTGAGAAAGAGGACTTTGATTTTGAGAAAATAACTAAGAGAGTTTTGAGAAGAGGAGTTGAGACACTATTTCTTAAAGAGTACATTTTGAGTAATTATCTCAAAACCAGAGGAAGAGTACATTTTTACTTACTTGAGCTTGAGCATATTTATTGGGAGTAGTATTGAGCACCGATATGGGGATGAGTTCAGACAACTCAACTCCCTATAAACCATGTATGCCAACATGGGTAAATGAGTCATACTTTTTAGATGATTTTCTTATGCCTTCGGGTAGAGCTTAGTGGATCCACTTAGTTGAGGATGTCTTATACTCCGGCAAGGTATAGGATAGTTCTGGCAGCGTGGCCGAGAGTTGTATCATCATTTAGCTCAGAGTGACGGTTGTCGGTTAGAGAATCTCCTAAATATGAGTAAACACTTACCTTATGATATTTTACGCATATTCTTGAGGTTGCTTTTGTATTTTTAAAAGCTTTATATTGAGTTACTTTTGAGTATCACTTTTACTTGAGTTAGTTATGAGTTGTTTTTCTTTGAGTTGAGTTGAGGTGGGTACTTTCTTGAGCCTCTCTTTTCTACTATTGTTATATTCAGCCATTTTACATACCAATGCATTCAATGTACTGATGTCATTCAACCTGCATCATTTCATGATGCAGACACAGGTGTTCAGGGTCATCAACGGGCGCTTCGTTGATACTGTTTGCACTCTAGATAACAGTTGTGGTGAGCCTCCTAGTACTTCCGAAGGATTCATCTTTTATTCAGTTGTTTTAGTTTTGTTGAGGTGTTGTGGGGTTTGTCCCGACACCCGTCTGAGTTATTTGGAGGCTTCATAGACAGGTCTAGAGTTGATGGGTTCTCCCATACTTGTTCGTATCTTCCCAAATTATTTGAGTCTTTCAGATGGTTTCAATATTTGAAGTTTGAGTATTTTCAGCATTTAACTATTTTAATCTTTCATTTGAGTTTATGAGTTTATTCATGCTATGATAGGAGCCTTTTAGGCTCGAGTTAAGTCTTACGCTGAGTAATGAGCCAGGCCAAGGGTATTGCTAGGGTATGGTATGACCAATGGAAGAAGAACAGGGCAGAGGGGGAACCACCTTTGAGTTGGGCAGTGTTTAAAGAGGCCTTCTTGGGGCATTTCTTCCCCCGCGAACTAAGGAAGGCAAAGGTAAGAGAATTTTTTAATTTGAAGCAGGAATCTATGAGCATACATGAGTACAACATCAAGTTCATTCAGCTATCCCGCTATGCTCCAGCGATGGTAGCTGATATGAGGAGCAGGATGAGCCTGTTTGTGTCTGGGCTATCCCGCTTGTCAAGTAAGAAAGGTAAGACGGCTATGCTGATAGGGGACATGGACATAGCTAGGCTCATGATCCATGTGCAACAAGTTGAGGAAGATAAGTTGAAGGACAGGGAAGAGTTCCGTAGCAAGAGGGCTAAGACAACCAGCCATGAGTCCGGCCACCAAAAGTCCAGAAATGGGAATCGGTCCTCTTTCCAACAGAGGTCAATACGACCAGCACCATCATCAGCTAGTGCACCTGCATCGAGGAACAGAGGTGAATTCAAGAACCAGAACTCCCAGAATTCTAGAGCTCGACCTACTCAGTCTCAGGGTAGCGTGGCACCAAGGACAAATTGGATCTCTATGTGTACCAGATGCAGTAGAGACACCCAGGATAGTGTCGTGATGGCTCGAGTGGCTGCTTCAAGTGCGGTCAACCGGGTCACTTTATGAGAGAGTGTCCACAGAACAAGCAAGGTAATGGGGGTAATAGAGCCCAGTCTTCTTCAGCAGCTCCAGCAGATAGGAACAACCAGAGGGGAGCTACTTCAGGGACTGGTGGAGGTACAAACCGCCTGTATGCTATGGGTACTCGACAGGATCAGGAGAACTCGCCAGATGTTGTTACTAGTATGCTTCGAGTTTTTACATTTGATGTATATGCCTTGATTGATCCAGGTGCGGGTCTATCTTTTGTGACTCCTTTCGTAGCAACGAGGTTCGGTATTTCCCCCGAACAACTTCTTGAGCCTTTCAGTGTTTCTACACCTGTTAGTGAGTCTATTCTAGCAGAAAGAGTCTACCGTAATTGTATTGTCTCCGTCTATCACAAAGACACCATGGCCGACTTGGTTGAGTTAGATATGGTGGACTTTGATGTTATTCTAGGTATGGACTGGCTTCATGCTTGTTATGCCTCAGTTGATTGCAGAACTCGAGTAGTCAAGTTTCAGTTTCCTAATGAGCCAGTTCTAGAGTGGAGGAGCAGTTCAGCAGTGCCTAAGGGTCGTTTCTTCTCATACCTTAAGGCAAGAAAGTTAGTTTCCAATGGGTGCATTTACCACTTAGTCAAAGTTAATGACTCTAGTGTTGAGGCACCGTCTATCCAGTCAGTTCCAGTTGTGAGTGAGTTCCTAGAGGTCTTTCCAGATGATCTTCCCGGAGTCCCTCTTGAGAGAGAGATAGACTTCAGAATAGACTTCACAATGCAAAGATGAAATAATAATAATTTTGTAAATTATGCATACTAAAGTATATAGTTAATTGGGTAAAACTAAATATAAACTTTAAAAGAAATAAGTTTTAAAAATACATATTTAATCAAAAAGCAATCCGAAGAGTGTTATAGGTCGGTCAAAATTGGGTGTCAACAACAACAATATTTGATCATTCTACAAAAATAAGTTTGAGCGTATGTATCTGGTAGTAAAAGATAACGAAATTTGTAATAGTTATGTATCAAATACATAATTATGAACATGATACATACTAATTTGTGTTCCAATAAATATAGGTTATGTATCAAAGCTAATAGGCAACTGAACCCTTAAACTCAATTAAAATGAGATTTTAAAACCCTTTGACCATGGACCGACCTTATGTGTCATTTATTTTGCTGACTCAGTTACGGAGTGTGGTATCAAACTTTTAAAAGCGAGTGAAAGTCATGAATTTAATTTGCTTTAGCAAAAATTAAATAATAAAAAAAGGAAAAAAACAAATTAAAATTCCCAATCCCTCTTTCATCATCGTCCCCAACCCCTCTTTCATCATCATCCCCAAACCCTAGCCGCTCTTTTCATCGCCGTCCCCAAACCCTAGTCGCTCCTTTCTTTGTCGTCCCTGAACCCTAGTCGCTGTCACTTCCATAGGTGCTTAGCAGCCAATCATTCTCCAAGCCATGGCGGAAGTTGAAGCTGATGTTGCGACCGATCAGCCAAAGAAGAAAATGTTTAAGAAGTTCAGCTACAGAGGAGTAGATCTGGATTCTCTTCTTGACATGTCTACTGATGAGCTTGTTAAGCTTTTCCCTGCTTGTCCTCGCAGAAGGTTCCAGATGGATTTTAAGAGGAAGCCTATGACTTTCATCAAGAAGTTGCGCAAGGCGAAGCGCGAAGCCACACCGGGTGAGAAGCCAGATATTTTATGAACGCATTTGAGGAACATGATCATTGTTCCTGAGATGATTGGAAGGTTGTTGGCATCTACAACGGAAAAGGAATTAGGTTAATGGAGGTGGTGTCATGGTGGTTGTGGGTTGAGGGAGATGGAGGAAAGGTGAGAATATAACTATTTTATTTTATTTTTTAAATAGAAAACTTATTATTTTGTTTTTAATGGAGTAACATTTTTTATTAATAATTTTAAAATAGTTATGAAATAATTATGACATGGCATTAATATATTTGATGTGGATATGACATGTCATTTATGTAAGGGAGAGTGAGCTAAACACATGGTAGGAAGGTTTAAAAGTTTCATTTTGATTGAGTTTAAGAGTTCAGTTGGCAAAGGATTAAGTAGAAGAGTCCACAATAAAAACTCATGCAAGTACAAGGATTCATCAAGCCATTTTTCCAAACTAATATTTGAACATGATACATTGTGCATGATAACATTGTAATGTATCATAATGTTGAAACAAAGACATTATACATTAATTTAAGAAACAAAAACAACTAAATACATTGAAAATCTAAATCCATATGTATCAGAAAAAGATGAACAACAAAAAATCGACATTTTAATGATATTTTGCATGGCCCTATGCACACACTTGTTTCTTCTCTATATTTCTTCTTTGTTGAAAATTCATGAATTATTTATGAAATTAAACAATAAGCGTTTGAATGTTATGAATTGTTTCTGAAATTTAAAATTTTATTAAATTTTCAATATTCGTACACTGTGAAATAAAAAAGAATTGAGTAAATTATTTTTTAAGTTTTACTTGTCAAAATTTTAAACTCCAAAAATACTATATATAAATCGGGGTTGTTCGGTCCAATATCCCATTACTAAACCTTTCTCCCAACATTTCTTTGTCCTTTATTCCTCTCAAATTTAACTAAACAATTTCCCATGGCTCCTGCTTCTCAACAACCAACTCTATCTGAGACAAAACCACCGATGCATCATCCGAAAAGATCACCGGATAGATATACACATTTTCTTATTCAGTTCTTCGACCCTAAAATTTTAGACGATCGATCTAATTATTATCGAGCATTTCGTATCCATTACCCATTTAATTTTTTATAGGTAATTCAGGTAAGATTTGATGCTCTTTGCAACTTGAGAATTTTATGATAAATTTGTGTTTTATTTGACCTTTGTTCATAATTTTCGAGTATTCAAGATGCGCCAAAAAGTACTGAGAAACTTGCTTTGCTAACCATCTCACAAATATGCAATAATAACTCATAAATTAAAAGGTCTCACTCATTGATGTACTAATTTACATTTAAATAATTCATATAGACAAGTGAATACTATATATTTTGAACATAATGTATAACATAATTATTTTCTTTAATATTATCCGCGCAACGCGCGGGTACGTATACTAGTATTAAATAATAAAGTAAGTAAATTAAAAATATTTATAAATTTTAAAGTCATAAATTAATAACGGCCAATTTTTTTCCTAAAATTAAAATGTCTTTAAAAGAGTCTGAATAAGAATAAGACTGTTACAAATCTGATTTATTCAAACCCTTTCACACCCATTAAGAAATTTTTCAATAAAAAAACAAACGCACTTAATGTCTGAACCAATCAGATTCAGATCTTCATCAAGTACAAACAAATGAGGCCTTGCCAAATTCTCCACTATAAATAGCCATTATGATCCTAAAGTATTTTCACACAATATCCCATTAATAGACCTTTCAACTTTTATCTCAAACCTCATTTCTCTCAAATTTAACTAAACAATTTCCCATGGCTGCTCCTCAACAACCAACTCCATCTGAAATAATAACCACCGATGCATCATCGGAATCCAACAACGTTACCATCACCGGAAAGATATACACAAGAGTCCGTCTCGCTACAAAATCTAATCTGTCTCATATATACCAATTGTTCTACCAAATCCATGAATACCATAACTATACTCATTTATACAAAGCTACCGAGTCCTCCTTAGAGGGCTTGCTTTTTAAACAAAATCCTCTTCCACTTTTCTACTGGCCATCCATACTTCTACTTGAAGTCTCTCCCACCCCTTTTAATGAACCCAAAAACACCACAAACGAGGGGTTCAAGCCTGTCCTTACAACGTTGGACCTTAAATTCCCTGTCGTAGAAGGACAGGTTGAGGAGTTCCGATCCAAATATGATGATAAGAGTGATGTTTACATCGCGGGATATGCTTTCTTTTACGCGAATTATTCATGCTTCAATGACAAGCCCGGATTATATTTTGATAGTCTTTACTTCAGGGAGAGCTATAGAAAGTTGGGAATGGGGAGTTTGTTGTTTGGGACAGTTGCATCCATTGCTGCCAACAATGGGTTCGTATCGGTAGAGGGAATAGTATCAGTTTGGAATAAGAAGTCATATGATTTTTACATAAATATGGGAGTTGAAATATTTGATGAGTTTAGATATGGGAAGTTGTATGGTGAAAATCTTCAAAAGTATGCTGATAATAAGGGGAAAACAGAGGAAGAGAGCTGTTAATTTTTTATTTTATTTTTTGCTTAATTGTGTAATTTATCAATTTCTTCGTATTTGCTTTTTCTAAAAGCAGTTGTATTATTTTTATGGTTGAAAAATGTTAAATTGATTGTGTATAATATTATATTGTTTTTATATATAATGATAATACTATATTCAATGTAATTTTACATATGATAGACCTCTGAAGAAGATGGTGGGTACATAACCTTATCTCTATCTTGCCATATACATGAAAAAATATATTTGTAAATTTCATGTTCGGTGGAACACCATATTATAAATGAAACCAAGAAAGTAGGCCCGCTTTCATTTTCAAATAAGTATAGTGGTTTTACCTTTTCATTTTGTTTCAAAATATGTATTGTTACATATAATCAAGAAGAACTAAATTTTTCTTCCTAAAATACGAGTTAATATCTCAAAATATCATTCAACTTTGGAAATTTATCCAGTAAAGTCATTGAAGTTTATATATTTTGTATCAATAAAATCACTCAACTTAGATCTTTGTATCAATAAAATCACTCAACTAAATTTATTATTACAAAACAATTTGACATGATAAAATAAATTATTTTCTACATAGCTGAACAATAATAATAACTTACTGCTTTATTTTGTCATGTCAATTTATTTTTTTAATGATAAAGTTAGTTGAGTGATTTTATTGATACAAAGATCTAAGTTGAATGATTTTGTTGATACAAAACAAAGTTCAATGACTTTACTCGATAAATTTCCAGAGTTGAGGATCCTTTTGAGATATTAACTCCAAAATTACTTTTATTTTAATACAGTGAGTTTTACATCATTAAAGATACATTTTTTTCTTCAAGACATTTATTAAGGGTAAGATAGTAAAATACTTCTTATTTTCTAGAAGTAAGATATTTTTTTAAGAGAAGTGTTTAAGGCTTTAAGCTAAAAATACCAAGATATTTTGAAATGGAGAGAGTAATAGTACTATTGCACAGCTGATTATATTACCTATATATATGGTATGTTAGTGTAAGAAAGGGAAGAAGTGGAAAAAGATTACGTGAAAAACTTTTCTTCCTTAGTTTATTTGCTCGATTTTCTTAAGTAAAATATTTTTTTTGTTCGTTTTTGACTCCTAGTTTTAATACTAGAAGAACTTGTTGTATTATGTGGAATATACCTTAATTGGTGAAATATTCTTAAAGACAGTGCCATAGGCACGCCTCAAGCTACGAGATTTCTGTGATTTCCAAATATTTCCAACACTAATTACCAAACTAATTGCAAAATTTTAGGTGTAGCATCCATACTCTTACCTTACTACGTTTTATTTTCCCGCCATCATTTGTATAAGTATTTATATTAATGATTCTTCAAATCAGACACTAAAGAAAAGGATCACATAATTATAAGTTATAACGACTAGAAATATATAAAATATGTCCTCAGAAGATTTCTTTTTAAGAAAAAATTAAGAACACGTAGACCTTTTTGTAACTTCGGAAACTCTAGGTATAAAATCACACATCACTAGGGCACTTAAAAGAAAGATGATGTGCATATAAGTCATCAATTGATTCCAGTGAACATTTGATCATGTTTCATTATGAAATTTGAAAAAAAAAATATTTTCAAAAATAAAAAATGGTATTTAATTTGAAAATTATTCAAGTTTTGTTTGGCCATTTAATAGAAGTTGGAGTTGTTTTTGACTTTTTGTGGATAATTTATGGTGAAAAGGGCGAAAACACTTTTTTTAAAAATTATTTTTCAAATTCTTGAAACTTTTGAAATATCAACTTGTTGTTGAATTTCGAATATTTATAACCAAACTGATTCTCAAAGTTCAATTCCAAAAAAAAAAAAAAAAAAATTCATACTTTAACGTCTACTTTGTTTATCCACTTTAATTTGGTCTAGGCTAAAATAATACTACAAAGTTCTATTTGCATGCCTTCATTGTCAGCTAACGTGAAAAGAAATAAAAGGGGAAAAAAAAGTCAATCGGCACGCTTAGATTTTAGGGGAAACTACGTAGCTGAGCCATAAAATATAAATTAATTACAATTTCATAGCCCAACTCAAACTAATTCAGCTAATACTCATTCATCCAAAATAAATTACAGTCCATACCCCTCTTTTAGTTTAGGCTAAATTTCCCTTTAGCCTTCGGCCCCCTTTAAATTTAGACAAATTGTCACTTGCGTCAGGTATTAGAAAAGACAAGTAGGGAGTAGGCCTGGCAAGGGGACCAGGACGGCCCGCCCCGGCCCAGTACCGGCTCGAGACCCGTCTCGTCGGTCCGGTCCCACGCGGCGAAGCGGGATAGGGGATTGGGGGATAGGGGGACGGGTGGGGAGACGGTTCATGTTTTGGTCACAGTCGATCCGGCCCGATCGACCTAGCCGATCTCGCGGGCCAACATGTTTCTTTTAAAAGAAAAAAAAAATTAAAATTTATCCGTTGGGGACCGTTGGGGCAACGGCTAGTGGGCCCCCCCAATGGATATATCTGATTTTTGGGAGTCCCAAACACCCCCCCTACCACCCCCTACTATTTAATCTTTTATTTTAACCCTTAAGTTACCTAAAATACACTTTAGTCCACTCTTTATATTATAAATACCCTTTTATCCTTCTTTTATTTCTCACAAATTATCTACTCTCTCAATTCTGTATTCTATATTCTCTCATTCTTGAATCTTGATTCTTGATTCCACTTAATTCTCAATTCTAAATTTATATCATAATATTTATATTTCAATTAATATCATAATATTTATAATTCAATTTATTTATATTTTATATTGTTGCTATCAAGTATTGAAGTTACAACTTACAACTTACGACAATATATTTGGTCGGAGCAAGCTTCAAGAATTGGTTATAACCGTCTGCTAATAACGCAGACGTTTGGTACATTCGTTCCATTTCTTTATTTATACATTTTTTCGCAATTAGTTTTTGTGTTATTATTATTTTTATATTACATTTTACATTTTATTAAATATGAGTTCTAATAAAAAAAATACCGGTAAGGAAAAAAATAGCAACTGTTGCTTCCAATTTATTTAATTTTCCTAAAAAAAATAGTAAGGAAAAAAATAAAAGTAAATGTGGTGGTTCTTCTTCTAAATCAATGCCTAGAGTTAGAATTAAGGGAAAAGGGTCTGAAAAATACACCAACTTTGGCCGAAATTGCTGTAACAATCCCAAACTTTGGGAAGGACCTATTACCCCCCTGTACTATTAAATGATGTATTTTAAATACATATATATGCCCAGCTGGACAAGTTACTCAGTCAATAAGGATTGAGTGCGTCACACGCGCTATTTAATCCATTAAATTAGCCTATTACTTTAATAAATTCATTCTAAGTAATATATTTTAAAAGTCAAAAACAAGAAATCAAATTTAGGCTAACCTTTCTCTTTCCCAAACCCTTTTCTCTTAGGCTGATCCGACATCAAAGACCAAGTTGTGTTTCTTGATAGTTCTTGATAGCGTGATAGCTTCTTGATTGTGTTTCTTGATAGTTCTTGATAGCGTTGCTGAAATCGTGGATGTGTGACTATTCCTGAACTAGTGACTTGAATCAGTAACCTGCATAACTTGAAGGTTAATCCTTTTTTTGTGTCGTCTAATCTTAGAATTGAATCTTTCATTAGAAATTATCTAGGGTTTGGTTACTATTGACGTTATTGTTGATTTTGAAGTAAAATTTTTTAGGGTTTGTCGATAAATTAGGGTTTTTCACTAGTCATAATTTTGTCTTGTAATTGTGACTTGTTACTGATTGCGATATATGTTTGAGTTGTATATGTGTACCAATTGTTGTAAGAATCGACTATTTTGGATTTATTGTAAGAACCGACTAATTTCTTCAAATTTGAATATTTATGTACTGCGATTATGACAAAATTTCAGGAATGGGTGCTTTTACTTATATAACAATGAGATATTATCATGGTGGAAAATTGAATACTAAGAGCCGAAAACCATTATATGAGGGTGGAGAAATCACTCAAATATTCAATGTCGATGTGGATAGAATGTCTTACTTTGAACTAACTAATGATATTAAAGAGTTGGGGTATACTACATGTTGCACATTTTATGTTAGGCCACCTAGGAGTGACTTTCTATTAGATATACAGAGTGATGGGGATATTTTTGAACTTTCACAAAGCTTTGAAGATAGGGATATTGTTGAGGTCTATGTTTGTCACATGGGTTGATCAAGTGGATGGCCTCATTGGTTTTTTGGAATTCACTCCTACCAATCAGGAATCTTTTGGTGCTTTTAATAAAGAAGGGGACACGGGGGACCATGAAGGTGAGAGGGTTATTGATATTAATGAAAATACTGAGTTTGAAGCTGCAACTACTCAAGCATCAGGTACTACATTTACTGAGCCTATTGTTGTTGAACCATCTCAACCAGAGTTAGAAGCTGCAACTAAGCCTGGCAAGGGGACCGGGACAGCCCGTCCCGTCCCGGTACCGGCTCGCGTCCCGTCCCGTCGGTCCCGGTCCCACGTGTCGAAGCGGGATAGGGGATAGGGGAATAGGGGGACGGGGAGCGGGACGGTTCACGATTTGGTCCCGGTCGACCCGTCCCGGTCTGTCCCGGTCCCGTCCCGTCCCGTCCCGTCCCGGTCCCCTCGCGGGTTCCGTCCCGTCCCGTCCCATCCCGTCCCGTCCCATCCCGTCCCATTTTTTTAAAAAAAAAAACTTTGTAATTTTATCCGTTGGGGACCGTTGGGGCAACGGCTAGTGGGCCCCCCCAACGGATATATTTCAATTTTTGGACTCCCAAACACCCCCCTACCACTCCTACTCTTTAATATTTTATTTTAACCCTCAAGTTACATAAAATACACTTTAGTCCACTCTTTATATTATAAATACCCCTTTATCCTTCTTTTATTTCTCGCAAATTATCTACTCTCTCAATTCTATATTTTATATTCTCTCATTCTTGAATCTTGATTCTTGATTCCACTTAATTCTCAATTCTCAATTCTAAATTTATACCATAATATTTATATTTCAGTTAATATCATAATATTTATAATTCAATTATTTTATATTTTATATTGTTGCTATCAAGTATTGAAGCTACAACTTACAACTTACGATACTACATTTGGTTGGAGCAAGCTTGAAGAATTGGTTATAACCGTCTGCTATTAACGCAGACATTTGGTACATTCGTTCCATTTCTTTATTTATACATTTTTTTCGCAATTATTTTTTGTGTTATTAATATTTATATATTACATTTTACATTTTATTAAATATGAGTTCTAATAAAAAAAATACCGGTAAGGAAAAAATAGCAACCGTTGTTTCCAATTTATTTAATTTTCCTAAAAAAAGTAGTAAGGAAAAAAATAAAAGTAAATGTGGTGGTTCTTCTTCTAAATCAATGCCTAGAGTTAGAATTAATACAAATGATTCTACTTTTGTTGATGATACTTCTTTCACTCCTCATTATAATATAGATACAAATGTTGAAATTGATCATGAATTTTTAGAACGACGTTTTAATAATCCTAATTTTGATGAAAATTTAGATGATGAAGTACAAGTTGATTTGGAAGAAGATGAATTAGATGAAACACCTACCAGTCCGGCGACGGAAGCTCCAACACAAATTACACCTCCAACTGAGGAAGATAGTCAACTCCCCCACCCCTCCCCCCTTGTACCTCCTACAAGGGGAAAGGTGAAGTATCAACGCCCTAAAACTTCTGTTGTGTGGCAATTTATGACTTTAGATACTGTAAACTCTCTTGCTATTTGTAATAAGTGTAAACAAACATTTATACATAGAGTCGGTGGAGGGCAAGGTGGGACGGGGGGTTTAAATAGACATTTGCTATTTTGTAGACCGATTGAATATAAGGCGGCCAAAGCTCTAGCCAATAAAAAAAAAGGAATTCAAATTGATGATGATGATATTAATTCTAGTGTTCCTCAATCGGTAGAGTGTTCTAACATGGTACAAGGAACATTGGATCCTTCTAACCCCGGTGGTCCAATTACACAACGTAAATATAATAAAGAAAGAGATCGCGAAAATTTAGCTAAGATGGTTTCTGTTTGTGGTTTACCTTTTGGTTTTCCTTCACATCCTGGTTTTATTGAATATATTCAACAAACTTATAATCCGTCTTTTAAAGGTGTTTCAAGAAATACAGTTAAATCTGATGTTTTAGAATTTCAAGGTAAACATTGTCAATATCTTCGTTGTTTATTTAGCATATTAGATTGTAGAGTGTCTATAACTTCTGATATGGGTCGTAGTGTTAATGGACGTGATTATTTAACTGTCACAGCACATTGGATTGATCATAATTGGAATTTGCAAAAAAGAATCTTAAGTTATAAAGAATGTGTAGAGAAAAAAACTGGTGCTTATATAGCTTCAACTGTTTTAGGTATTTTAGATTTTTATATGCTTTGTGATAAAGTAATGAGTGTCGCATTAGATAATGCCTCTAATAACACCAACGCTGCTGCTATGTTAAAAACTAGATTATGTCCAATTGATAATAACGCTTTCCATGTTAGATGTGCTGCACATATATTAAATTTAATTGTACAAGATGGTATTTCATTATTTGATTGTGGTTGTATGAAAATAGAATATGTTGTTTTATGGATTTTTTATGCTCATAGACCTGCTAGAATTAGGGAATTTAACGAGCGTTGTGTACTATGTAATCTTACACCACGAAAAGTTCCAAAACATGTTAAAACTAGGTGGAATTCTTTTTATGAAATGCTTTCAGTTGCTTATGAATATCAACGACCCATACAAATGGTTTTTAATGCCCATAATTCTGACCCACTAGAAAGAATTTGTGATGAAGATTGGATAGAAACCAAAGAACTATTGGATTTTCTAAAACTTTTTTATAATGCTACAACAATGTTTTCTGGAGTTTATTATCCTACTATTTCATCAGTCTTAGTAAATATTTGTGCCATTTCAATTCAATTTCAAACATACAAAAAAGTTGAAAATTTTAGACCGTCAATTGAAGCTATGATTGAAAAATTTTAAAAATATTTTTTTCCTATTCCTCAAATTTTTTTAACTGCGACTTTACTTAACCCTCAATATAAATTACGAGGTGTACAAGGACTTGTTCAAACTTTTTATGATACTTTAGAAATTTTACCGGAAGAAGTTCCAAGTTGTGAATTTTGTAAGTCTAGCATAAAAGTGCAAGCCAAAATTTTATATGAAAAATATAAAACTATGGAAATTAATGAAGGAGTTGTTGCTCAAACTTCTAATGCTATCAACAATGATTATATTGATAATTATATGCTTGGTTTTCTTGGTCTTAATTCTACTAACCGTGATGATTTTGAAGAATATCTTAATCAGTGTTTGGAAACAGTTACCGACGAGCAGGGCAACGTAAAAGTATTAGATTGGTGGAGGAAACGTGGTAGTGCATTTCCAACTCTTAGCAAAATGGTTCGTGATGTTCTAGCTATTCAAGCTTCATCAGTTGCTTCAGAGGCTGCTTTTAGTGCGGCAAGGTTTCAAATTGGAGATCACAGACATTCATTGGCTGAAGAAAGCTTGGAGTCATCAGTTTTATTTAGAGACTGGATCAACGCCGAGAGAAGAAATTATAATTTGCCAAAGTTAAGCGCCAAACAAGACTCTTATTTTAATTCAATATTTGGATGTAGTAGTGACGATGAACTAGATGCACAAGAGTTTCAAGCATCATTGCCAACACCGGAGGATGTTACCGTCGATTTGATACAAGAGTTAGAAAAAAGTTTTATTGGACAATACAGATATTAGATTTACATACGAGAACTAATTGAAACAGAACCCTTCCTAGAAGGTGGCTGCGTAGATTAGTTACTCCTCTAATATTTAATTTGTAAATTGTAACTTGTAAGTTGTTAGTTGCAATTAAATTTTATTTGAATAAATTTAAAGGCTTTATTCAAGTCTTTTTTATACAACTATTGTGTTGCATTTAAATTTAATACTTTACTTATCAAAACTTACTTCAAAATTTGAAATTTGAATTTTGAAAGTTAAAAGATGAAATTTGAATTTTTCAAAACTTAAGCATTTTAACTTAGCTAAAAAATAATATTCAAAATAATAAAAATTAAAAATGTCATTCAAAAAAAATATAACTTCAAAACAATTAAATAAATACAAAAAAAATAAAAATCCCATGTCCCGTCCCGTCCCGTCCCCTAAAACACTGTCCCATCCCGTTAATCTAGTGGGACGGGACGGGACTTCTATTTGTCCCCCGAATCCCGGCCCGGTTCATCCCGGGTCCGGTTGAATTTCGGTCAAACCTCGTCCCGTCCCATCCCGTCCCCCTATGTCCCGTCCCGTCATCCCCGTCCCCGTCCCCTTGCCAGCACTAGCTGCAACTACTCAACCAGCAGCTTCTCAAAGTTCTGCAGTTGCTGAGCCTGAGACTGTTGCACCTACTGAAGCATCAACTACTGCAACTCAACCAGCAGTTAATCCAAGTGTTGAATATAATGTTGTTGAGGATGACATTCTAGTGCTAGATTCAGATCAGTTAACTGAAAATAGTTTAGATTCAGACCATCAAGATTTATTCAATGAAGGTGACGCTGAATATGAAAGTGATGTCCATGAAGAAAATATAAACTTAAGGGCTGAGAGGAGGTTATACCAAAGGAGGAAGAGAAGAGAAAGAATACCAAATGACCCAGAAAAAGTTCCAGTTGTTGAAGTTGGTCTAGATGTGGGTTTTGATGAGACAGAACCTGTTGATAAAGAGTTAAAAGGTAAAGTTTTTGGGGATGAGTATGTGTATTGTAGTTCTGATGCTTATAGTGTTGAAACTGATTCAGATGATGAGACAAGAAGGGATAGTAGAAAAGTGATTTTTGATAAAATAGTTGAAATGTGAATGATTTTAGGAATGCTGTTACAAAATATTCACTTCAAAAAGGTGTCCTGTTAGAAAAGTTTACTAATGACTCAGAAAAGGTGAGGGTTAGATGTAGAGAAAGGTGTCTTTAATTGTTATATGCAAGTCTTGATAGAGCTACCAATAACTTTGTGATTAAAAACTACAATCTTAGGCATAGATGTGTGAAGACCACAAGAAATTACATGTGTAATGCTAAGTTCTTGCATAAGCACTACAAAGATAGAATCAGTGAGCAACCAAACATTAGAATTTTCAAATTTCAACAGCTGATAAGAAAAGAGTTGGGAATACATGTTGGGAAGACTACTGCTAGGAGAGCAAGACAGAGAATATTGCAGGAACTAATGGGTGATCATGTGAAAGAGTTTGGTAGAATTTTTTACTATAGGGATGAATCGTTGAGGACCAATCGAGGTAGCACTTGTGTAGTAAAAGTTGATGATTCTGAAAGTAATGGTAAGCTGATTTTTCAGAGTTTTTATATATGTTTTGATGCTTGAAGAAAAGCTTTTCTTGGTGGATGTAGGAAATGTATTGGTATAGATGGATGTTTCTTGAAGGGTGTAACCAAAGGACAATTGTTGGTTGTTGTGGCTAAAGATGCCAATAATCAAATGTTGCCTATTGCATGGAGTGTAGTAGAGTATGAAAATAAGAACACATGGACATGATTTTTGAAATTGTTGATAGAGGACTTGGGATTCGGTGATGGCAGAGATTACACACTCATTTCAGACATGCAAAAGGTATGTTTTTTTTTGTTAATTTACTTATGTTTAATACATTATTATTTTTGTTATTGCAACAATAATGTCTTTTTGTTCAGTACAGGGGCTTACATCAACAATCATGGAACTTTTACCAGAGGTGGAACATAGGATGTGTGCAAGACACATTCTTGCTAACTGAGCAAAAGATTGGAGAGGTTTAGAAAGAAGGAATCAATTTTGGAAATGTGCAAGAAGCACCTTTGAGGCAAAATTGAAGGCAAATTTGGCTCAAATGGCATTGCTAGGTAACAAAGATATTGTTCCAGATTTACTTCACTTCGATGTAAAAAGTTGGTACAAAATGTACTTTAGGACTGATTTTAAGTGTGATAGCATAGATAATAATATGTCTGAATGCTTCAATTCTTGGATCTTAGCTCCAAGGCATAAAACCATTATCACTATGCTTGAAGAGATAAGGGTAAAGGTAATGACTAGACTAGAACAATTTCATAAATTTCCTGAAACATGGTTAACAAATATTTCTCCAATGGCATTGAGAGTGCTAGAAAAGAACACAGAAAAGTCAATGAAATGTCATATTGAGTTCAATGGAGAGAGAGGCTTTGAAATTTCAGATGGATCTTATGTCTATACTGTTATATGAGGAGTAGGACATGTAGTTGTAGATCATGGATGCTCAAGGGAATACCATGTCCACATGCCATTGCTGGCATTCTTTATAAGAAGGGGGAACCAATTGACTATGTTGATAATTTCTACAGTAAGGAGACTTATCTAAGAACCTACTGTCATTATCTTCAACTAGTGACCAACATGAACATGTGGCCTGATTCAATAAATCCTCATGTAGAACCACCAGTTGTTAAACCTATGCCAGGAAGGCCAAGAAAGATTAGAAAAAGAGAGTGTTGGGAGTCAAAAATGTCTGGAAAATTACCAAGAACAGGTGTTTACATGACTTGTAGCATCTGTCATGGAAAAAATCACAACAAAAGGAGTTGTCCTTTAACGGTATGTAATTTATATGTTATTCCTTATTTATGGTTTATATTTGAGTTATGTGACTTGTCATCTATTTGATGTTGTAGGATTCTGTTGTTGCTGGACCAAGTAATGAAGCAGGTACTTCTAGAGAACTTCCTAAACCTAGAGGAAGGCCAAGAAAGACACCACTTACTACTACTATTGAAGCACCTGCTACTACTGGAGAAGCTCCTAGACCTAGGGGAAGGCCAAGAAAAACAATTGTTAATCCTGATGCACATCCTAAAACTAGGGGAAGGCCAAGAAAAACAACAAACAATGATTTTGATGTTGAAGTACCTGCAGGAGGCAGAGGAAGGACTTGTGAACCTATTGCAGCATCAATTGTAGGCAGAGGTATGACTCTTGAATCAATTTTTTTTCAATTTTTTTTTATAAATTAATTTTAAAACCTGTTGCAGCATCAGAAAGAGACACTGCTGCTACAACACATGCAAGATGAAGAGGCATAGGCTCTGGAAGGGCTGATACAACACAAGCAAGAGGAAGAGGCACATGCATTGTAATGGCTGATACAACACAAGCAAGAGGAAGAGGCATAGACATTGGAATAACTAATACAACACCTGCAAGGGGAAGAGGCATAGGCATTGGAAGGGGTGTAAGAGGAAGAGGTAGGGGAAGGAGTGATTCAACTGTTCAAGCACCAGGAAGGGGCAGGGGTTTGAAAATACCTCTAAGTGGTATGGGAGTGCCAAGGAGGACATCTTTGTATGAGTTGTTTGAAAATTCAACAATTTACACTACAAATGCTCCACCAAATCCACCTGTTCATTCTCAATCTAATGCAGAACCTACTAAAAGGTCTAGAACAGTTGGAATGAGAGTTTTTATTGCTGAAAATGGCTTTACAACATACAATGTAAGTCCTAAAACCTCTGTTAACTTTGTATTAACTTTAATGTTTGTCTTAACTTTGTTCCTACATATTACAGCATGGACGCCTAAGTAATAGGATAACATACTGGTTCTGGACAGCTTATCAGGTCTGCTAATGTTACTGGGGAGCTTGGTTTCAAACCAAGAACTGGTGTAAGATGGAAGGGAAAAAAGCAATGACATCAAATCAACTTGAAGTGATGAGGGATGAAATGAGAGTGAACAAAAGACAGAAAAAGGCTTCTTCACAATCCAAGGAACAATGAAAGTAGTGTTAAGATGTTGATAGTTTTTTGAGATCAAAGATGATGTAACATTGTTATGTTTGTATGTTTTGAAGTTGTGATGGTCCAGTTGAACATCTTTGTTAACTTGATACACTGATTTTTTATAAACCAACTAATGTATGTTACATTTGCTATTATTATTGATACACTGATTTTGTATTAACCGTTATATGCTATTATCATTGATACACTGATTTTGTATTAACCGTTTGTGCTAACAACTTGTGTTAATCAATTGTTCTAACAGTAACAAAAATTTGTGTTTACACTTTCTATTGTACTTTGTATATGCATTTTACAATAAACATAAACACTTTCAAAGTAGCAACATACATAAGGAACAAGGATATTGTATCCAACACAAAATCAAGTTCATTGAAATACTTTCAAACTTACATCAGCCAAAGGAAATACTTCAACTACCTAATCAAACAACAACCTACGATAACCTAAGGAAATGCTTCAACTTCAACTACCTATTATGATCCAAACAACAACATCAACTACCTGTTTTGATCCAAACAGCAACATACATGATCAAGATGCTTCAACTACCTATTATGATCCAAAAAACAACATCAACTACCTATTTTGATCCAAACAGCAATATACATGATCAAGAGACACAACATGAAAATTCTATTGAGGCTACATTAGTTATTTCCTTTCTTCTTCACCTCAATCAGTTTCTCTACCTCTTCATGGTTCGAAAACACTCTTTCCATCTCCTTCACACTGCAGTGTTCTTCCAACTGTGTAAAGACAAATTGAGCTTCCATATCCGTAATTTCTCTATCATTATAGCCATTGATTTCTTCAATCTCCTTCATTTTCTTTACATTTGCAATTAATAGTTCATTCATGTTCTTCATTTTCTTCACCAACTTATGAATGATGAACTTAGATCGTTCATTAACCATATCATCCCTCCAAAATCTTCTACCCGGATTATTATCAGACCAAGAAGTTTTCAAAGGGAGCAACAAACCGTGAAAGCATCGCACTTCCTCATTCAACTTTGGATCATCTTTATCAAAACAAATGCAACTCAAATCCAATTTTACATCTTTCATGGATAACCCTAACAAGAAAAATTAGAAATCGGAGAGAAGAAATTAGAAGCCCTAATTAACAATCGAACAAACAGGACAAACAAAACAATAAGAAATTAAAGAGAATAATTCGTTTAAGCTAAAGCATACCTCTTAAGACCTACAATGGTGATCTTCCAAATTTGTGTTTGAGTGAAAGAGAAAGTGAGTAAAATGAATTATAAATTATAATTTTAAAGAGGTAAAAAGAAATGGGTATAGATTAATGACTATATTGATATGTGACAGTTAATGATAAGCTCATAAATTTTAATTTCGTGCCCAACACGCCTATGCCTCGTGTATTCACGCACTTGTATGTATTTAAAATACACTATTTAATAGTGAGGGGGAGGGGGGAGGGTAATAGGTCCTTCCCAAAGTTTGGAATTGTTACAACAATTTCAGCCAAAGTTGGTGTATTTTTCAGACCCTTTTCCCTAGAATTAATACAAATGATTCTACTTTTGTTGATGATATTTCTTTCACTCATCATTATAATATAGATACAAATGTTGAAATTGATCATGAATTTTTAGAACGACGTTTTAATAATCCTAATGTTGATGAAAATTTAGATGATGAAGTACAAGTTGATTTGGAAGAAGACGAATTAGATAAAACACCTACCAGTCCGGCGACGGAAGCTCCAACACAAACTACACCTTCAACTGAGGAAAATAGTCAACTCCCCCCCCCCTCTTGTACCTCCTACAAGGGGAAAGGTGAAGTATCAACGCCCTAAAACTTCTGTTGTGTGGCAATTTATGACTTTAGATACTGTAAACTCTCTTGCTATTTGTAATAAGTGTAAACAAGCATTTATACATAGAGTTGGTGGAGGTCAAGGTGGGACGGGGGGTTTAAATAGACATTTGCTATCTTGTAGACCGATTGAATATAAGGCGGCCAAAGCTCTAGCTGATAAAAAAAGGGAATTCAAATTGGTGATGATGATATTAATTCTAATGTTCCTCAATCGGTAGAGTGTTCTAACATGGTTCAAGTAACATTGGATCCTTCTAACCCCGGTGGTCCAATTACACAACGTAAATATAATAAAGAAAGAGATCGCGAAAATTTAGCTAAGATGGTTTCTATTTGTGGTTTACCTTTTGGTTTTCCTTCACATCCCGGTTTTATTGAATATATTCAACAAACTTATAATCCGGCTTTTAAAGGTATTTCAAGAAATACAGTTAAATCTGATGTTTTAGAATTTCAAGGTAAACATTGTCAATATCTTCATTGTTTATTTAGCATATTAGATTGTAAAGTGTCTATAACTTCTTATATGGGTCGTAGTGTTAATGGACGTGATTATTTAACTGTTACAACACATTGGATTGATCATAACTGGAATTTGCAAAAAAGAATCTTAAGTTATAAAGAATGTGTAGAGAAAAAAACTGGTGCTTATATAGCTTCAACTGTTTTAGGTATTTTAGAGTTTTATATGCTTTGTGATAAAGTGATGAGTGTCGCATTAGATAATGCCTCTAATAACACCAACGCTGCTGCTATGTTAAAAACTAGACTATGTCCAATTGATAATAACGCTTTCCATGTTAGATGTGCTGGACATATATTAAATTTAATTGTACAAGATGGTATTTCATTATTTGATTGTGGTTGTATGAAAATAGAATATGTTGTTTTATGGATTTTTTATGCTCATAGACCTGCTAGAATTAGGGAATTTAACAAGCGTTGTGTACTATGTAATCTTACACCATGAAAAGTTCCAAAACATGTTAAAACTAGGTGGAATTCATTTTATGAAATGCTTTCAGTTGCTTATGAATATCAACGACCCATGCAAATGGTTTTTAATGCCCATAATTCTGACCCACTAGAAAGAATTTGTGATGAAGATTGGATAGAAACCAAAGAACTATTAGATTTTCTAAAGCTTTTTTATAATGCTACAACCATGTTTTCTGGAATTTAGTATCCTACTATTTCATTAGTCTTAGTAAATATTTGTGCTATTTCAATTCAATTTGAAACATACAAAAAAATTGAAAAATTTAGACCGTCAATTGAAGTTATGATTGAAAAATTTTAAATTTTTTTTTTCCTATTCCTCAAATTTTATTAACTGCGACTTTACTTAACCCTCAATATAAATTACGAGGTGTACAAGGACTTGTTCAAAAATTTTATGATACTTTAGAAATTTTACCGGAAGAAGTTCCAAGTTGTGAATTTTGTAAGTCTAGCATAAAAGTGAAAGCCAAAATTTTGTATGAAAAATATAAAACTATGGAAATTAATGAAGGAGATGTTGCTCAAACTTCTAATGCTATCAACAATGATTATATTGATAATTGTGTGCTTGATTTTCTTAGTCTTAATTCTACTAACCGTGATGATTTTGAAGAATATCTTAATTAGTGTTTGGAAACGGTTACCGACGAGCAGGGCCAAGTGAAAGTATTAGATTGGTGGAGGAAACGTAGCAGTGCATTTCCAACTCTAAGCAAAATGGTTTGTGATGTTCTAGCTGTTCAAGCTTCATCAGTTGCTTCAGAGGCTATTTTTAGTGCAGCAAGGTTTCAAATTGGAGATCACAGACATTCATTGGCCGAAGAAAGCTTGGAGTCATCAGTTTTATTTAGAGACTGGATCAACGCCGAGAGAAGAAATTATAATTTGCCAAAGTTAAGCGCCAAACAAGAATCTTTTGTTAATTCAATATTTGGATGTAGTAGTGACGATGAACTAGAGGCATAAGAGTTTCAAGCATCATTGCCAACACCGGAGGATGTTACCGTCGATTTGATACGAGAGTTAGAAAATTTTTTTATTGGACAATACATATATTAGATTTACATACGAGAACTAATTGAAACAGAACCCTTCGTAGAAGGTGGCTGCATAGATTAGTTATTCCTCTAATATTTGGTACAAATATTACATTTACATATGAGAACTTTTTGAAACAGAACTCTTCCTAGAAGGTGGCTGCGTAGATTAGTTACTCCTCTAATATTTGTAAATTGTAACTTGTAACTTGTAAGTTGCAATTAATTTTATTTGAATAAATTTAAAGGCTTTATTCAAGTCTTTTTTATACAACTATTGTCTTGTATTTAAATTTAATACTTTACTTATCAAAACTTACTTCAAAATTTGAATTTTGAAACGTGAAATTTGAAAATTTGAAAATTTGAAATTTGTAGGTTCAAATTTAAAATTTGAAATTTGAAAGTTAAAAGATGAAATTTGAATTTTTCAAAACTTAAGCATTTTTACTTAGCTAAAAAATAATATTCAAAACAATAAAATTAAAAATGTCATTCAAAAAAAATATAACTTCAAAACAATTAAATAAATACAAAAAAAAAAATTAAATCATGTGTCCCATCCCGTTAATATAGTGGGACGGGATGGGACGTAAATTTGTCCCGCGAATCTCGGCCCGGTTCATCCCAGGTCCGGTTGAATCCCGATCAAAGCTTGATCCGTCCCATCCTGTCCCCCTCTATCCCATCCCGGCGTCCCTGTCCCCATCCCCTTGCCAGCACTAGTAGGGAGCTGGAAAGTGGAAAAAGGATAGTTGTATTTCGTTTGTTTCTGAGGTAGGATTTACTAATTTTTGGACTTTACTGAACCTTTTTCCATTCTCTCTTATCCCATCACCACCAAACTAATAGCTTACATTTGGTTCAAAGATATTCAGTTTTTGCAGAACTAAAAGTATTGCAAAAAATCTTTTTGAGCCAAACATCATCTTTTTCCCAAATATTTGGAATTAAATTTAAAAGAGAAAAGGGTGTTCAATGGTATAATTTTTATTTTTCTCAATCCGAAACCAAATAAAAAAACTAAACAAAGTAAATTATTAATTCAAAACCAAACCAAAAAATTTAAAAATCAATCCAAATTAGAATTCGATTTGATTTGGTTTGGTTTTTCAGTTTAATCCAAATAGTGCACACCCCTAGTTTTCTGCTTCTTACTTAGTCAATGATATTGCTTATTAATTAATTTTCTTCATGCATATATATATATATATATATATTCTCATTAAGTGTTAAATGAATACTTACAAGGAGTTGATTAAAATAATTTTAAATTTTTTATCTTCAATAAGCTATATATATATAAATTGACTATGTATCCTCACATTACCTCTTGAGGATATCAGACACATAAATTTACTTATTGTATGGACACGGTGATGCAGATAAGCTGAAGGAATAATACGGCATTGCATCTAGAGGTGCCCTGCAGTGAATACACACATAGTTGCATCCAAGAAACTGACATATATCAGCTGACTATCACACGAGAAATTAGGGCAGCGGAACCCATGGTAGAAGAAGATATAATGTAAATCCAAACATCTGGGTATGCGCAGAACTACAGTCCGACTCGTTTTCATTATATCTACCTAAAGGAAGTAAGTATAGAAAAATCTCCTGTTGGTATGGTCGGACAATTCCCATGATACAAAGTGATGAGAGCATTACTTACTACATCAATCTACACACCAAATTCAGATATACTCTGAGCTAAATTCATATTAGCAACAAGAAATCAAATTTCTTTTGTAACTTGAGCAGCAACATCTATCGCGAATCAAAGTTCACTATCATAGTTAACCATATGAAGGAACAGTTAGATGAGAGTGAATAACAAGTTTTCCCCCCTTCAGGCCTCTACCAGGCATTAGATGTTGATATCCATTTTTCCAAGCGAGTCACCTTATTTTGGAGAGTAAAATAGAGAATGAGCACTACAACCCACCTCTATTTTACTCTCCATTCTCTATATTTGGAGAGTAAAATAGAGAATGAACACTCCAACCCCTCTTTATTTTAGACTCTATTCTTCATTTTTAAAGAGTTGAATAGTAGTTCTCCAAATTTGGAGAACTATTATTCACTTTTTTAATATTTTATTATTATTTCTATTATTTTACATATAATGTCATTCATTAAATATCTAATATTCATAATTCTTTTTAAATGTAATATAATATTTTTAAAATATATATTATTTAATATACACTACTTTCATCTCAAATTAATAGTATTTCAATTTTTTTCTAATTTTCGTTAGTAATATAATTTAATTCTATTATCAATTTACATTATAAAGAATACACAAAATTAAAATGATAAGATGAAAATTTTAATTTAAAAATACAATACCTAATATGATAATTTAAATACAAGATAACAATACAATACATAACATAATAATTTAAATACAAGATAACAATACAATACAACACATAACATAATAATTAATTTATCACAACAATAATTTAGTAATTCGGTAGGTCGTTTCCAGATTTAGCAATATTCGGAAAAAAATTAGGGTATGATAATTGAGGATGAACGTGATCTTGATGCACCAACTCAAGATGTCGTAGAGGCTCAAACTCCAACGATAAAAATAGAGGTAGATGAAAATCTCCGGTTTGAACAATTTTTAGCTAGACATAAAAAAATTAAGGACAAAAATGTTCATTTTGAACTCCGTAATGCATTAATAGAGTATTTATGGGAGCAACATAATAATTTTGAAAGTTGAGTGTTTTATTTCACTTTTATTTGAATTTGTCCATTAATTTGTTTATTATATAATATTTTCTTGCAATTTATGTTATTTAGAAATTTAGAATAAAATATAATTTTATATTAAATAAAAATTTTGAAAAAATAAAAGTTTATATCACATGAAAATTATATAAAGTAATTATTTGGGAAAAAGAAAGAAAGGATTTATATTATGAAATAAGAAAATAAGAATGAAATAGAAATAATAATATAATATTCAGGAGAGAGAAGAAGATTCTTTTTAGAGAGTAAAATAGAGAACTGGGTTGGAGTTGGTTGTCTGAAAAAATAGAGAACTCTATATTTGGAGAGTAAAATAGAGTATAAGGTTGGAGATGTCGTAAGTAAAGTTTTGCAGTAGCAGGAGGTGGTAAGCCTGAAGGGTACCACGTGGATCTTTTTTGGGTGTTGAATACGTGCAAGCCGAGGAAATAGGATATGATCGTGAAAAGGTAATGACTAACGTGCCCTTTTCGTCGTCCGAAAGACCCACACTTATATGTAAGGACTAGGAGGGGAGTGCCCGTGCAAGGCACAGGCAAATGTAAATAAAGAAGGCATCATTAGATTATATATTAACATAATGTGTTTTGTGGAATGTTATACGGGGAGTTAGCTAGAAGGCGGCTAAAACAAATATTAATAGTGCAGTTGCATATAAGCTTTCTGAAGCTGGATTTTTCAATGAGCACACAAAAGTAGGTTGCTCTTTCATTGTCTGTATGAAAAATAGAAGGATTAGTGTATTGATATAATGAAGATTTAAAAAGGAAAGTAAGTTAGTCTTAAGTACTCTAATGTATGAGTAAAGATATTTTGAGAGCATTTTATGTACAAAGCTTTTGAAGCATCTATGCACAAACCAAAAAGTCAGCAGTTCCTTTCCCTCGGGATAATAATTGTGGAAATTATGAAGATGACTATGACAATAATGTAAGTGTAAAAAAGTTTGAGGAAGATAAAATACCCATTTGTTTCCACAAAAGTTAGAAGTGGCTGCCAAAAACAGTGGATAGCCTTTGAAAAATTATATTAGTATATGTGATAGAAAAATAAAGTAGTTTAATAAAGTTGTAAGGTATACTACACTCTACTTTTCGATTAGTATTTAACAAACTATCAATAATTGGTGTAACAAAAACATTATTGTTCTTGTAAAACTACCCATCTTGTTATAAATAAAGATCATAGGTAGTAAAAAACCAAAAGCTGTTGTATTCATAGTTCTCAAAACTCCTTATATAAATTAAGAGAAAGCAGGCAAAATGTCTAAACAGAGGGTATGAATTTTAATATTACTCTATCAATACTTAAATCTTACATTAACTAAAACATTATTAACATAAACTGAAGATAAAATAAATATGCAAAACAAATGTGTGAGCTATTTTGAAAGGGATGCTCAGGGAGTAGGTGAGTAAGTCAAGTAATGCTAGTTCATTTGTTATTTTAGATAGTCAGAAATTAGTAAGACATATATATATAAAGTCTTTCGATTTTCGCGTGTCTTTTTTTTAACGATGTACCTCATATACTCGTAACAAACTGCAAAATAAGCAAGATAGACACTTTGAACAACAATAACATATCCTGTATAATTCTACAGGTGGGATCTAGGGAGGGTAAAGCGTACGCAGGCCTTACCCCCACCTTTGTAGATAGGGAGGCTATAATACAAAAAGCAGGAGAACAACAAAGAAAACACTTCATAATTGTGCAATTTGGTTACAAATATGTAATGGAGAAAATAAGAATTTAGGATTTCTTTTCCTTTTCATCAAAGTGTTCAGGTGGGATCTAGGGAGGATAACGTGTACGCAGACCTTACCCCCACCTTTGTAGATAGAGAGGCTATAATACAAAAAGCAGGAGAACAGCAAAGAAAACACTTCGAACACAAATGTCAAATGAAATCCTAGCATGACTTCATAATTGAGCAATGTTTTTATCAGCTAGAAACCCAATCAACTGAATCAGTTAACTTTTGGCAAACAAAAATTGATCCTCCAAAGTTATATTTGGCTATAAATATGTAATGGAGAAAATAAGAACTTCGGATTTCTTTTCCTTTTCATCAAAGTGTTTGTCTTATTGGTTATTATACAAAATTCTTTTGTAGTTGACAGCTTTTTGGATAGATTCAGATATCTAGCTACGCATAAAACAGTGGTTGATGAGTACGTATAGAACACAATCAACCATATGGCTACAAAAGAGTAGTTTAGTAATGCATGTCAAAAGCAGAAAGATGCAATAAAAGAATTACCTTTAGCTGTTTTTTTGCGGGGTTGCTGGATCCAATTTCTGTTTCATTTTGAGTGATCCAGCTTGTTCAGTTAGGTGTGGTGGCTCCACTTTCTGTTTCCTTTTGCTTCCTTCGTGGATATTGACTGCGCTCGGTGATGGAAGAGAATGAGCAAAACTTTACTTTTCAACACATGAGTGGATGTACAATTTTGATCAGCTCGATGGATTACTCCCGCACCAGATAGTTCTCAGCCGCAAGGTTGCCGGCATGCCCCAATGAGAAGGTACTCGCTGTTGCGCGGGAAGTACGGGAAAATGCTTTCTTTGCGCGAACATGGAAGAGTTTGGAGCTTATGAGCAGTTATAAATTGGGAATTTTAATTACATATTACCTGCTTGAATGCTGAAATCTTGGGTTAGAAGATGGAAGATCTTTGGAAAGAGACTTTTATTCATCTTACTATTTAGTAACTCATAAATTTGTGCAAAACCAGCCAGTAACAATTAAATGCAATTTGTTCGATATAAACTGAAAATACTAAATATCAAGCATGCAAATAAACCTATAAAGATACATGTACGCATAAATAGAAGTAATTCTCACTTTGCACAGGAGAAGACTCGAGAACTCTAGGATCTATTAAATTATATCTGATTTTGCAGTAACCACACGGAAAGTGCAGATTTGTATATGTGCAGGGCATTCCTATCATCTATTTTACCTTCCAAACCACATAAAATTCTGTTCCTAGGTGCAGGGCATTCCTATCATCTATTATACCTTCATCAGCCTTTTCTTTCTGATGAAGAGTAAGTACTAAGTTGTGTATGCCTAATGTTCTATCTGTCCTGGTATAATGTTCATAATTTAGTCATTTTCATAAATGAAATAGCTGAATGTTCTCCAGTTATTCTTCTGCTTCGGACTGCAATTTTTTTAATTTGATAGATGGCAGGAATCAGCTATACTACCTTTCACTCACATGTGCCAGAGGTGTGTTAATTATTCAAATAACATAAACATGAAAATAAACATATAAACATACATTTACGCCGTAACTCAGGAGCTCTAGGATCTATTAAATTATCTGATTTTGCAGCAACTACATGAAAAGTGGTTAAGTTTTGGGTTCTGATTTGCGTAACAACAACAATCACTATCCAAAATGAACATAGTTGTACATGTAAATAGAAGTGATTCTCACTTTGTACAAGAAATGTTTTTTAATACCTTCTGCACTAAGATTTCTTGCCTACCTGCCATTTAGGACCTATTGTTCACTGCCTTAAGTTATTTCAGCAAGTAAATTACAAAAACTGAAAACATTTATAGCACAAGCTCGACGGGGAATATCTGTATGAGTTATTGTTCAATATCACTGAAAAAGCTTATGTGAGGAAAATCCACTTCCTCTTAACTTTCAGAAGTTTGTAGTCTGTTAATAATTTATTTGATATCTTTTAAATTTTATGCACTGTTAATAACACCAAATCTCCTCATTTTTTGCTAGAAAGAGAAGAAAATCAATAGTAAGAGTTGAGGTGGACTTTTTAGGCTATGTAGACTCTATCTATGCTAGAAGCAATTTTTTTCGTATGTCCTATTTTAAGTTGTCGGATGGAAGATCCAAGAATTGATGTTGGGTAAGAAGACAATCACATTTGTGTAACAGGTCATAGCTTATTTGGCTGAAGCTGATTTACTGTTAATCCTATGATTGAGGTTGCACAGTAGTCTTGTACGTTGGAAGTTGAAGGATGGCTACACGGAGGGCAGGATTTTAGTTAGCTAAAAGAAGAGCGCTAATTTTTTTGGGTGGTGATGGTGGTGGGGATTATTCCTATGTTCAAAGTTTCTGTGTGCTTTTCAGCTTATATGGAGACTTAAAGTTGTTTTACGTACAATAGTTCTGCTATAATGGTTCTGATATTTCACCAGTTATTACAACGGAAGATGGTTCACGAGGAGAAGCTTATGTTTTTGGAACAAAGAATCAGACGCTCATCTATGGGTAGTGGAGTATTCATAATGGTGAGTGGTACGACAATTAAAGGTTCTGCAGGTGAAAATGGGTGAAGCATATCCAATATTTGATGATTGAAACAAAAATTACATGGCTCCATTGTCACTATCTAAGATGTTATGTAAATGATGATATAGTGATACTTAGAACAGACTTTTTAATGTTTCAAAATTCTTGGGCTCATAAAATTGATCAACTTGTAATGAGGTCAGTAGTGGTCAGAGGCAAATAAGAAGAACACCTCTGGTTAGACACGGTCCTTTTCAGGTGGCATCAGGGAGGATTCAAGCCTAAGAGAATCTTTATTAAGGATATTTTGCAAGAACACATTTTTTCCCTCAATGTGCATAAACGAAATTGTCATGGTACTTGTTTAACACCTATCATACACAGTATGAGATTTGTTTGACACACAAACGACTAAATCATCGGACGAACCCAACAAATAGACAAGTACTACAAAGTGACAGACACAGCTAGACATCATTTTTATCCAAACAAAGGAACGATTTGCAGATCCAAGAAGGGGAAAACAAAGATGTACCTTTGTAGTTCGGACAAGTAGCGAGGTCGCGCACAGCAAAATTGTTCGTTTTGCAGATTCGGGCATGGAGGAATAGGTAGTTTTTTCAAAGGAACATTAAAGATAATCTTGAAAGGAAAATAGATGGGAAGGTGGACAATGAGGCGGGTGGATCTAGTCACGTGGGTGGAGGGATAAAAGGACATACAGATGGCCAATATTGTTAAATGACGGAAATGAAGTTAAAATCCGGTTTAGCAGAAGGTTTGTTTTCAATACAATCCATCAAGAAATAATTCAATATAAGAACTACACATCCGCCAAACTTGAGAATCCTATGTATTTGTCAATATTTCATTCTGTTTTTGCTGATATATGTATAATGTATTACAGCGCACCTAGATTTATCCATGGAATGTATACCTCTACATTGAGTTCTGTTTAATATTGCATCAAATTGCATTTGTAGATTGTTGTGTGTTGAAGTCAGAAAGCAGAGCTAAACTATTATATTTTTCTCTTAGCAGTTCTTCTGTCGCGACACTTGCTTCCCTTCAAGCAGTTCTATTTGACATAGACGGGACTTTATGTGATTCAGATCCTCTTTACTATTATGCCTTCTGTGAAATGCCTCTAAAGTTACGAAGAATTAAAAATGGAGGGAAAAAAAAAGACCAACTAATCTGCTTAACTTCAGTTACAGCAGAAAATCTGCAGAACTATTTAGTTGTCCACCATGAAATTACAGAAATGTATCTAATACTCTTAACACAAATTGTCATACCTAACAAAATCCTAATTGAACTCTGGCTAATCGAGCTTACCAAAGCATAAAAAGGAGTTTTGCAGTAGGTATATTGGCAGCATTAAATCATCTAACTATAGTTAACACTATTAAAGTGAATCCCGAGGACTTAAAAATAGTTGAATTTCTTTTGGAAATTTATGTTGGTGTTCGAGTTCTTACTTGAATTAGTTGAATTTCGTGTGTTTTGTGTGGCAGATTATGTTATTCTTTGGTTTTAGGTGTAAAAAGTTATGATCTTTTTGTTTTTTTTTTGGCCGATTTCATTTTTCATGGGAGGTAATAATGGTAAAATTGATTGTTTGTTTAGCGTTTCTTTGCAAGTTTGCTTGTGTGGTTTGATTAGTTTCAGTATCTTTGATATGGTATCGGGTTGACCAGCAAGTAAAATCCAAGAGCTGATCTTATCCTTTTTATTTTGGAGCTGAAATTGTTTCGCCTTTTAATGTAGGTTTCCATGAACTTAAGTTAAAAGTTAGTAGTTGAGCTTTATGTTAGTGTTGTCATTATTTATATGGCTATGTTGAGAATCATATTGGTAATTAACGGTTTAGTTGATTTCAGTTGACAACGATGGCAATCATGTTTCTAGCATTTCTTTCTTAGTGTGGGAATGAGATTTGATAAATTTCAGTTGATTTTCAGTTTCGGTAGGTTTACAAGCTGGAAATGTAAATTTCATGGGCTGATCTTTTCCTTTTTGTCTGAACTTGTTTAAGTTCTATTGCGGTTATCCAAAGCATTTAACTGCAGATTTTGCAAGGATTGAGGAACAAAAGGGGCGGAAAGCTTAAAACTTTGAGCACAGCTACAGTCTTGTGCTATTAAACCGTATGATCAATTTCATTCTCCCCGTCTCATAGCTGTTTTCGGTGCCAATTTTACCCTTCTTTGTCTGCATTTACTGTTGTTAAATAATTTGTATTGTCTCTTCACCTTCCTCTTTTTCTTTGCAGATCAAGAAACCAGAACAACTTATAAATAAAAAGTATTAGCACTAACTAAAGTCTTCTAATTTCTTAGCATCCATCTATATCTTTCATTATCTTTTCCCTTATTCTACTCACTCTTCGCCTTATTTGTCTATCTATTTTCTTCTTCTTCTCATAGTTCCAATTGATCCACCAACAAAGTAGCTGATCTACTACTTCTGAACTGTTTATATATATATATATATTTTTCAAGTGAACCAGTAAGAATTTCTGGGGTTTCTGATTCTTAGTCATAAAGTTTTGAACTTTTTGCTTTTGTAATGGTTTTGCTCCAACCAAATCAAGGATGTACTAACAGCGGAGCAGACGGAGAAGGCATTTTTGAAGCAGGCAGGTGTATTTCTACGGTGAGTATCCTGAGCAATGTTATATTCCTTTTTTGTTAAAGTGCGTAACTTGGGAGGGATTTTAGCCTAAGATTTACGTTTTGTTGTTTATATGATTTCGGTAGCTCTAATAGGCCTGGAAAGGGAGGCAATCGATACTTTAAGAGTATCGGCTTAAGATTCAAGACTCCTCGTGAGCCCACTGAAGATACTTATGCATATGCTCTAATTATATTAAAAAAAACATCGCTCAAGTACTGTATTTCGTTTGTTTCTGGCTGGCTGTTGCATTGTTGATTTATATTTTAGATATGAGCTTTCCTATTAGCAAAACAACACTTAGTGTTGTTGGAACGCCAATTATAGTGATACCTAGATCAGATCTTTTAATGTTTCAAAGGCAAATAAGAAGAAAACCCAACAAATAGACAAGTACTACAAATCGAGAGAAACAACTTAACGTGATTTTACATCTCAAACTTATTTTAGATCTGAATTTCTTTTTCTGTTTACAGTAACAAAGTTTCAAAATACCTAAGTACCTCTTTTCATGATCCATGCAATTTCACTAATTCTATGACTCTATGATTATTGACTCAACAAATCTAAAGTTTTCTATTTCTAAACTTAAGATGATTTGCAGACTCAAGAAGGAGAAAACGAAGATGTACTTTTAGGAAGGATTGTTCATAATACTTGTTTCACAACTATCATACACAGTAGGAGATTTGTTTGACACACAAATGACTAAATCATCGGAGGAACCCAACAAATAAACAAGTACTACAAATTGAAGCAAACAACCAGACATCGTTTTGGTTCAAACAAAGGAGAGTTTATGATGATCAGGAATGATTCAAGTTAATTTGGATGAGCTGAATTGTCTTGTTGCTTTCACTTGCAAGAAGATACTGGTACATAAGAAGATACTATTTTTTATCATTTTTTTGGCAAAAGAGAGTTATCCCTTTTCAAACAGTAAAGCACAAAATATTATTTGGTTATGGACCTGTTATTTTCTTAAGCGGAGGGTCTATCGAAAATAGTCTCTCTATTTTGTTCCTTTTTTAGTTTGCTTTGTGTAGTATTTTATCCTACTTCGTTCATTCCTGTTATTTTCCTAAGTCGAGAGTCTATTCCTTATTTCAATCGTTTCAGTTCAGATGATCAGATCAAAAACAATATTTTCTTCCTATTTTGACCATTGAAGATACACTTCAGTTTTGAATTAGCCATAAACCTCTTTTAATTTTTTGTTGATTCTCAGATTATGGTTAACTAAAGCAACTAAATTCTACTCAACCTTTAATCGGAAATCTTAGTTCCACCAAGAAGATTTCGGTAAAAACACAGGCAGAACCACCAAATCAAGGATGTACTAACAACAACAACACTAAATTCGATTTTACCCTTATTATTCTAAAAAGGTAGAAATGTTGTTTCCAATTGACCCTCAGCTCAAAGAATATTTTTACATGCACACAAGATGGAAACCAATATCAACCAACAACAACATAATAATAAGCAAGACAAACACAAGCATAGAAATAATCTGCAGATCTAAGAATGAGAAAAGGAAGTGCACCAGCAAAACTGTATAGAGCGAAACTCGTCTTCCAACCACGAACAGAAATAATTTCTTGCTGAGGAACCTAAAGCAATGGAAAGCACAGAAGGTGGAAACGCGTGGATTTCTTCACGTGGGCCCCAAGGCAGGTGGAAAACAATTAGGGGTCGTTTGGTAGAGTGTATAAGAATAATGCAAAATATAGTGTATTAGTAATGCTTGCATTAGTTATGCTTGCATTAGTTATGCTTGCATTAGTTATGCTTGCATTAGTTATGTTGAGATTTTTCTTATGCAGTGTTTGGTTTGGTGTACTAAAACTATTATGCATTGCATAACTTTTTTAAAAGAAATAGTTTTTTATAAAAATACCCTCCACAAATATAGTGGAAAGGATGTGAAAAAGTTTTTGAAGGACAATTTTGTCTTTAATGATGATAATGCATGCATTAAAATTCATTGACTAATGTATAGAAATATGTGGTATTAGTAATATACTCTTCAATACACAATAGAGTGTATTACTAATACAAGCATTAGTTATGCATAAGTTAGAAAAGCATACCAAACAAAGTATTAGTAATATATCTAGCTAATGCAAGCATTATTTTCTCTAATACACTCTACCAAATGACCCTTAGGGGTCGTTTGGTAGAGTGTATTAACAAAAATAATGCTTGCATTAGCTTTGTGTATTAGTAGTACCTTGTTTGGTACCTTTTTTTGTGCTATGTATAACTAATGCAAGCATTAGTTATACACTCTATTGTGTATTGAGGAGTGTATTACTAATACCATGAATTTCTAGGTATTAGTAATGCAAAGGAATTTAATACATGCATTAGCATGGTTAAAGACCCAATTACCCCTCAAAAGTACTTTACATCTTCCCAACCATAATTATGGAGGATACTTTCGTAAATAAATATTTTTATACAATACATATTTTTTAATACACCAAACCAAACAATGCATAAAGAATATTCTATGTATAACTAATGCAAGCATAATTAATACAAACATTAATAATGCAAGCACTACTAATACACTCTATTTAGCATTATTTTTATACACTCTACCAAACGACCAGTTAGGGGACTCAGCAGAAGAGGGTTTTTTTAAAAGGGTTAAATGATTGGAGTACACTTGGTCCTTGGTCATCCAAGGGTACTCTCACTTATATATATATATATATATATATATATATATATATATATATATATAACACTTAATATAATAACACTTAGATAAATTAACAATTAGATAAAATTTTAGCAGGTTGTGGCATAAGTTTGGACAAAAGCAAAGGGATTTGATCAAATAAGTTGTAAAATCCTACTCAGTACTCCCTCTCTCTTTCTTCCTTAGTCATGCTTTAGCTTATCTCATGTAATTTTTCTCACAGTTTTTTTTTTATTTTTTATCTTCTCTGTTCATATTTTCCCTGTTCATATCTTCCTAACAGTTCATATTTTTTAACAGTATTCTTCTCTAACCCCACCCCGGGATGACAACTAGTCCTTTGGCATCTGGCCATTGTGGACATTCAAATCTCTAGGAATTTACAGATAAGTCCATCGATACTGGTAAAGAACTGGTAATAGAACCATATACTTAGAGATTATATAAACAGAATTTCTTCATATATTCACAAAATATTAACAAGCATTTTGATACTTAACATACATATGATACTTAACATACATAGGGAGATTATTTCATGAGAATTGTTAGCTACTTACATGATGTCTGGAATGAGAGAGGTTTCCCTTTCGGGAGTCCCCGGTGTACTGCTAAAAAACTTTTAAAATACTGGAAAATATCACTCTGTACAAACTCACACTCTTTTTTTTTTCTTTTTTTTTAGAAATTTCTAAAACACAAACTTTCTTTCACTACTTCTTTCTTCGCTGTCTTTTTTCTCTTCTGATTTCGCTCTACTTTCTTTGTCTTTGAAATGAGGTATTTATAGCCACCGCCGGATTTCAAATTGATAAAAGATTCTCTTAACCTGCTGGGTGCGCTGTGAGGCCCCATCGTCACATGGTTATGTTTCTTTCTGTCAATTTATCTTTATTTGAATGCCTTCTTACCTCATTGCTTACGTCTGGCTTCTTCGAACGTCATTGCTTACATCAGTCTTCTTCTAACGTAATGGCTTACGTCTGTCCTTCTTTCTTCAGGTCTCTAGATTGTGTAAGGCGATTGAATCGAAACTCATACCCGAATTATCGTCTTCATTTGGGTCTTGGGCAAATTGTTCTATTGCTGGGTTATATTCATTGCTTTCGGAGCCTTCCGATTCTGGTCTTGGATGTTCCAAAATAACTTCCTTTGTTTTTTCTTTTAACGATTTTTTAACTGTCTTATTTATCAAGTCTTCTATCTTTTTTTGTTTATTTTTTCTCAAACAAACTCCTTTTTTCTGAATCTTTGTATTTTGTCTTGAAGAGGATTCTTCTCTTTCTGTTCGGAAACTCGCAGGGAGTATCCTTACACTTTTTGGCAAAGTGTTAGCCATAAACAGGTTTGTTTCGTCTTTACCAGTTACCGTTTGAACTGGACTAGCTGTATCTTTATCCGATAAAGTGGATCTTTTTGCATTCTTTGGGGAATGCACACCCTTCTTATCCATTTTTGAAGGAGATGGAGAACTCTGGTCTTGAAAATTCTTATTTATTTGGTATAATTCAAAGTAAAGGGCTTTTTCTTTGTCTTGTAATATCTGGATTTTTTCTACTAGTTTCTCTTTTTCTGTCATGAGCCTTTCATTCTCTTGATTTAGTCTTTTGAAAGCTTCAGTCATAGTGGAACAATGGTCACAAAATATTATTTTGTCTATGTCTTTCTGTATATTGTATTGGGGAACTTTTGTATTAATTTGTCTGAGAGCTGGAGTGATAAAATAGTTTGGCCCGAGGTTTCCTGTGGCATAGTCTAAAACTTCATTAAAATCATTAAATCCTGTGAAAAGAGGAGTAGGATAATTTTTTATAGCATCCATTACCTCTATTCATGTCTGAAAAATCCCTGGAATTCTGCCGTTTATTACAACATAGAATTTAAATTTTTTGTCTTGATTTTTGTCTGTAAAATAATAGCTCAATGCATTTAAAACTGAGATAAAATAGCTATTGTGTCTAAGATTCTTATTATAAGCAATCCATAAATTATCTATTAAGCATTTTTGTTGTTTGTCTATCTTGTATTCTGCTTTTACTCTGAAACTCATGTTACATTGAGGGTAACATATTAAATTTTGGCTTCCAAAATATATTCTTTCTAACTTTGGGCTGTCCATCATAGTTAAGGGTTTGTATTGAGTATTATTTAAAAGAGTCTGTAAATACCTGTTTTTGTCTCGGGAGGAGGATTCTTCCATCTTTCCCTTTCCTGTATTCATACTGTAAATATCATGTTGGTTGGTACTATAAGTCTACTTAATTGATCCGCTAGATTATTATCCTTCCCCTTAATATGTTCTATTTTATATTATATACTGAGGTAGCGTCTAAAAAATTTAACCATCTTCTTTTACTACTTTTTTTTCTCATTTATTTTCTGATGAAATTTTAGTATGGCCTCACAATCTGTTCTTATTAATATTTCTGGTTTATTTAAAATGTGTAATCTAAAATTATCTAAACCATAGATTACTGCTAAGATTTCTGCGTCTATACTACTCATATTTCCTTTTTCTCTATACTTACCACTTTGGTAAGCACATATTCTTTCTTCTTTTTTGTCGCTATATCTGTTATTTCTTGTCTTTAAAACCGCTCCGCATCCTTCTAAACTACCATCGGTTTCTATTACCAAATAATCTGTTTCAAAAGGCATAGCTAAGTCTGGAATGTTTTTAATCATGTCTTTGAGTTTTTTGACTAGTTTTATATCTTCCGTATTGAACGTCTTTTGTCCGGTTGATCCTGTCTTAGAATATAATGGTCTTGTTATTTTCCCTAAGTCTTTTATAAAATGTCTTGCATAATTTAGTATTCCTAAGAACTTCTGTAATTCTTTAGTTTTGTCTAGTTTGTCTGGCATTTCCAGTATCTTTTTGGCTATATGAGGCTGTAACTTTATCTTTCCTTCTCCTATTATTACTCCTAAAAACCCAATATGGGTTTTACATAATTCCATTTTCTTTTTACTAATTATTTTTCCGTGGTCTAAAAACAATTTAAAAAATCTTTTGTAGATGTCCTAAATGTTCTTTTGTATTATTACTAAATACTAGGATATCATCCACATATACTATAACTAAATTTTTATAGTCTCTAAATATATTATCCATTTTTCTCTGGAAAATTGGCGGTGCTGTTTTTAATCCAAAGGGCATTACTAAACATTCAAAATGTCCTTCTGGACAGGTAAACGTTGTCCATTCTATGCTTTCTTCCGCCATTTTAATCTGCCAGTATCTCAATTTTCAATCAAATTTACTAAAAAAATTTCTCCCCTGTATTATATTTATTAGTTCCGTTTTGTCTAGTAATTTATAAACATCCATGTTGGTATTATCATTTAGTCTCTTGTAGTTTATTATCATTCTTGTCTTTCCTCTTACTATTTCGCTATGGTTCCTAACCATAAAGGTTGTTGATCTATGTCTTGACCTTGATCTTCTTATGACTCCTAGTTCTAATAATTCTTTTATTTGTATTTCAAAATCTAATAAGTCTTGATTCGTTGCTTCTATAGAGGCTGTTTTTACCGTATATTCTGGGTTAATTATATCTAATTTACATTTTATTTTATTTGCTTCCCAATGTTTTAAGGGTTTTTCTCTAATTATTTCTAATTCATCTAGGATTTGTATTATTCTTTCTAGGTCCTTTTGGTCTTTTATTACCCTTATTTGTTGTATGCCTTTTTTAAAGTTGTATAATTGTATTTATTTCTATTAATGTATATTCTTTTTCTGTTTCTTTCTCTTCTAACAGTTCTTCTATTTCTTCATTTACTTTCTCACAGGTATTGCATGTACAGTCTTTCTCTTTTTTACATTTTTCTTGTTTCTTATTCTCCTCACCTGTTTTGAGGTATCTAAATTTATTTTGTATTGATATTGTAGTTACCTCTGTCTGAGTTATATTTTTAGAGAGGATTACTCCATTCCTTGTTAATAAACAACTTCCATTATTATGTAATAAGAAATCTAATCCTAATACAAAATCTACTCTTATATTCAAATCTCTTACCCATATTTTTTCTAATTTGTATGTTGGCCTATAGAATTTTGTACAGGTATTCACAAAACTTATTGTTGCTTTATTCACATAATGTTGATAAGTATTGAATGTTCCATCCATTTGCATGGAGGTTTGTGGAGTTAGTAGTTCTTTTATCAAATTTGTGGGTATAATCTTTTTATTTATTATATTTTTTGTACATCCTGAGTCTACTAAGGCAAGTGTTTCTATCTCATAGTCTTCGATTCTTATTCTTGTTAATGTTTTTATGGTACTTATCTTTTTATCTTCATTACAGATTAATTCTTTTGAAGAATTACTCATGAGTTCTTCTTCTGGTTCTGATTCTTTATATTCCTCAACCTTTTCTTTTCCTTTTTCTATTCTTTCTATTCTTATTTCTAACTTTTCTATTTTGTTTTCTAAATTCTTTAGTCTTTCTTGTCCTATTTCATTCTTTGTAGTCTGAGAGATTTTTATTTGTTGTTGTTTCTCTTGACTATAGTCTTGTATAGGTATCTTTAATTCTTTCATTATACACGGTATGCATGCTTCTATATAACATTTTTCACATTTTGTTCTTTTATTCTTTCCTGGGTACCAGTGACATATGTAGAACTGGTTACTATCCAATCCTTTACCTTGTTCAAAATTGTGTTCGCAATTTTGAGATATATTTACCAAATTATGATGGTCTAGTTCTTCTAAACTTAATTTTTCCATTCCTAATTCATTTATTAATTCTTCTCCCTCAGAATCTGATGAGTCTTGTTGTTTTTCGTCAGTCACTTCCATGCTTACTATAGAATAAATACATTAATTGTCTGACATGTATTCGTCTACGTTTATTAAAGTTTCTTGGAAATCTTCTATTAACTATGCATTTCTAGTTCTGCTATTATTTCTTTTAGGACAAGTATTTGCTAGATGTTCTTGGCTTCCACATGTGAAGCATTCCAATTTATTTCTATAGTTTCTATTATTATTGTATTTTCTAACATGTCTATATTTGTCTAAGTATGGCTTTCTAGCCACAGATTTCCTTAAATAATACCTCTTTTTAGGGTAATAATTTTGTCTCCATTTTTGTTTTACCTTTTTGTATCTTTTCTTTTTATTGGCTTGGTCATAATTTTGGGTAGTATGTATACTTTTACAGAAATTGGTTTCATTATGTTTTAACTGCTTTTGTATTTGTATATTTGTACATTTTTCTTGTAATATTTCCATAATATGTTGAATTCTTTGTCCTATTGACCATCGACCGTCTGGGGTTTTGTATTACTCCTTCTCTTATATACCATTTTTCTTCTATTTCTCTTCCTAGAGCTCCGGTTAATTTATTAAATAATGTCTTCCCTAGACTAGTATCAAAGGCATTACCACTAATACTACAGTAGTAGAAGTATTCATTTAAGAATTCTTTTATACTAAACCAGCTACTTATACTTAGCTGTTCTAGTTTTATTAAAACATTTCTTTGTAATGTTATTAATTCACTATTTGGGTCTTCTCCTGTTATTAAACTATGTATTTTATTTGTAAAATTATACGGGTTAGGTCCCATGTTTACCATTCCTTGGAATTCTTCTGGGAACTCTGTTTTATAGGCTTCCCATAATTCTTTTGTGGATTCTCCTAAGAAAGTTTCCATGTATTTATACATGGTTTCTGCATCTATATCTTGATTTGTTTGTATATAGTCTGCTACTACTATTCCTTTCCATATGTCTATTACTGAATTCCATAATTGAGGATCATGAGCTGCTATGTTTAAAATTTTTCCTTTATTGCCTCCTTCTTGGAGTCTAATAGGTTCTTCTATTGGTAGTCTTTTTCCTTTTGGCCTAATGTTTTCTGTCTGAACTTCTGGATCTACTCTATATACGCTATATCTTGGTAGATTTCATGTACTTATCTGTACTCTTTGCATTGAGGTTGTTTTTTGAAATGGACTGGCACTGCTTGAAGCGCTTTCCAATAATTCTTTTATGCTTATCATGGTCTTACTACTTATATCATCTTTTTCGTCTTCATCTGATTCTTCTATCCTATATCCATAATTATCTTGTCTAAATCTACATGCTCTAAAATGGTTTCCTACTTGATTGAATTCTAGTCCTCCTTGTTTACATCCCTTACATATGAATTATTTATTATTATTATTATTGTATATTTGTTCTGCTCTGATTATTGCTTCATCTACTTTAAAATCTTCTTCTTCTATTATCTCAACATTCATTTACTCTTTATTATCAGCTTTTTCGTCTACTTCTTTTTGATCTGTGTATGTGTAGTCTGTAAATCTTATAGAAGTTTGTCCTTTGCTATTAGTATACATTAGATGGTCTTTTGGTTTTAATATCTCCTTTTTACTTAAACTTTCTAAATTCCATTCTAATCTTGCATATTCTTCCGAGTCTATTTTTAATGGTTTCATTACTTTTATACCTTTGTCTCCCATTAAACCCACTACATCTTCTACTTTTAGTTTAAACTTTGTATTACTATTTGTTGCAGTTTTTCCTATAAACCCTACACATATTAATAAGTTATTACCACCTATCATTTCTTCATATCCTTTTGTCTGAATTTCAATTTTTATGTGGTTTGCAAAATCAGTAGAACTTAACATAAAGTCTGGACTACAATAAAAAAGTCTTCCATTATTAGTCATGTCTATTTCTGTTAATCCGATTATAGATTTCTTTAATTCTGTCCACCTGTCATCATATATTGTGATTAATACTTTAGTTCCTAAATTTTTTCTTGTTAATCCTTTTAAACCTATTACTATTAAACCCATATGCATTAGATTCATATTAGTTCTTTTGATTTGCATTAAGGATTCTTTACTAATTAGATTGATGTTGTTACTCTTTGTTCCTATTACACACATTTGTTCTTCTCTATAATATTTATATAATTGAGCTTGTCCTGAGAAAAATCCTGTATTATATAGTATTCTAGGATTGAACAATTTTAACTTGTTCTGTTGAAAAATTTGAATATCTCTATCTACTTCTATTACTTCTTCTAACTGTTGGCTTGTGGTTGCCACATCTTTTGAAGAGTCTAAAATTTTTGCCAAGATACCACTTCTCAAGCTGTCTTGTGAGAAACTTGGCCTTGGTTTGTCTG
This sequence comes from Solanum appendiculatum, assembly GCA_018342035.1. NCBI lineage: Eukaryota > Viridiplantae > Streptophyta > Magnoliopsida > Solanales > Solanaceae > Solanum > Solanum appendiculatum. Next base: position 237,218 of record JAGDQO010000377.1, on the reverse strand, counting down.
TTCTTCTGGGCTTAACTGTAAAAAGTTCCATGGTTGCTTCTTTTTTATTCTTACTATCTTATCTTCTTTTGGAGTTACTTCTATTCTTTTTAATTGTTCTATTAGTTCTTCTGTATTATTTTCTTGGATAGTTTGTTTCTGTTCTGTTGCTTTTTCTCTAATAACTCTTTCTAGTTTCTTATTTATTTCTAATAATAATAATATTATTGTATTATTTTGCTTTATTATTGTACTGTCCGATTTTCCTTGGGATTGATGGTCTGACAATCCTTCCGAATTTGGCTGAATTTTTTCTGTTCTTTTTAAAATTGTCAGATAAAGCGGGTCATTCATGAAAGAACTATTTTCTTTATTTGTCATAATTCATCTTTTGATTCTCTTAATTCCTTGCTTATGCTACTATCTTCTATTATCAAATTTTTATTTCTTTCTAAATTATTATTTACCTGTATTTTCTTATCCAGATATGTTTGTTGAGTCTTTAAATATTCAAAATTCTGTTCTAATCTTTCTAATAGCTTATTTTGTTTTTCTTGTAGCTCAGTTACAACTTCTATAGTTTTTACTATTTTTTCTTGGTCTAATTTAACAGCTTCTCCTAAATTAATGATTAAATATGTGATAGTGTTTAAATGTTGGTCTGAGCTATATAATAGATGTTCTCCGTTAGTGAAATTACACCTTATCAATGAATCATCTTTCAGTCTTCTATACTTCTTTTCTGGTATTATTTTTAAGTCTAAGTATTCTAATTCTTTTAATTTAGCTATTGTATTTTATTATTAATTCCTTAATATATTTTGCTTCTAGCTTAGATATACGCTTTATTAATTTATTTAACTTCTTGTTATATGTCTTACTTTTGTTTAAGCTTATGTATTCTGGGTATAATAAATTAATTCGTTTTCTTGTCTTTTTTACTTTGTCTTTACTCATTTACCCTAGCGGTATCCAATATGATCTACTTTTTAGGAAACTTATTATTTTCCTTGTATTTTCAATCTTTCCCTCCAATAATAATATTTCCCACGAGATGTTTGATCTTAATCTTTCGGCTATTTCGTCTGTGGTTACAATTCTTTCTACAAATTCTGCTTGTATATCCTGTACTAATAGTTTTTCTGTTATTTGTTGCAAATTCTTCAGATATTCTATCTTTCTTTTGTTTTCTTTTACATACTGAAGATCTCTATGGAATAACCAATAATTTATAGCTATAAGTTTCGTAGTTGGGTGTCTTTTCATACAGTTTTTTTTATCCTAACGGGTAGTATTTTATTCTTTCTATAAAATGTTTCTTATGTCTTAATCTAGCTCTTATGTCGTAGCTTATACTATGTATTTCAAATAATAGATAATTTTTTACTTGGATAGTCTCTGAATCTTGTTGATCTAACTTTTCTTCTATATTTTTTAAGATCTTTATAAAATCACCTTTTATCTTTTTTAATTTTAGTACTTCGTTTTGGGCGGTATGTGCTAATAAGTTGTGAAGACTTATGTATTTAATATATCTATGTAGTTTCATAAATAGTCTCGTTTTATAGCCTGTTGGTCCAACTTGAATCTTAAGGCTCTCTCTCTCTCTCTCTCTCTCTCTCTATATATATATATATGATATCTGGTCCTCCATCTATTTTTAATTTGTTTATCATGTTTTGATTTGATACGAAATTTAAGAAAATAAAAAAAAGACTTTTGATTCCGTAATGTTATATTGTATGATAATAAAAAAAATACTTTTGATTCCGTAATGTTATATTGTATGATATGTCAAACATACCAAAAATCTTTTAATCATGTGGTATAAAATATATCATGTGAAAAAGTTGAAATTAAAGAATTGCCACAAAAGAAAAGATTTTTTTTCAAATGGACTTTAAAAAAAAATGTAACAAATAAATTGAAATAAAGGAAGTATGATATTAGATATGATTTTTTTTATATTCCATATAATATTTGATATTTATAAAAGTATATAGAATATCGGAAGTATATAATTAGATTCAACTCGTAATACATTATAAAATGATTACATTTGAAAGATGGGTCAACTTTAATTTACGGCTCCCACCAAATTTTGTAGGAAAAACAAAGGAAATTTCATCAGATGCTTGACTCTATTATATAACACGCACGTTTGAGTTGAACTCCACCAACCAAATAAAGTATTATACAAAAAAGAGGCCAAATTCTCCACTATAAATTACCATTATTATCTTTCCATACAATATCCCATTACTAAAAACTTCATCCTTCTACTCCTATCAACAATATCTCCAACTTGCCTTATTCTTTCATCTAATTCACCACACAACCATGGCTCCTGCTCTTCAACAACCAACTCTATCTGAAACAATAACCACCAATGCATCATTGGAAAACAACAACGTTAAGCGTTCGTCTCGCTACAAAATCTGATCTGTTGCATCTATACCAATTGTTTTACCAAATCCATGTCTACCATAACTATACTCATTTATACAAAGCTACCGAGTCTACCTTAGCCAACTTGCTCTTTAAAGAAAACCCTCTTCCCCTTTTCTACGGGCCATCCGTACTTCTAATCGAAGTCTCTCCAACCCCTTTTAACGAACCCAAAAATACCACAAACGAAGGGTTCAAACCTTGTTGGGTTCGAAAATGATTATGACGTCATGCGGAAGCTTAAAATTGCAAATTATATGATTGATAAATTAGATGACAAAGAAAAACATATAATTATTATGATTTGGTCAAATGATCTACTCACCTACATATTAAAAACTAGTATTGAAAAAGCAAAAATTTATTGGAAGAAAATCTCCCCAAAAACAAAAGTCTCTAAACGACTACATTGTAGATGCTATTGTGTTCTTGATATGAGAAGAGGGTCTTCAATTTATAGATTTCCAAGTTTCTCCTCTAAGGAAGGAATAAGCCAAATATGGAAAAGAAATATATATTTTCCTTTTAGAAAAAGTTAAAGCATTTATGATAATACTTTGACTTTTTTTTTAGAAAAAATAAACTTAAAAAATGGTAAGAAAATCAGGGCAAAACCCTAACAAATCTCCCTTTTGGCTTGAATTTTCTGGCAAAACTTGATCCGTCTTCTTCAAGTGCATGATAATCTTTGTTCTTCACATAGTCTTCATGTATCACTACTGCTTACCGTGATTTAAAAATTGATATGGGTTAAAAATTGGAGCCCTGTGTTAAAAGTTATGAGCAGGGTTGAAAGTGGAGCTCATGCGTTAAAAGTAATATACATGAGTTGAAAGTGGAGCTCATGCGTTAAAAGTAATATGCATGAGTTGAAAGTGGAGCTCATGCGTTAAAAGTAAAATGCATGAGTTGAAAGTGGAGCTCATGCGTTAAAAGTAAGATGCATGAGTTCAAAATGGAGCCCGAGCATTAAAGATTTGCAGGGGTTGAAAGTTCACATGCGTTAAAGTAAGCATGAGTTGAAAATTAATTTTGTTTTTAAGGATGAAGCAGCAGGATATGTTGAAAATATATTTGAAATTTTTTCTCCACATGTAGTAGCACAAATATCTTCATTATCATCACGTAGATTGCAAATTGATCTGAAACTGCCTTGAACCTGAATCATTGAACCATAAGCTCATAAGATCGTTGGACCATGTGCTCTGATACCACTTGTTGGGTTCAAAAATGATTATGACGTCATGTGGAAGCTTATAATTGCAAATTATATGATTGATAAATTAGATGACAAAGAAAAACATACTAAAAACATATAATTATTATGATTTGGTCAAATGACCTACTCACCTACATATTAAAAACTAATATTGAAAAAGCAAAAATTTATTGGAAGAAAATTTCCCCATAAACAAAAGTCTATAAACGACTACATTGTGGATGCTATTGTGTTCTTGATATGAGAAGAGGGTCTTCAACTTATAGAGTTCCAAGTTTCTCCTCTAAGGAAGGAATAAGCCAAATATGAAAAGAAATATATATTTTCCTTTTAGAAAAAGTTAAAGCATTTATGTTAATACTTTGACTTTTCTTTTAGAAAAAATAAACTTAAAATATGGTAAGAAAATCAGGGCAAAACCCTAACAAACCTGTCCTTACAACGTTCGACCTTAAATTCTCTGTTATGGAAGGACAAGTTGAGGAGTTCCGATCCAAATATGATGATAAGAGTGATGTTTACATCGCGGGATATGCTTTCTTTTACGCGAATTATTCATGCTTCTATGACAACCAGGATTCTATTTTGAGAGTCTTTACTTCAGGGAGAGTTATAGAAAGTTGGGAATGGGGAAATTGTTGTTTGGAACAGTTTCGTCCATTGCTGCGGATAATGGGTTTGTATCGGTAGAGGGAATAATCGCAGTTTGGAATAAGAAGTCATATGATTTTTACATAAATATGGGAGTTGAAATATTTGATGAGTTTAGGTATGGGAAATTGCATGGTGAAAATCTTCAAAAGTATGCTGATAACAAGGAGAAAAATGACGAAGGGAGCTGTTAGTGTGCTTTCTTTTAATAAATATATTGAAAGTTCAATTCATACATTTCTATTTTGTTATTTTTTAAAAGCAGAATGCTCGTCATCAGTGTGTGCTAAGGCTGGCAATCGGACCGGATCGGCAGAACAGTACCGGTTTTACCGGTACCGGAACCGGTTCCCGTTTACCGGAGAAATTACCGAAACCGGGTATACCGGAACAGGTTTTACCGGAAATTTTCCGTAGTTCCGGCCCGGTCCTATAGCTACCGGTTTGGATCGGTACCGAAATCGGGTCAACGGGTTCAATAATATTTTTTCAAATTAACTTATTAATTATTACTTTATATTATTATATAATGTATATTATTAATTATTATATTTTTATTTTATTAAATAAATATATATTATAGTTATATTATTTAATATTCATTAAAATATTTAATTAAATTATTAAATATTTATTAACTTAATATATAATAACTTTTATAATAGTCAATTTACAAAAAAAGTTTGATTTACTTTAAGTTTTTAACTTTTTATAAAACTTCAATTTGAAACTTTAAATTTTAAACTTTAAACTTTAAATTTAATTTTGAAGTAAACTTCAATTTGAAACTTTAAAGTTCAATTTGAAACTTTAACGTTTAAAGTTTAAACATTAAAGTAAACTTTAAAGTTTAAACTTTAAACTTTAAAATTCAATTTTAAAGTAAACTTCAATTTGAAACTTTAAAGTTTAAACATTAAAGTAAACTTTAAAGTTTAAACTTTTAAACTTTAAAATTCTTATATTAGGCTAATATTAAAATAGTTGAAAATTAAATTTATAAAATGACTTGCATTAAATATAAGAGACTATTTTAAAAGAAAATCAAGGCGAATAGCCGTCTATTTATTCAAATAAATAAATTGTACAAATACAAATACTAGAAAGAATACCTAATCTACACAGCCACCTTCTAGGAAGGGTTCTGTTTGAACAAGGTATTGAATATTATACTAATAATTGAATTTTTTTTGAAAATCTTTTCGTAAATTTTGTATCATACCCCAAGAAACATTATTTGGAACTTGTATTTGTCGTTCTTCCTCCATTGCTTCCATGCCATCATCACTATTATCACCAAATATTTCATCTATTTCGTCTTCTATTTGGCTACTTAATAGGGGTAGTCCACCATTTCTTCTTTCCGCGTTGACCCAATCTTTAAACAACACTGATATTTCCAAACTATCTTTTGCTAATGAATATCGATGATCTCTAATCATAAATCTCGCTGCACTGAAGGCTTGCTCCAAAGCGACCTAAGATGCTTGAATCGCTAGCACATCTCGAACAACCCTAACAAGGTTCGGAAATTGTTCTCCACGATTCTTCCACCATATTCATAGTTGAGATGGTCCTTGATCATTCCTAATCTTTTCCCGTGTCTGATTAATATATACATCAAAATCATTATTAGTAGAGGATTCAAGACCAAGATAATCATCCATAAATTCATCTAAATCATCACTTTTAGGCCTACTAGATGGAGTTACTACCATTGGAACATTTATTTCTATGGCTCTATATGTATTATATAAATCTCTAGCTTTTGTTATTATGCTTTTTTTACAATCTTCAACACTAGGAGTTTCATCAAATGTAATTTCTAAATTTGCATAAATTTTTTCAACCATTCTTTCAACACCTTTTAATTTGTAATTTGGGTTGAATAAAGTAGCAGTCAAATAGATTTGAGGAATAGGAAAAAAATATTTTTTGAATTTTTCAATCATAAAAACAAGTGATTCTTTAAACTCATCTTTTCCTTTATATTTTGCAAATTCAGATGAAATAGCACAAATATTTACTAAAACAGAAGAAATAGTTTGATAATATTGACCGAAAATAGCATTTGTTGCTTTATAAAAAACACTTAAAAATCAATAAGTTCTTTTATATTATCCCAATCTTCGCAGCCAATTCTTAAATTTGGGTCCGCATTATGAGCATTAAAAACTAATTGTATCGGCTCTTGATAAACATAAGCAACTTCAAGCATTTCAAATAAAGAATTCCATCTAGTGCATATTTCTTTTGGAACTTTTCTATATGCGAGTCCACATTCATTACAACGATTTTTAAATTCTGTAATTCTAGCTTTTATTTTAGCTTTAAAAATTCAATTACAAGCAATTCTAATTTTTTCACAAGAAATTTCAAATTGAGAAATACCATCTTTTACTATCATATTATAAATATGTGCAGCACACTTAATATGAAAAGCATCATTATCAATTGGACAAAGTCTACATTTTCGATAATCAACTATTTTTAAGTTATTAGAAGCATTATCTAAAGTGACACTCATTATTTTATCACATATTCCATAAAATTGTAAAATACTACCTATTTTTGAGGATATATAAGAACCAATTTTATTTTCTTCAACATATTTATAGGCTAATATTCGTTATTGCATGTTCCAATCATGGTCAATCCAATGGACAGTAAGAGTAAAATAATCATTACCATTAGGACTACGTCCCATATCAGAAGTAATAGATAATCTACGATCAAAATAAGCAAATAAACAACGAAGAAAATGACAATATTCTTTTTGATATTTAAAAAGATCACTTTTACTTGTATTTCTTGGAATACCTTCATAATTTGGGTTATACAATTCCCTAATATAATGAATAAAATCAGGATGTAAAGGAAATGAAAAGGGAAACCACAAACAACAACCATTTTAGCTAATTCTCTACGATCTTTTTCTTTACTATATGTGCGGTGTGTGCTTGGGACAGCTGGGTTAGTCATATTTAACACACTTTGAACCATATTAGAACCTTCGGGTGCTACAAAATTTTCAGTTATGGGTATTCCCTTTCTATTAGCCCTTTCGATAGCATCTAGGCGAGCAAATTCTTTATTACACTTTCTCAAATGCGTTCTTAGCCGTCCCGTTCCCCCATGCGTTCCCGTAGTCAAATGATTCATGACTCTTTTACATTTCATGCAAGCAGCAGTAGTTTTTTCCTCATTTTGTGTCAAAAATTTCCAAACTAAAGATCTTTTAACACGTACAACGGCCTTTGAAAACGTAGGTAAAGGGGGGATATCATTTTGTTCCGGTAAATCGGTAGCCGGACTAGTAGGGGTAGGGGTCTCTGTCTCATCATCATTTTCCTCTTCTATTTCTAGTTCCTCCTCTAATTCTTCTTCAAAATTAGTAAAACATCTATTTAATGTCTCATGATCTAATTCAGTTTCGAAATTTAATTCAATAATATTTGGTCGTGAACTAAAAGAAGTTTCATCAACATGAGTATAATCATTAGTATTAATTCTAAATCTAGGTGGCAAATGTTTAGAAGTAGAACTACTACTTCCTCCCCGAGATTTTTTTTTTTCAGACATTGGTCTTTTACCACTATTTTTTTCAAAATTCATGCTTAAGTTTAAAATAATTAAATATTAAGAAAAACAAGCAAGATAAATATAACAAAAAAATAAAGTAACTTAAATAAATAAATAAAGAAATTAAAGTTGGAACGAATGTACCGAACGTCTACGTAAAAGTAGACGTATAACCAAAAGCCGAAATTGAGAGATGCCAATTTGAAGCTTGCAATTTACTTCAAAAAAATCTCCGAAATCCGAACTCCAAGTCTCCAACAAATCAATAGCACAAAATAAAAATTATGAGAGATTGAGAATTGAGAGATTTTGTAAGATGTTAAATTGTTAATGTAATAGTCAGTGAAATTTGTGAGTTAAATGAAAGAAAATAGAATATATTTATAGTGTTAAGGGGTTAGAGAGGGAGGTAGGGGGTGTTGTTGGGGCCTTGGGGGTGGGGGGCTGATTTTCAGCCGTTATTGGGCCCCACCCCAATGGATACAGGCCCAACTCCCCAAGCCCAACGTTACAATTTAAAAAAAAATAAAAACTAAAAAGTCAAAATTGACAGTTGGAACCAGTCTGGAACCGGACCGGAATCGGATCGACCGAGTAAAAATCCGGGTTCTGTTTCGGTACCCGTACTGGTATCCTATCCTACCGGTTCCTTACCGGTTCAACCGGTACTGGAACGGGAATCAGATCGGACCGGGCAAAAACCGGTCCAATTACCAGCCTTAGTGTGTACTCCCTCTGTCCAACAATACTTATTCACTATTGACTTGGCACACTCCTTAAGAAACAATAAATAGAATGGTGATTTTACTATATTACCCTTTGAATATAATAAATATAATGTATTTAAAAATGTAATAGAGAGATGACTATAATTAACGATAAGGGTAAATTAGGAACTAAATGTAAAATTATCCATTGATTTCATAAAGTGGACAAGTATTGTTGGACATCCCAAAATAGTATAGTGAACAAATATTGTTGGACGGAGGGAGTATTACATTTGTATTTGAAAATTTTAAATTGGTAATTATCACATTAAACCAATTAACTGTGCCTTTTTTACCCGAATTCTGAAATTTTGGGAATCCAAATTCATCATTTTTCATTATGGATATATCTAATGATGATGAAGATTTATATAATTATATCCTCAGTGAAATAGTATATAATTGCAATGAGTTAGAGCGAGTTTCAATTGGCTTTAAAAAAAAGCTCTTAAATCAAAAATAAAAAGTCAAACTGAAATGACTTTTAAATCAAAAAATAAAAAGTAGGGGAGATCTATTTTTGGTCATTTTTGACTTATTTTAAGTCATTTTTGACCTTGTCAAACACTTTCTAACTCATTTTAAGTCATTTTTGACTTATTTTAAGTTATTTTTTATATTTATCAAATACTTATAGAAATTAAAACCAACTTAAAAATAGGTTTGACCAACTTTTAAGCCAATCCAAACACTCACTTAGAGTATGATCAATTTATCTCTCTTACAAGAAGTTAAAAATGTTACAATTAACTCTGAACCAGTGTCCAATAAAAATGAGACAAACTGGGGGACAAACCATGCAAATAGTGAAACTAAGTAATTAACCAACTAAATGAATAAATAGTATTTTTGGAAATATATATGTAATTGCGTACCTAATTAACTTAACTAACTTCCGTCTTCCTTTTGCATTTTGTATCATATACTATTATTTTGTGAAAAATAGTAAATTATTTAATATGTGATTTGTAATGTGGCCTGTCTTCATGTCATTGGGCCATAGGCATTGGGTATCATTCCTTGGCTGCCACGATATATATGCTATCATGGATTTGTGGGTGAGTCATTATATTTGCGTAGAATTTTCATAGTATAAGGCCAGATGTAGTTTTAAAGTACAAAAAAATATTATAATTGAATTATATTATAAACGTGTATAATTTAGAGTTTGTTTGGATTAACTCATTGTAAATATCGTAAAATCTTACTAAATTAATATATGTGAGATCGTAAAATATTATTTTATAGAAGTATTATTTAATCGATAAATTAATATTTATTAATTTAAAGAGTACTTTCAAATTTAATGAAGGTTAATTTTGATTATATCGAAATTATTGTATCTTACTAATTTATATATCATATTTATTGAATTCACATAAAAAAAATATTATGGTGCAGTTCGAAAATCACTTATCGCATCTAGAACAATATTGTTATATGTTTAGAGGTCCAGAACTTAGAAGAAATTGTGAATACCATCGAAAAAAATAATGTTGATGATGAAGTTGAAGATGATACAATACCTTTGAAACCTGTTACACGTGAGGAAGCACTTATTGCATCAAGAACTCTTCACAATTTTATGGTGTAGTTCGAAAAAACCATACCGGAACTTTTGGCTGCAATAAGAAAAGTTAGAGATGAACTTCAACTAAATTTAAATTTTAACAAAAAGCAAAACACAATATAATCATATTTCACTAAATTGTCTTAGATATATTTGTACTTTTAAAGAATTATTAATTTATAATATTAATGGGACCATGTATTTATGCAAGGATCTTCTGAAAATATATTATCTTATTATCTTATCGAAATGAGTGATTTTTTCCATTAGCCTAAGTCGGAACCGAAGAAAAATATTATCGTAGAGAGATTATTAATTTAGTGAGATTTTATTATAGTTGATAAATTTTAAGTGTTGAATTTCAAAATTTTAAGTGATGAAATCAATTTAACTAAACAGTTACGTAATCGGCCATAGAAGTGCTGAAATAGTTACGTGCTCGGCCATAGAAGTGCTGAAATGATCACTAATAAACATTTGATGTATTTGATTAAAAAAAATATTGATATGTTTTTTTTAAAAAATAAATAACATACTTTAATTAATTCATTATTTTTGCAAGAATTATAAATTTGAAAACTATCTTTGTTTTTGTTAAAATAAAAGGAGGAACGATGAATACTGAAGAGAAAGCTAGGAATTTTATTTTGAAAATTAAAAAGTGTTTATAAACTGAAAAGCCATAAATTAAAACTTTTTAACTTTTGATATTAGAAGGACATAACAAAATGCATGAGCAATAGAAATAATACTACAAGATTTTTTATTTTTTTTGTTTCTCACCCGGTATTCACGTTTCCTAACAAAGGTGACTCCGTACTCAAGGGAACTCGAACCCGAGACCTCTTGATTAAGGATGAAGCAGTACGCACACATACTACAAGATATTCCAATGATACATTATATTAAAGTTTTCACTTTGTGCCTTATTAGGAGGATGAAATCAAATACAAGTCAATAAGTGCAGCATATCTTGAGTAGTTATAAGTTTTCACTCTCGTGGGATGCATCACTATATTTTAAACAGAAAAAAAAAACTAGAGAGTTTTTTCTAAAATTCTATGGAAGTATATTATATATATAATATTATGTTCTAACTTTTACTTATGATTCTTTTTTTTAATGTGTTAATAAAAAAATATCAAAAATTAATAAAACCACATCAATATAAAAGAAAAGTCGATGTGATGAGACAGTTTCACAAAGTTTAATTATTATCATACAAAATAAAATAGCCAAAAAAATTAATACGATATGAATTTTAAAAAAATAACTGATTGAGTCGTATCATAGCCATACACTCCTACTAGGATTGTCGTTATTTTAAACCATTCAACAAATTTGCATGATTGACTTAATTTCCATTTACAGAAACACTTGTAATTTCCCGGAAAATTCATGATAAAGTTCATTTAAGACGAAAATAATTTTTCTCTAAAGCATGTTCCTTGAATATATACGGATTTCTTATAATATAATAAACCGTCCTTGTTGAGTTTTCATACATCTTGGTCAATGTTGACGGATTTCATTTGACTTTAATTTCAAGCCACATATATATGTAATCCATATGATTTTTATCAACATTGCTGAAATTGGCAACATTTAACTTTTGAAGAATTTTGAGTTCCTTCGTAGATGTTTACATTTGTACGATAAGAAGTTAGGGTCGTTTGGTAACTGAATAGAGTTATACATGTATTAATAATGTGAGTATAAATTATGCACGATAAGAATTTTATGAATTGTTTCTGAAATTTAAAATTTTATTAAATTTTCAATATGTTTAAACTGTGAAAATTTAATTGAGTAAATTATTTTTGAAGTTTCACTTGTCTTTAAACTCCTCTAATATACTAAATATAAACAGGGGTTGTTCGGTCCAATTTCTTTTTTATTATTATTAAAGAATATTATTTTCGTCTCAATTTATATGACGTAGTTTGATTGAATCCTGAGTTTACGAAATAAGGGAAAACTTTAAAATGTTTCAAAACTACCTTAGTACACCTTTATGGACTTTTTTTTGCCAAACAAAAGTAGGACCCAACACGAATAAAATGTTAATAGTTAAATTTTGCATTGTGCCATTATTTTTGGACTAACTAAAAAGCAAAACATGTCATATAAATTGAGACAAAAATAGTTAATTACTATCAACTACATAAAATTGGTGGCCAAATTTGATGGATAGCTCAAAAAGTATCATCCTACTTTTTAACCTTTTTTTTTTTTACAAAAAAGCAAAATTGGGACCAATGGCCAGAACGCACTTTAGACTTGATCTCCTCCAACCTTTTTTTATTGTTGGAAAAAACGTCCCCACTAACCTCACTGGCCAATTAATGAATTTTAAAAAGGGCCAAATTCTCCACTATAAATAACCATTATAATACTAAAGTATTTCCACACAATATCCCATTACTAAACATTTCTCTTAGAGCTTTCAACATTTCTTTTATATTAAACCTCATTCCTCTCAAATTTAACTAAACAATTTCCCATGGCTCCTGCTGCTGAACAACCAACTCTATCTGAGACAATAACCACTGATGCATCATCGGAATGCAACAACGTTACCATCACTGGAAAGATATACACAAGACTTCGTCTCGCTACAAAATCTGATCTGTCGCATATATACCAATTGTTTTACCAAATCCATGAATACCATAACTATACTCATTTATACAAAGCCACAGAATCCTCCTTAGAGGGCTTACTTTTTAAAGAAAATCCTCTTCCACTTTTCTACGGGCCATCCGTACTTCTACTTGAAGTCTCTCCCACCCCTTTTAACGAACCCAAAAATACCACCAACGAAGGGTTCAAGCCCGTTCTTACAACATTTGACCTTAAATTCCCCGTGGTGGAAGGACAAGTTGAGGAGTTCCGATCCAAATATGATGATAAGAGTGATGTTTATATTGCGGGATATGCTTTCTTTTACGCGAATTATTCTTGCTTCTATGACAAGCCGGGATTCTATTTCGAGAGTCTTTACTTCAGGGAGAGTTATAGAAAGTTGGGAATGGGGAAATTGTTGTTTGGAACAGTTGCATCCATTGCTGCCAACAATGGGTTCGTTTCAGTAGAGGGAATAATCGCAGTTTGGAATAAGAAGTCTTACGATTTTTACATAAATATGGGAGTTGAAGTATTTGATGAGTTTAGATATGGGAAGTTGCATGGTGAAAATCTTAAAAAGTATGCTGATAATAAGGGCAAAACTGAGGAAGAGAGCAGTTAATTTTAATTTTTTTCGCTTAATTGTATAATTTATCAATTTCTTTGTATTTGCTTTTACTAAAAGCAGTTGTATTATCTCTGTGGTTCGATAAATACTAAATAGTAAAATATTTATCAAATAAAAAGTACTTATAAATTAAAAAATCATAAATTGAGAATGATTGATTTAAGATGTTCAACTGATTTTGACTTACAAGCATTTTAATATAATATTTATTAAACACGTAAATAAAAAAAATTAATTATATTTCAATTTGAGTAGCTTATAGTAATTTATTCTTTTATTGTGATAAGTGATAACAACCACTATTAAAGTTACATCTCCAGTTTGCAGTTACTTTGGTGATGAACGAGATTCCGGTGCCTTCCAACCTTTGACTTCTTTCCATTACAATTTTTTTCATTTAATTACATCTCCAGATGAATCAATGGGCTACAGTGAAGGTACATGACAACTGACATATTTTCTAGTTTAAAAAGTCTTCTTGCAGATGAGAGAAAGTTGTACAAAGGTTTTGGATCCATATATACCTCCTCTGTTTCAATTTACGTGACACATTTTAATTTATGTGATACTCCATAGTATTCTGCCTCTCTTATAGGTCAGGTCTTACCCCCCCCCCCACCCCACCAACCCCTTCATCTTTTGTAACTTTCCTGTTAGATATGAACAAGGTAGGGGTCATGTCAAACCCCCAACACCATAAGAATAATATCCTAGGGCAGTTGGTTTTTGAAAAAAAAAAACGATTCAAACAAGTCTATTTTTTATCGTAAATTTTTCATATATCTTTTGCATAATTTGAATTGTTTATTATTGTGACTTATAGTATTTTTTACGTAGTTTACAAGTATATAAATTTCATTTTAAAAAATTTATATTTAACACGAAATACCGAGCGTTATAACGTCCAATGCTGCCATCTGAATTATATTTAACACGAAATACCCATTTGGAGTCCACAGGTTTGGCATGAGGGACAGATGACACAAGAGACCAAGTGCCTTGACTTTGCAATGCTGAAATCTCTGCATTTATAGCAGCACACCAATTTGGATCTTTTAAAGCTTGCCGAACAGTGCGAGGTTCTATTGGCTTAGGTAGGGAAAAAAGTTGTTTTGGCTTGGTGGAGGTTTTGGTTGTTAGAGATAATTGGGATGGTTTGGTTAGTGGTGAGACATGGGATATATTGAGATTGGCAGAATCACGAATAGTAGCACTTAGACACAACTTCTGAACGGGTTTATGAATGTTACTCTTTGACCGAGTAGTCATGGGATGAGAGGGTTGAATGGTTGAATTTTGATCAAACTCATTTGTGTTATCAGGTAAGGGCGGGTCAGAAGAGGTAGAACTAACAGAGGATGATGAAAGAGAAAGAGACATACCTGAGTAGTGACCGGATGAATTCCCAGTTTCGTTTGATGAAGAATCATTGTCAGGTGAACCGCTGGAAGATATGGGACCAAGGGGCGGTGTAGTAGAGGTCGTAGAAGAGGTAATAGATGAAGGTTGGTCACGTGGAAGAGGAATGACAAAGTGGTTGGGCACCCAAGAGTCAACAGTGTCATTTTGGGGTCTACTTTCTGTTAGTTCAAGAGACATATAAAGAAAAGAGTGTTCCACAAAATCAACATGACGAGATAAATAAAGACGAGAATTTATAGGATCATAACACTTATAAGCACTCTGATTTTGTGAATACCCTAGGAAAATGCAAGGAGTAGAGCGAGGCTCTAATTTATTTTTATTGTAAGGATGCAACCATGGATAACATAAACAACCAAAGACATGAAGTTTGTTGTAGTTTGCTAGAGTGCCATATAATCTGAAATAAGGTGAATCTCCATCTAAAGTTCGGGTGCTGTTGATTAAGTAGGCTGCAGTCATAAAGGCATAAGACCAGAACTTTAAAGGAAGATTGGCATTGTTTAATAATGTGATACCTGTCTCCACAACATGTCGATGACGACGCTCGGCAGTGGCATTGTGTTCAGGTGTGTAGGGAGGAGTGAGAAAATGGGATATCCCATTCTCTTCAAAGAATGAACGG
This sequence comes from Solanum appendiculatum, assembly GCA_018342035.1. Lineage (NCBI taxonomy): Eukaryota > Viridiplantae > Streptophyta > Magnoliopsida > Solanales > Solanaceae > Solanum > Solanum appendiculatum. The sequence goes on along the minus strand of JAGDQO010000377.1, from coordinate 221,699 downwards.
AGATGAAGGAATTCCCCGCCATTATCAGAGTAAAAACATATAATGGGCTTTTGAAATAATTTCTACACAGTTCGTTTGAATTTTGGTAACACAATTGAAACATCAGATTTTCTCTTTAGAGGAAATAGCCAGATATATTTCGTATAATGATCCACAAATATTAAATAATATTGAAAACCATCAATAGAAACTTCTGGTGCAGCACCCCAAACATCCAAGTAGATATATTCTAAAGGAGAAGAACTCTGTATTGAGGAGTTATAAAAGGGAATCTTATGCATTTTATTGCATTTACAAGAATTGCAAAAAAAATTATTCTCTAGAGATGAAGAATGATTCAAAAGTTTCAAAATATGACAAAGAGAAGGAGTGGAGGGATGGCCGAGACGTCGATGCTAGTTGGGAGCTGTGGTGATGGAAGTGGTGTTAACTTGCGCATTAGATATAGCTTGAAGAGCAGATTTGGAAGGCCATGTATGTACACCGTCCTTAGGCTTCCCTGCTACCAGTGGTGCCCCCGTGCAATAATACTTCACAACAAACGAGTAAGGTGAGAAGTCAACCGAAACATGATTATCACTACACAATTTATAAACAGAGATAAGATTCTTTTTCATACGAGGCACATATAAAACATTAGATAAATTGAGAGGGGTAGAGGAAGAGGGTAGAATAGTAGATCTTGTGTGGGTAATCTTGTGAGATTTACCGTCACCAAGCATGACATCCTCACTACCATCATATTCAGAGGGGAGAGAAAGGTTTTGTAAGTCTTGGGTAACATGGCGAGAGGCACCGGAATCAACACGCCAATTTGGATCTGCATTGGTGGATTGTGCAGCAAAGTTAGCTTTGGGTTGCTGATCGTTGGATCGGTTGAAGTTGCTGGAAGAAACACTGGATCCCGTACTTGTGACAGCAGATAAAATGGAAAGTAATTTCCTGCATTGCTTCACATGATAGCCAGGTTTGTCGCATAATTGACAAGTGACCCTGGGTCGATCAATTTGGCCACCAAAATGACCTCCTTGATTACCACTATTTTCATTCCAATTGGAAGGAGGGGAATTCCTTTGATTGGAACGTGAGTTATTGGTATTTCGATTGGAATTCCGGTTGGTGGATGTGAGAGGTTTAGCAGTAAAGTTTACCATGATTGGCGCCACAGTTTGGGATGACCGACGAGTTAAATGAGCTTCAAAGTCAGTCAACTTGTCATGAAGCTCTTGAAAGGTTATGCTTGTTTCACGAGCACGAAGTGCAGAGGCAATGCTATCATACTCGGAAGGAAGGCCATGTACAACATGAAGAAAAACTTCATCAGCAGAGATGTGAACACCAACTGAAGCAAGCTTGGTGCAAATCTCTTTGATTTTCTCCAAATACACAGTAATAGAGAGATTTCCCTTTTGAATAGTATTCAAGTCTTCTCTCAAACTCATTATGCGAGCACGCGACGGCTTCGCATAAGTCGTGGCAAGGTTTTGCCAAAGCGCATAGGAAGTTTTATCATCAGTAATAAATGGCATAATTTTTTGTGAAAGGGATGCAACCATGGCACTTCTAATGAGATGGTCTTGTCGTTTATAGATACAGATGGCTGTGGCAGATGGTGGTTCATTTATAAACTAAAGAAAATCATAGGCAGTAAGCAGTGTTTCCTATTGATATTGCCAAGATTGGTAGTTGGTGGTGGTGAGTTTCAATGGGTCTTGGGCAACTGCGTTGATGGAGATAAGTTGGTCATTATTGTTCAAGGAGATGATGTTAGAGGGTGCCACAATATTTGGAGTAGTTTGGTTTGTTGGGTTTGAGAGGGAATCAGAGGTGCTAGTCGAAGGGGCCATGGCTGCTGGAAGAGAAAAAAAATTACTACCCAGAAAACGTTTTGGCTGTGAAGCGGAATAGCTCTAATACCATAAAGTAGTTTACTGAAGAGATAAGAGATTGATTTTATTAATAATGAATGGAGTATTTATACAAGAGGGTGGATCCATAAGGATCAGGAAGGAAATCAATATAATCAATCAATATAAGTGAGGATCTTTACAGTTATCAATAAGCTAAAAATATGGAAACTAAATATGTAAATAAGTAATGAAAATAATATACAATCAATCTAAGATATATCTCTAATACTAAAGGTAGATGTCAAGGGTATTTGGGGGCCAATAGATAAACGGAGGGTAATTTTGTACCATTTCCAATAGTTTAAGGGTATTTTAGGACCTTTTCCGTTTTAAAATAAAAAATATGAGCAAAAATTGTATTATTACCCCTTCACGCTCCCAACTTTTGTGAGAACACAATTGTGGTAAAATTGACTGAAAAGGATGTATTTATTGTGAATTTAAATAATTTCGTGGAGGTAATAAGATCTCTGCAAACTTTAGATATCTACTTAATTAAAAAATAGGTAAGATTCGATCCCCCTCATATTCTACCCTTTTGATGAAAAACAACACATCTAGGCGATAGCCCATTAATATAAAAAGGTACAAGTTTAAGGGGACTCTATGTATTCTCGCCTATTAAAATTATATATCTAGTATCCAATGTTTATTGACATTGCTAATCGGATTTGTGCTAAATAAATACACTAGAGAAGAATAAAGCTACAAGATATTCCAATGATACGTTATATTAAAGTTTTCACTTTGGGCTTAGGGGGATAAATCAACTACAAGTCAAAAGTTCATCTTGAGTAGTGAGCTATCAACAATTTTTAGTAGCAAGTTATAAGATTAATAGGTATATTTCTTCTCTTATGGGATGGATCATTATCATTGTCGTCTTTCAAGTTCTCCTAATTTATTAGAGTACCTTTTAACTAGTACAAAAACTCTAGAGGGTTTTTACTAAAATCCTACAAAAATGTATGTGCTATATAATATCATAATCTAACTGTTACTTGTAACTCTTGCGTGATGTTTTAAAAAATATTGAAAATCAATTGAACCGTATTGATATCAAGAAAAGCAGATATGATGAGACAATTACACAAAATCTAATCTTTATTATAAAAATAAAATAATCAAAAGATTAATATGTAAATTACGATATACTCCTTCCGTTCATTTTTACTTGTCACTGTTTGACTTGGCATATCCATTAAGAAAATAATTATTGATATATGTATTTTACCACATTACCCCTATTAATTGATGTTTAATATTATGTCTTGAAAAATGATTTGAAGAATAGTATTTAATGCTAAGGGTAAAAGATGGAAAAATATAATTGTATTTTCTTGATATGTGAAAAGTGACAAGTAAAAAATCAAGTTTATTTTAAGAATAAGTGACAAGTAAAAGTGAACAGAGGGAGCAATTTACTCTTTTTTTAAAATAACAGGTTGAACTATACAATTGACACCCCTATTAAAATTGAAACATTCAACAAATTTGCGTGATTGAGTTTCTATTTCCGGATACGTATGTTCCTGGAAAATTCATAAAGAATTAGTTCATTTAAGATGAAAATAGTTTTCTCGATTTTTCTCTAAATCAAGTTCCTTTTCAGTATGAATATATATGGATTCTTATATATTATCCTTGTTGAAATTTCATGCATCTTGGTAAACATTATATTGTCAATGTTGACGATTTCACTTGTCTTCCACATGCACCTTTTTAAAAAAAAATCAATTATCCGGATAGGGTGTGTTGTATAAGCAAAAAAAACTAGGGGGGTAGACCTGACCTCAATACAATACTGATCAGTCACGAAAAATTAGAAGGCTTACGAAATCTACTAGACACCTCATTTATGCAATTCATAGATTATTTATCCATATTGCTGAAATTGTCAACAAGGATAATTTTTTTAAAAATTTTTATTATGAAGTAGGTGAAAGTCTTTTTCATACAAATTCAACATCTTAATTTATTTATTATTATGTTAAGAACAGTCAGTTTATTCGTACAATATTGTTGAAATTTTAATGATATTTTTTTTGCATGGTCCAAGCTAAAACATATCTTGCACCCAGTACTCCCACTACTTGTTTTTTCTCTATAATTTTCCTTTGTTTTATCAATTTATGGTATAGAAGGAAATTTTTTTTGTCTTTGAAGAAATAATTGATAAAAAAATGTTAGGTGGCTCCAATGAGCAAGTAAAATTTATTGAGGCTTCAAAAAAATTGGGAAATAAGTTAAAACATGGAAAAAACCTAGAATATTTATCAGTTGAAACTTCATGAATTATTTATAGAATTAAACTGATTAAAATTTGAATTCCATGAATCATTTCTAAATTTTGAAGTTTTATTAAATTTTTACATTTAAACAGTGAAAGTTGATTTGAGTAAATTATTTTTGAAGTTCTACTTGTCAAAGTTTTAAACTTCAGCAGTACAATATATAAACTTGAGTATTGTTCCGTCCAATTTTTTATTATTATTAAAAAATAGTTAATGATCATTACATAAAAAATTAATGGTGGCCAAATTATGATGGCTAACTCAAAAAATATCAACCTAACTATTCTTTTTTTTAATTAAATAAACAAAATTGGGACAAATGGCATCAATGACTTGACCCTTTAGCCGACTTATGATTCAATATAGATAATATAGAACGCACAGTTATCTCCACCAACTTTTTATTTCGTTGCCATAATTTCCACGAACCTCACTAACCAAATAATGAATTTTAAAAAAGGCACCATATTCACTATAAATAACCATTATGATCCTAAAGTATTTACACACAATATCTCATTACTAAACCTTTCTCATACTCCTTTCAACATTTCTTTTATCTCAAATTTAACTAAACAATTTCCCATGGCTCCTGCTCCTCAACAACCAACTCCATCTGAAACAGTAACCACCGATGTATCATCGGAATCCAACAACGTTACCATCACTGGAAAGATATACACAAGAGTTCGTCTCGCTACAAAATCTGATCTGTCCCATATATACCAATTGTTTTACCAAATCCATGAATACCATAACTATACTCATTTATACAAAGCTACCGAGTCCTCCTTAGCCAACTTACTCTTTAAAGAAAACCCTCTTCCACTTTTCTACGGGCCATCCGTACTTCTACTCGAAGTCTCTCCCACCCCTTTTGAAGAACCCAAAAATACCACTAACGAAGGGTTCAAGCCCGTTCTTACAACGTTTGACCTTAAATTCCCGGTCGTTGAAGGACAAGTTGAGGAGTTCCGGTCCAAATATGATGATGGGAACGATAAGAGTGATGCTTACATCGCGGGGTATGCTTTCTTCTACGCGAATTATTCATGCTTCAATGACAAGCCAGGATTTTATTTCGAGAGTCTTTACTTCAGGGAGAGTTATAGAAAGTTGGGAATGGGGAAATTGTTGTTTGGAACAGTTTCGTCCATTGCTGCGGATAATGGGTTTGTATCGGTGGATGGAATAGTAGCAGTTTGGAATAAGAAGTCATATGATTTTTACATAAATATGGGAGTTGAAATATTTGATGAGTTTAGATATGGAAAGTTGCATGGTGAAAATCTTGAAAAGTATGCTCATAATAACGAGAAAATTGAGGAAGAGAGCTGTTAGTGGTTTTTTTTATCTGCTTAATTGTGTAATTTATCAATTTCTTGGTATTTGCTTTTTCTGAAAGCAGTTGTATTAACTCTGTGGTTGAAAAATATTAAATTGATTATGTATTATATTATACTGTTTTTATATACCACAATAATAATATATTAAGTGTAAGTTTACAAGTTACAATTTGAGGAAAATGACGTGTAACCATATTTATTTTTTCATTTTGTTTCAAAATAAGTATTATTATATATAATCAAAAGAATTAATTTTTTCTTCCTAAATTACCCTTATTTTAATACTCCCTTTGTCCCTATTTACTTGTCCATTTTTGACTTGGCACACCAATTAAGAAAATAATATTTGACATAGTGAGTTTACCATTTTACCCTATTAATTGATAGAATTACAAAATCAAAAACATTAATTCTCTAAATAAATTGAGGGTATAATAGGTAAAAAATATTTTTTTTTTCTTGATTTGTCAAAAATGACAGATAAAAGGTCAAAATTGGACAAGTAAAAAGGGACATGGAGAGTGCATGGAGTTTTACATCATTAAAGAGCCACTTCTTTTTTCTAAGACATTTAATTAAGGATATAATAGTACCATACTTCAAATATTCTAGAAGTACGTAATTTTTTAAGAGGAGTATTTAAGCTAAAAATATCACGTATTTTAGAATGGAAGGAGTAATACTATTGCTCCAGTTGCAGTTTTGTGTTTTTAGATTTCGTGCACATTCTCAACGTAAATCTTCCGTTCCATGTTAATAGAGGTAACCTTCAAACTGGAAAAAAGAGCCAACCAAATTAATTGCAAGTTCTAAAATTTTCTTAAGAATATTAAAAGAAACGAAAAGAAAAGAAAAGAAAAGGCAAAGAGATCTCAAAATTAGGTAACTATTAAATGGTCCGGACTCCTGTTAATGAATTTTGGTTTGATAATTAGTAGACTACACGTATGTTCACACAACAAGCATGTACGTACAATGATGAAGCCAGAATTTTATCGAGAGAAACAAGATATGAAAAAGCAAACACGTAAAAATTACAAAATTGACATTAGAGTAAGGCGACAAAGAACAAGACTAACCTTAACCTTCTAAATTTTAACTTGTCTAAATATGAATGTAGTAGCATCCATACATACCTTACTATGTTTTACTTTCCCACCTTAATTTGTATATGTATTTATATATATTAATGATGATTCTTCAAATCAGACACTAAAGAAAAGGATCGCATTTTATAACGACCAGCTAATATACAAGATTAATGATTCTTGAGAAGAAATTTAAAAAAAAATTAAGACTACGCAGACCTTTTTGTAACGTTCGCATCTCTATGTATAATAACACATCATTAGGGCACTTAAGAAAGACGGCAATATTAGAGGATTTGGTGAATTTCTCCCCTTAGTTGAAAACCAATTGAAAAATCCAAGGTTGTACGTAATGATGATGTGCATATAAGTCATCAATCGATTGTGGTGAGCATTTGATCATATTTCATTGTGAAATTAGAAAAAATATTTTTTATTTTTAAAGTGAAAAATAATATTTAAAATCTATTCAATTTTGTTTGATCATTAATACAAATTGAAGTTATTTTTGAATTTTTGTGGATACGTAATCAGGAGTAAAAAAGTGAAAACACTTTTTTGTTATTTTTTAAATTCTTGAAAATTCTGAAAATCTATTTGAAGTTGAATTTCAAAATTTTATGACTAAACATGATTTTTAAAGTTCAATTTTGAAAAATAAAATAAAAAAAATTCATAATTTAACGCCTCCTCACTTTATCCACTTTAATTTGGTCTAGTCTAAAATAATACTATAAAGTTCTATTTACATGTCTTCCTTGTCATTAACATGAAAAGAAATAAAAGGAAAAAAAAAAAAAGGTCAATAGACACGCTTAGATTTTAGAGAAGAATTTTAAGCCCATCATTGCCAAAATGTACTAAACAATATTTAATGGAATGAATTGCATAAGTGGCCACTAATGCAAAGCACCATCATTATAAAGTGCATTTCACGTAATGGGAGTCGCCTACTTCATATCCAAATTTCCGATCATACGCATAAACGTGAAGAAATGAATTTTGAATTTAACATATTCAGTGAACGTTATGCAAGACTATATAGAGAGAGAAATATTTCATTGATTCATCATGCATGTAGGGTTTATACTTAATTATCACACGTGTATATATAGGGGCTTATCACCTGACAAAAACTATTAGAAAATAAGGAATTAGTGACAAGATAAAATTTCACAGCTAAACTGTAAAAATTTCATACTAATCTCATTTAGCTACGGATTATAAGAAAATTCAATTAGTTAGAAGCTATTTAGGGGATTATCGATAAATTTCGTAGCTAATTTCTTATTTTCTAATAATGAGTGTGGATAACATAACATAGGTGATAGGAACCTAATATATATCGTGATACATAACATGTTGGGTTTGAATTTAATTTTTAATTAAAATGCTTGATTATCTCATCTAAAAGAATAAACAGTTAGAGAGAACATATTTTTTTATTTTCTTATTATATCTTCAATACACTAGCTATTGATTTACAGAAAGTACTTAATTAGAATCAGTAAAGGAAAAAAGAAGTCATAATTCATTCTAGAGAGCATATTCTTTTGATATCTCAAAGTATATATAAACGCAATTAAAGAAAAGTCTTTTTTAAAAAAATTTTTAATTTTGCTTTGATTTTTTTTCTTGGTGAAGTTGCAAAGTCAAAATTGTGAAGTTTTATTTCTCTAAAAAGTCGAATGTTTGACTAATTAGAAGAATGCAGTACCTGCCTTTGCCTAAAAATAGACGAATCTCTCCACCTAATTTTCGATATAATATTATACATATTTAATGAATTTTTTTTAAAAATAAAATAAAATTAAAGTCAAAGTTACTAAAGGTAGTTGCACCCCTGTCTAATATACATATAATAGAATGATATAATCAAGCTAAATCAAGGGGAAAAAAAATTGCGTTAGAGACAATAATCATGTTGAAAAATTGTCAGAACTTTTTTTCATGTCAGACAAGTGTTAGCGGAGAGAGGTATTTTTGGATATTTAGGTTATGTTAGGGGCTTTTTTGTTGGGATATTATAACGGATGGGATAGTTAAGTCTTTTTGAATAGAAAAAGAGAAAATAATCATTTTCCTTATTTTAATTACATGGTTGAAAAGAGGAATTCAAAGTGGAGGTAGTTGAAAATTGAAACTTTGCAAATTGAAAGGGGAGAAAAGAAATTAGTATATTGATAAAGTACACTCGTGCGATAATACTGAATGATGTCTTCATTAAAAGAACTTCGATTTTAAATTAAACTAAAGTATAGAGCTCTAGTGGATTGAATCTTTATAATTTTATTTTTTAAGAAAATAAATGTCACATGGGATAAGGTTTAAAGCCTAAAAGTTTGATTATCAGAAGGTAAGTTTGATTTTGCCTTGGGTGGATATGGTAATCACGGCTAGAAATAAAGATTTTTCCAATCGTAAATCAGTGAGAAATTGATGTTACAAAACGTGATTTTCACTTATTTTTTACTGAATCAGCTCAATATAAAAAGGAAAAATTACCTAACTACACATCATTTTTTTCCTTATTTTCTATTATTCCCTACCTTTTCAAAAAATTACAAAAATTCTTTTTTTTTTCTCAAATTCTCTCTTTTCCAGATACATAACTTCTAATCTTTCAACTCCGCGATTTTCTTCCTTTTTTCAAGCCTATAATCATTCCACTATATCACCAGTTACCTTTAATCACTCCATTTTTTTAATTTCAAATATTTTCTCTTTCCAGTTAATTGATTTCAAGTTAATCAAGAGATAGTTCTTCTTAATTCATTTCTTTCTTTCCAGTTCATCATTATTGTCTTTTCATCTACGAAATTCGGATACATATGGATGATGCTCCATCTTTTAGTATTGGGATTACCCAATTAGTTTCAACTACTCAAAATAGTGTATCTTGTATCTTTGATTGTGATGATGAAGATTTTGTTGAAAATAGATCTAAACAAATAAAAGATCTATTATTCATGAAGAATCCGGAGTTGGAGAAGTCAAAGTCGAAGAAGGATTTCGACTTCTAAATCTATTGTGAAAAACGCTCAAAAAGGGAGAAAATCGGATCAGCTTTATCACGCCCGTCTCTATCAAAGGCGCAAGTTTTCAATGTATCTTGTTTATTATGATTCTTAAAAGCACAAATTTTCAATGTATCAAACAATCTATTATTCATGAAGAATCTGAGATTATAAAAGTCAAAGTCGAAGAAGGATGTATCTTCGACCTCTAAATCGATTGTGGAAAAAACCTCCAAAAAAGAGAGAGAAAGATTGGATCTGGATTATCACGCCATCGTTAGCAAATGTACATAGTCTCAATGTATCTAGTTTATTTTGTTTCATAATTTAACTTTTTGATACAATGACTATGTTTTATGCAATGTATCATGTTTATATTGATTATACGTATATATAACCTAATGTTGGTGATACTTCAACTAGTGAGTTTTATGCAACGTATCATGTTTATAGTTATTATACTGATACATAACCTAATGTTGTTGATACTTCGACAAGTGGAATTTATGCAATGTATCATGTTTATATTTATTATACTGACCTAATGTTACTGATAATTCGACTAATGATTTTTATGCAATGTATCATATTTATATTTATTATACTGATACATAACCTAATGTTGCTGATAATTCGACTAGTAGATTTTATGTTCAATTCAAACGTACTGGATACGTAAGTAATGTATAATGTATCATTTGACATCAAGCTCTATAATGTATCAGTAATATTTAGTTGTTATTTATAGTATGGATTGTCTTATACATTTGTCTTATATAATATGATACAAAAATGTGATAAAATTAAGTATCAGATTCATTCATGCATATACATACAAAAAAAAAAATTCTCATTAGTTCTTGTTAGTCGCTGATATATTTGACTCCTAACCAATGCAATGTACTCGATAACTTGATTGTTGATTCATTCACATATATACTTGATAATTAGTTGTAGTTAGTCGCTGATTCATTCACGCTGATACGTTGGACACTTAGTTGATGATTCATTCATGTATCTAATTGATAACTTAATTATTATTTATTGTGATACATTTATGGATACACTTTATTTCAGCTTACATACACCCTTCTTTCACAACCTTATTGTATCAAATACATTATTATCAACTACAAAATGATACCTTATATAAAAATGTATCTTATCAATTTGAAATCTTCCACAATTGCATATTTATCTTTCAAGGCAAACAATGTATCTTCTTCCAGAATCAAAGACTGAATAAAGATACTCAGATGATGCAACAACATGTTAACATTAAAGAAATTAGTGATACATTCCATAAAACAGTTATTTCTGTATATCAATCACAAACAATCAGACAACTAACTTATACTTAATATCATATACAAAATATAAATATAATCTGATACATACCCTCATTCTTGAACATTTTGATGCTTTTACAACAAATTACATGTATAATGTATCATCTATAAAGTATAATATTTCACAAACACATCAAGATAATAGGAATACAATACATATCAATTTACGTGCAAAATTTACTTATTTAATGTATCTAATTAATAGGAATACAATACATATCAATTTATACAAGATACATAAACACTAATATATCACGATTGATTTAGTCATCTCGAAAACACAAAATAAAAATTGAATTAACAAAACAATATATGTAATTCCATACCTCTTATTGTCAGATCTATTTTACTATGAAATTAAAGCTCTGATCTATTTTATACATTGCAAATCCAGGCTCATGTTTTTTCCAGATTCCTGAATGTCAGATCTATTTTTTTTTCCAGATTCTTCAATGTCTCAGCAAAATCAAAATATTCATGATGTATCTTCTCAATTTTTTTGATAATTTTGAATCAAAATTAAAAGAATCTTCGACGAACTGGGAGAAGAAATTTGAAATCCACCACTTATGTATCGTTCATAACTCACCTCGCTTTCCCAGATTCCCGAATGTATTCCTCATGTATCAGCTATTATTTTCGAATTTTTTCAATCTATTATGATTTGGGTGAGAATTGAGAGAAGAAAATTTGAATTATTTGAAGATGGATGGATTTGGAATAGAATTGAGAGAAGAAAATTTTGAATTTTGAGTTGAAGCTGGCGGATTTGGAAGAGAATTGAGAGAAGAAAATTTGAAATTCTATTTGACTGAAGTTGTTAAGATTTGGGAGAGATTCAAATCAATTAGATTAGCGTGATTTGGGGAACTCACATTCAATTTAATATTCCCTTTCCTTTTTAAAAGCTTAGCTGAATTTGTGATTCAATTTAATATTTCCTTTACTTTTTAAAAGTGTAACTGAATTTGTGTTTAATGTATCGGATATAATGTATCCGACTTGTTTGCTATGTATCCGGATAGCACTAATTTTGAGGGATTTTTGTAAATTGAAAAATAGTAGGGATAAAATGTAATTTGCTCCTTACACTATGGGATTTATGTAAGTTATACAGATAAAAGTGCATGAAAAAAAGATTCCCACTAAAATAGTGAAAAGTTTCCTAATTTTTTTATATGAAAACATTACTATTTTTTCATCGCCGATTTTATCAAAATATCTATAAAAATAATCACTGAACAATTATCATTGGAAATTTCAGCAAAAAAATAGTAATTTTTAATAGTGAATTTATTATTGAAAATTAGGTTAATGATACCAAACGCGAACAATATGATGTCAATGAATTAAATATGAAGACCATAAAAGTAACATTATTTGGTAGTTAAGAATGTTGAACTTCGTTGGTTAGAAAAAGATGAGTTAATATGCAACTTTAAAGATTTTTAATGACAATTGACAAAAAGACAAAATATAATATAAGAAGAAAAACTGATCACTCAAGAATTTTCTTGCACAGACACCTGGTTTAATTTTCATTTTGGTTACTCTTTCATTTTACAATTTTTTGCTGGTTGAAGTTAATTTTAAAATTTTAATCATACACTGAAACCCAATACTTTTTAACAATTTTTCTTTTACATATTTCATTTATTTATATCAATTTCCTTGTTTGTGTAAATCATTTGTAGATAAACAATTAAATCATTCGAATATGTTGATTATTCATCAATTTTAATTTGTATTTCTCCCCTATAAATATTTGGTTACTAATTCATATCTTTTATACTATTTTCATGGGACACATATGCATTGATCGCATGTGTCCAAATACTAGTCTCCTATAAACGTTGAACAAATCATATTTAGAAATGTTATGCCTTTTCAACAATATATAGACGCATTAAATCTTAGAATGACAACCACCTTTTGGAACTATTCATAACATTTCACCTTATAAATATTTGGTTACTAATTCATATCTTTTATACTATTTTCATGGGACACATATGCATTGATCGCATGTGTCCAAATACTAGTCTCCTATAAACGTTGAACAAATCATATTTAGAAATATTATGCCTTTTCAACAATATATAGACGCATTAAATCTTAGAATAACAACCACCTTTTGGAACTATCCATAACATTTCACCTTATAAGAAATAACCTATCCAAGTTTTTAATTATATTTTGAAGAAAAGTCAATCGATAAGAAATGATATATTTATAGCGTCTATGAGAATTTTAGTGGCGTATGCCGGAAAGCACATTATATTCTTTAAGTAAAATGCAAAAAAATAATTAGCTTTATAATCGAAATCAGAAGCGAATTGAGTGAATTGTGCTACTTCTAATTTTAATTTATCAGCTACTAATTAACTCCACTCTGAAAACAAAGATACCAACATTAATAACCAAGTCTAATTTCAAAATTTGAATAGGTCGATAAATAAGAAAATTGTCCATCACAAATGAAATTACGTTAGTAAAAATATAAACCGAAACATTTCACAAACTTCACGAGATAGAAATATTAGAGGTTAAATTGTGGTTGTTGCATAATACTATGCTTAGTATAGACTATAGTCTACTATGTGCATAAAGGACAAGAAGTTGTGACAGAAAAAATAAAAAAAAGAGCATCTTACATAAATTCCACTACTTTAGATTCTAATTACTAGAATTCCCGATAGTTTGTAATATTATTTTTTATATCATATTTTGGCCTCGAGATACATGTATTATTATTGGCGAGATACATGTATCCAACAGTTTTTAAAGCTGAAGTACACAATTTATTAATTTGAATTAAAGGGGGTGTAACTTATTTCCTTAATTAAATGATTAATTGATGACTAATTAACAACCCAACAGATTTACAGGATCCTTGAATATCAATTCTAACAAGTTTTCCTAAAATAACAAAATCATAAACCCAAGTAATTTTAATATTGTACTCTTCATCTTCTTCATCAGTTCCTTCCTTTGTATCTAAAAGTTTAGAGTTCTTTTTCTTCAAATGGTCAGTCACAGTATTGTCGAGGCATTTCCTTACAATTGTCCGCCTGAATCCTACGTCAATTTCTAAAAGGTGGATGATGCATCTTACCATTAATGATACATGTAAACATGTATCTTGCAGCCTAATTTGTAAAAATTTATACAATTGAACTTTAGAAAAATATGAACTCTATCTCAGATACATGTATCAGTATGTATCTCAACTTTAAAAGTTGTTGGATACATGTATCTCGCCATTGATACATGTATCTCGAGCATGTATCTTGCGGCCTAATTTGTAAAAATTTATACAATAGAATTTTTGAGAAATACGAACTTTAGAGAAATATGTATTTAGTATTAATTTTATGTATCAAATATCAATTTCATATGTTATATCCAAAAACATGTATCTTGAATACATCGTAAGCATATACATATATCCAAAAACATGTATCTCGTCCTTCTTTTTCTTCTAGTCAAATTTCTTACTCATCTTCGCTTACGGGTAATACAAAACTATCAAGTATCGATTAGCGATATTGAAGCCGAAGAGATGATCAACGACAATTTTGCATCATAAACAACGAAAGCAGTTCCACGAGTATCCTTAGTTGTGCCAATATGAATCTGCCTTATAGCATCGTACTTGTCGAAGATATAGTACATCTCTTCGCTGATCATGATGTTGAACGGAAGGTTTTGAACGTATAGTACCATGTTAACCTTCGATAGTAGCCGGGTATTGTCCTTTCGGAGACTTCATGTCGCCATAGTTTCGCCGGAATAAGAGAGAAAAAGTTTAGCCTCTTTTACTTAATAGTTTCGCCGGAAGATGAGCAAAAATCAGGTTTGATATTAAGAGGATGAAGGAGAAAAATGGTGGAGGACGTGAGGAATTAGAGATATTGTTGGAGTAGATGATTGGTAGAGAAAGACATTTGATGAGAGAGAAAAATTATTAATTGCAATTGGACCATTAATTTTTGTGTTTAAATGTAAAGATAATTAATCAATCCTAGTTTTAAGGGATTTGTTTATCTAAGTGTATCTTTTAAAATATATGGTATAAAATATTAAAAGTGGTAATATATGTAATTGTTTTAAAGTAGAGGTAAATTTAGTATATGTGGCAGGGATGTATGCCTAGTTAGGTAGTTTCCCCTAAAAAAAAATTAGTAACACATACATATTGTATTTATTGACTGATATTTTTGAATGATTAATTAGTGTGAACAGATTTAAAAAGACCAATTCAAAGGTTTGACCAGCTATTTTTTTCGTATTATTCACATTTGGAACTATTGTATAGTTTGGTAATAGTACGTTAAGTGAAGTAGAGTCTTACTTGTTTGGAATTTAGAGAAAAAAAGGAATTCAGACAATGAAAGCGAAATGCCGCGGCCTTGTTCCAAGTTGCAAATATTTGGTCAAAAAATGTTTGCACTAACTTTCAACCTTGCACACAAAATATATATTGGTTATACAAGGGAAAATCATAATGAGTTTAATTTTTTTTTTTAATTTATCATTTGGTCTTCGATATCTAGATTGAAACCTAACTAATTCAAATTACGCAATATCGATATCCAGATTGAAACTTTACTAATTCGAATTCGCGTAATACTGCGTTGAGTTTGACATTACATAGTGAAATTCATTTTCCTTTTTTGACTTTACTTTAAAAATTGGTGTAATTATTTTTGAACTTTAATATCAGGTCATAATGTTATTTTTCCTCCTTTTTATTCCATCGCGTGCTTTTTTTTTTTGTTGTTGATAAACAAGGGTATTATATTAATAGCTAATATGCTTCATTACAGAGTAGTGGCAGCGAGGCCTAAAGTTGGGGGTGGAGACTAGAAGTAATACTATTACAATATCTCGTAGTAGGCATTGAGCTGATAAGCCGAACAAAGCGAGTTCTATCGAGTGCTTACATAAGTAAAAAAGTTAATGACGTTGAATCATTAATTAGTGAGCAGAACAAAAATATTGTAGAAAAAAAAATGATGTGATCGTGACTATATCAAAAATAATCTTTAGTAGTAATTAATTAACGGTAATTATATAATTGGTGCTAAATATGTATTTTTAGAGGCAATTAACACTCATTGTAAATTGTAAATGTCCCTAAAGCCTACAACGACATTGGATCCAATGGCAATTAACTAATGATGGTAAAAATTTTAATACTCTTTACTAATATGTATATTTATTGCCGTTAAAAACTATTTTTGTTATAATATGCATGTATAAGTAGTTTCATTAATAAGATTTTTCTTCGGATAATATATAAATTTATGTACAAGATATATCACATTTGTGACAACAGAATTAAGTCGATGCACTATTGCATATAAAAGTCTAAAATCATATCTATTTCAAAATTTAATTACATCAACCTTCCCCGTGATTATTTTATATGTAAACGTACTCAAATATCATCCAAGAACAAAAAAGACGATGAAAATATACGTACCACTTTCCTTAATTAATGGAAATATTGACTGTAAATATTTTAATTAATTACTGTAAACTCATTTATTGAACCTTCTTAACTACCCACTTCTGCCTAGTGCCTTGTAAAATCATTATTTTTTCTTGGAAGCTAAGGCAGATACAAAATTATTATATCCTTGAATCAAAAGAATTAGTTTTTTCACACGCTTGAGTTTTGGCACCAATATTAGCATGTTTATTTTGATTAGGCTTCTAATTAAAATTAATCTCACCTACCCATTCATAATAGAAAAATGTTAGGCAACAAAGTTAAGCAGTCACTTTCAAACACAGGGTCAAGACCACATTCATTTGCAATATATTTAATGGACTTTAGAATAAGGCAAGTGGAATATATTGAAGAAACTAACAGGAAAAAGATGGGGAAAAGAAGAGGAAAAGGGTAGTTAGTGCACAAACATTTGGTCTTTAGAGCTATATATATAAGTACTCAAGACGTATGAACAAAATTCACACAGAAATTGGTTTTCCATTCTAACCAAACAAAAAAAAAACTTATAAATTTGTACTTCACGAGAATGGGTAGCCTCTCACTTGAAATGGTACGTACTATTCATATGTTACATGCAAATATATTTCAACTATCTTATTCTTTACCTTTACAAATAAAGCAACCCACAATTAGACAAAATATATTTTTATTTACTTGATTATATCTTAAATTGAATTATGATACTTGACAGGATTTTGAGCCATCACCGATGACACCAAGAAGTTTAGCGATGACACCGAGAAGTTTAGCTCGGCGAAGATTGTTTCCGAATGGGGACAACAAGAAACAGAAGGTGGAACAATCAGGCGCAGGGCCAAGGAAGAACTTACAACTTGAAGTGATGGAGCCTGGATTGAAGAACGATGGTCCCTCCTTGGACACAATTTTGGTCAATTATTTAGACACACTTACCCAAAGAGTCAATTTTCATTTAGGTTATCCCGTGAACATATGTTATGATCACTATGCAACTTTAGCACCACTTTTGCAGTTTCACCTAAACAATTGTGGTGATCCTTTCCTTCAAAACACTGTCGATTTCCATTCTAAAGACTTTGAAGTGGCCGTTTTGAATTGGTTCGCACAACTGTGGGAAATTGAGAAGGATCAATATTGGGGCTATGTTACCAATGGTGGCACTGAAGGCAATCTACATGGAATTTTGATAGGGTAAGTTGATATATATGACATGAGCATATAATATAATTGATTCTATTATTTCAGTGCTCTTAAATTATCTTAATATTATATTTGCAGGAGAGAGCTACTTCCTGACGGAATATTATATGCGTCAAAAGACTCTCACTACTCAGTCTTTAAAGCTGCAAGGATGTATAGAATGGATTCAGAAACAATCAATACATCAGTGAACGGGGAGATGGATTATTCAGATTTAAGAGAAAAGTTGCTTCAAAATAAGGACAAACCAGCAATTATAAATGTCACAATTGGTATATACCTACTTCAACTTCTAAGCTTTTTCTCTTTTCTTTTATGGACTTAGTCATCTTACGACTTTTCTCTTGATGGTTTTTTTTAATTATAGGAACTACCTTCAAAGGAGCTATTGATGATCTTGATGTTATTCTTGAAACACTCAAAGATTGTGGCTATTCACAAGATAGGTTTTACATACATTGTGATGCAGCACTATGTGGTCTTATGACACCTTTTATAAACAATGTAAGTTTCCCTTCTTACTTCTAATTATAAACTCTTGAGTAATTTTGAGAGCGACATTCTAATTATTCTTTGTGCAATTTGAACAGATGATTAGTTTCAAGAAGCCAATTGGAAGTGTCACAATTTCTGGTCACAAGTTCTTAGGATGCCCAATGCCTTGTGGTGTCCAAATAACAAGAAAAAGTTACATCAATAATCTCTCAAGAAATGTGGAATACATTGCTTCTGTAGATGCCACTATTTCTGGTAGTCGTAACGGTTTAACTCCAATTTTCTTATGGTATAGCTTGAGCGCAAAAGGTCAAATTGGCCTTCAAAAGGATGTTAAAAAATGCCTCGACAATGCCAAATATTTGAAAGATCGTCTACAACAAGCAGGAATAAGTGTCATGTTAAATGAGCTTAGCATCATAGTTGTACTTGAAAGGCCTCGTGACCATGAATTTGTCCGTCGTTGGCAACTTTCATGCGTCAAAGATATGGCACATGTTATTGTTATGCCAGGAATCACACGAGAAATGCTTGACAATTTCATCAGTGAACTAGTGCAACAAAGAAAACTATGGTACCAAGATGGAAAAACGACCAAGCCTTGTGTTGCAGATGATATTGGTGCTGAAAATTGTGCATGCTCTTATCATAAGATTGACTACATTAGTCCTTAGAAGACAAACAAGACAAGATCATCTGCCACTTTAAAATTGGAATTTTTGAGAGCTCTCTAATTTGTTTATATGTCTTCCATAAAGATGACATTTTATAAATTCTTTATGATTTCATTTTGATTTTCCACAATGGTACAACCGGACGACATAAATGTAATATTGTTTAATAAAAAATTTTGAACGCTCTTTTATGTTCTTTTATTGAGACTGAGAGAAAATGGAGAAAATATCTACTGTATTGATTGAATGTAACAGTATCTGTACAAGTATATTTATAGACAAAGCGATTAATCTGTAATTGCCTCTAACTACAACTAAACACTGTTAATTAGTTAACTAACTAACTACTAAACATAACTAACTACTGGACAACTGTCCTATACATGTGCAACTCATGTGATCCCTTCAATACTCCCCCTCAAACTATGTAGTGAGAACAAGTTCAACATTCCCAGTTTGCTTAATAGAAAATCATGTTGTGTCTTCCCCGAGCTCTTTGTCAGGATGTCAGCAAGTTGTAGTGTAGTATTGATGTGCTCAGTGTGTATCAAACCTTCTTGTATTTTTTCTCTGATGAAGTGGCAATCTATCTCTATGTGCTTTGTCCTTTCATGATATATTGGGTTTGCTTCTATTTGTACTGCAGCCCTACTATCATAGTGCAATCTCACAGGAAGTTGCAATTTGAATCCCAGTTCTTCAAATAGTCCCACTGTCCACACTATCTCAGCAACTGCATTGGCCATACTTCTACACTCAGCCTCTACTGAGCTTCTTGAGACTGTGTTTTGTTTCTTGGACTTCCAAGATATCAAGGATTTCCCCAACTTCACTATAAATCCACTAACTGATCTCCTACTCATGGGACATGTTCCCCAGTCAGCATCACAGTACATTGAAAGTTGTGTAGAATTTTTCGATGACAGTAGAATTCCAAGTCCTGGAGCATTTTTTTAAGTACCTTACTACTCTCAAAGCTGCTTCCATATGAGACTTCTTGGGACAATGCATGAATTGGCTCGGGTTCTGGATGGTGAAGCTATTGTCTGGTCTAGTCATTGTTAAATACAACAACTTTCCTACAAACTTCTGATAGCTGCTAGGATTTGTCAGCAGTTCATCATCTGCATTCCCTTCACAATCTTGGTCAAACTCCACACTGGTAAGCTTCTGATTAGCTTCCAATGGTGTGCTAGAAGGTTTAAAACTAGCTAATCCCAAGTCTGCAATCAGGTCCAGAGTGAACTTCCTTTGGCACACAAGAATGTCTTGATGATTTCTAGCAATTTCAAGACCAAGGAAATATCTCATCTCCCCCAGGTCCTTGATTTTGAAATGATGATGTAATAAATGCTTGGCTTCCTGAATGCGGGAAGGACAAGAACCAGTGATGACTAAATCATCAACATAAACCAGAATCAAAACCATTTTTGTGCCAAAAGTCTTGGTAAAAAGGGAATAATCATGATGGCTCTGGTGAAAACCAGATGCAACAAGGGCCTTAGTGAGCTTCAAATTCCACAGCCTGGAAGCTTGTTTGAGGCCATATAGAGATTTGGTTAGCTTGCACGCAAGAGAAGACTCCCCCTGCCTCAAAAGGCCAGGAGGAGGAACTATGTAAACCTTTTCCAGTAAGTCCCCTTGTAATAAGGCATTGAAAACATCTATCTGATGTAATGCCCAGCCTTTCATACCAGCTAAAGTGAGTACAACCCTCACTGTAACCATTTTTACTACAGGGGAAAAAGTATCCTAATAGTCAAGCCCCTCCTGTTGAGTGTAACCTTTGGCCACCAACCGAGCCTTATACCTATCCACATAACCCTGAGCATTGTACTTGACTTTAAAAACCCATTTACACCCAATAGACCTCTTATCAGTAGGTAAAGGTGTCAAGGACCAGGTCTTATTGTCCGCGAGTGCTTGCAGCTCCTGGTTCATGGCTTCAATCCACAGAGGATGTTGCATAGCCTCCTCATAAGAAGCATGTTCTCTAATGGTAGAAAGATTACATAGGACTTGAAGATAGGAATCAGACACACCATCATAGGACGTATAGTTTGACATAGAATTCTGACAAGAATGGAGCTGTTTGACAGGCTTATGGACATAATCATGCAACCAGGTGGGAGGCTTAATAACCCTGCTGGATCTTCTTGTAGGTTCTGCAGAAGGAGAAGATGAAACCACATGGTCCATAGTAGTCAGCAAGGTTAGCTCTGTATCAGAAACCACTGGGAAAGAAGGTATATGTGAGGGCATAAGCATCTCTGGAGACTCATCACTAATTACAACAAAAGGGTCTGCATCCATAACATCTTCACCTGAGTTGTGCAGCTGTTGTTGCTGGTCTATCTCTGGAGAAGAGCTGGATAAGAAAGGAAAAATATTTTCCATAAAGGACACATCTCTACTGACAAAAAAGAACTTGCGAGTAAGATCAAATAGTCTGTATCCCTTCTGAGTGGTGGAATAGCTCATGTGGACTGATTTCACAGCTCTGGCACCAAAGTTGTCTCTTGTGTGAGAATGGGTGGTAGCATAGCATAGACAACCCAACACTCTGAGGTGGTCCGATTTAGGTTTCCTGCCAAGGAACATCTCAAGTGGAGATTTACCTTCTAAGGCACTAGTTGGTATTCCATTAATGAGATAAACAACATTTTGGACACAGCAGCCCCAAAACCTGATTGGAATGGAACCTTGGAACCTTATTGATTGAGCTACTTCTAAAATTTACCTGTGTTTTCTTTCAACCACCCCATTTTGTTGGGGTGTGTAACACAAGAACTCTGATGAACAATCCCTGCATTACTGAATAAAGTATGACAAGTAGAATTGAAAAATTCTGATCCATTATCACTTCTGAAAATTTTGACAACAGTTTCAAATTGTGTCCTAACAAGGTTCAGGAAATCTTTCAAGACAACAGGTACATCACTCTTAGACTTTAGTAAGAAAATCCACACCATTCTAATGTGGTCATCCATTAAGGTTAGAAAATATCTATGACCATCATAAGTAGGTACCTTGTAAGGAACCCAAACATCTCCATGAACTAAATCAAACATCTTATTAGCTCTACTAATACTATGAGAAAAAGGCAATCTAGTTTGCTTTTCTAATGGACAAACAGGGCAAACAACACTCTTTGCTTGTTTAGTCAACTGCATTTGCACTACGACCTTGTGGGGAACATGACCCAATCTCTTATGCCAGATGTCAATACTTATGGATGCATTGCAAACTGCTACTGGATGTTGAATACTTCTGGAATGCAAGTGATACAAATCATCTATCATTTTACCAATCCCCTTCACCTGACCAGTGTGAAGGTCCTGCAGCAAGCAAAAATCAGGATAGAATTTCTTAACACAGTTCAATTCTCTTGTCAACTTGGCTACTGAAAGCAAATTCAGTTTGAAACCTAGAACATACAATACATTTCTGATCTGCCCCTGTCCTATCCTACAACTACCAACATGTAGTATAAGAAGTTTGCTTCCATCAGAGAAATGCACATCACCAACTCCCTCACATTTACTAATATCTGATAAAAAGCTAGGGTGACATACCATGTGATTAGTAGCCCCAGTATCCACTATTCAATCACATATATTCTTGTTATCTAGTAAAGTACATAGATTACCTGCCATGTTTGTTGATGGTGCAAAGGTGGAACCCTTGTGGAACATGTGTTGAACCTGTGCATATTGATAAGAGGATAAAGAGACAGTGATGTTTTCATCAGTCATCACTTCAGAGTGTTGCACATGGTCTTTGCCAGCTCCTATTTGGTTCCTAGTGTGAGGTTCATTACCAAAAGGTTGTCTAGCAGTAAAGTGATGTCCACCATGCTCAGTTTCATGTGTTGATGTGCTACATCTGATGCCTGAATAACCATAATAAGAGTGAGGATGACTGGGATGCATGTATGGAGGCCAATATCCAGCTTGAGGAGCCTGAGGAGGAGCTTGAGGAAAACACTGATGTGGACCTGGTGTTGCAGATGATGCATGATTAGCCAGAGGCTTCCTCTTCCCCTTAAAGTTCTCTGGATAACCTATGAGTTGATAGTAATCCAACACTGTGTGGCCAAGCATCTTGCAATGATCGCATTGGTCATTCCAGTTCCTCTTAGGCTTTTGATAACCACGATTAGGGGGTATTCCTCGAACATGACCTGTATTCCTACTTGATCCTCGTGCACTCCAAAAGGCAGTAATATCATTACCTTCCCCTAGAACATGTTTCCCTGAGTAATTGACGGATCTGTGACTCTCTTCTTCCATAATCATGACATAACATTGATTCAGACTAGGCTCATTCGTCTTCATAAGGATCTGTCTCTTAAAGTGTGCATACGTATCATTCAATCCACTCAGAAATTGAAGTATTTTTTGTTGATGCAAATGCTCAAGGTACTTCTTATATCTTGCACAACCACAATTGGGAAAAGGTACAATCGCATCAGATTCAGCCTAAAGTTCTTTCAATCTAGTGAAGTAGGTAGAGACAGTATCAGTCCCCTGTGAAATGGTTGCGATATCCCTATGTAATTGAAAAATCCTCATGCGATTAACCTTATCAAACCTCTCCTGCAAGTCCTCCCAAACTAAGTGAGCGTCAATAGCATAAACAATTCTACTGAAAAAAGGTGAAGCCACAATATTGATAATCCACGATAAGACAATTGCGTTGCATGTGTCCCATTGCTCCTGCAATTCTTTCTCGACCGAGCTCTTCTTGCATGTGCCGACAACGAATCCTAATTTTCTCTTCGCCTGCAGGGCGATACACATCGATCTTCGCCATAAGCTATAGTTCTCAGATCCTTTTAGTTGAATCGGAACTAATACAAATCCAGGCCCATCCGAAGGTCCTATGAACAGAGGATGCTGCTGGTCGATTTTGATTTCCACTATTATTGCCCCTGAACTTCCTTAATTGAAGAAATAACAACAATGAAGAAAAAAAAATGAATCGAAGCACTTGCAGACGCTACGCCGATCTGCAACCTAAGCTTTGCTGATCGTCGATCTGAAGAATTCTCCCTGCATTCTCTTCTAGAAGCTTCTGATCGTCATTTCGAACTCTGATACCATATTGAGACTGAGAGAAAATGGAGAAAATATCTAATGTATTGATTGAATGTAATAGTATCTGTACAAGTATATTTATAGACAAAGCGACTAATCTGTAACTGCCTCTAACTATAACTAATCACTGTTAATTAGTTAACTAACTAACTACTAAACATAACTAACTATTGGACATCTGTCATATACATGTGCGCAGCTCATGTGATCCCTTCAATATCTTTGTATAACATTAACTTATTGTTAATTTATAATTGAAACATGCATGCATTGTAGTCATAACCTCTATATTTATTAGCTACTTTGGAACCTCCTAAAATCGTATTCAAGTAAATTGAATATATATCAAGCTAGGTTTAATTTATTTGGTCGCTATTCAAGCAAAATATCGATCAATATCATTGAAGTTTATGAAATATTATGTATTTTTCAAAGATAGAAAGAGGTCTTAGATCTTAGACTTAAAAGATGAGTGATATTGATGATAGTTAAATAAGATGATCCCCTCCATTTAGTTGTATCTTTGTAAATGTTTTACTGATACAATAGAGGTCTTGTCGAAACCCCCATCATCTCAATAGGTGAAAGCCTAAATAATGATACATGAATTGATTGATGTATAATCTTTGAATGAATAATATAAATAGATTTTGGTATTAAAAAAAGAGTGATAGTTTTGTTGTCCAAAGATGATGAAGATTTAAAACTTGTCCTTCCTTAGGGAGTGATTCTTTAAAGGACAAGTATTATAGTAGATAACAAACTTGTGAAAAGAAATGGTCCAATGGACAACGATTGGCACCCAAAGATAAAAACTTGCTTATGGTGCCGTGGTTGAAGTGTTCAAGCCCCACATGGAAGGTGTAGTTTCAAACCTTAGTAGAATAACTATTTATTTGGGAACTATTCAAGCGAAATATTGATCAATATCATTGGAGTTTATGAAATACTATCTATTTTTCAAAGATAGAGAAAGGTCTTGAACTTAAAAGATGAGTGATATTGATGATAATTAGATATGATGTTCCCTAACATTTGTCTGTATCTTTGTAAATGTTTAATTGATACAGTAGAGATTTTGTCAAACCCCCCATCATCTCATTAGGTAAAAGCCTAAATAATGATAAATGAAAATAGACTAATATATAATCTTTGAATGAATAATATAAATAGATTTTGGTAAAAAAAGAAGAGATAATTGCTTTCAAAAGATATGGAGATTTAAAACTTGTCATTCTTTAGGGAGTGATTTTTTAAAGGACAAATAATATAGTAGACAACAAACTTGTGAAACGAAATGGTCCAATGGACAGCGATTGATACCCAAAGATAAAAACTTGCTCATGGTGCCGTGGTTGAAGTGCTCAAGCCCCGCATGGAGGATGTAGTTTCAAACCGTAGTAGAATAACTATTTATTTGGGCACTATTCAAGCAAAAAATCGATCAATATCATTGGAATTTATGAAATACTATGTGTTTTTCACAGATAGAAAGAGGTCTTGGACTTAAATGATGAGTGATATTGATGATAGTTATATCTGATGTTCCCTTCCATATGGTTGTATCTTTGTAAATGTTTTATTTATACGGTAAAGGTCTAGTCGAACCCCCCATCATCTCATTAGGTGAAACCCTAAATAATGATAAATAAAAATAGATTAATGTATAATCTTTGAATGAATAATATAAATAGATTTTGGTAAAAAAAGAGAGAGAGATAATTTTGCTTTCAAAAGATGATGGAGATTTAAAACTTGTCATTCTTTAGGGAGTGATTCTTTAAAGGACAAATATTATAGTAGACAATAAACTTCTGAAAAGAAATGGTCCAATGGATAGTGATTGACACCCAAAGATAAAAACTTGCTCATGGTGTCGTGGTTGAAGTGCTCAAGCCCCACATGGAAGATGTAGTTTCAAACCTTAGTAGAATAACTATTTATTATGAAAAAGGATAAAACAATATCTTTAAACTATGCGAAATTGAACGAAAAATGTTCTCAGTTAATAATTTAATTTTAAAATGTCTTTATCTCAATAGTTTGGTCCAAAATATCCTTATTGTTACTAATTAATGGGTCAAAAATACCCCTTTTCGAATAAATAAATATCTATTTTTTTCTTTTTAAACACATTTTTATCCTAATGATTATTTTTTAATTAGAAAATATTTATCCTACTTCAATTAGGGAAAGACTGAGAAATAAAAATATTTTCTATATATTAGGAATTTTTAATCATTATCTGAATGAAAGTTAATATATATGACCTATATTATTAGTTAAAGATGTATATGAAGTTATTCTATTTTAATTGTTAAAATGAAATTAAGAAGAAAAAAAGATTGTTTTCTATTTGTTTATTAGTTAATATTTTTATTAGGAAAAAAGATTTTTTGACCCATAAACTTTTCGCCTGGAAGAGGGTCAGTCTCAAAGCAAATGAAAGCGGTTGATTTGATGCTCTCCGGAAAGAGCCAAAATAGCCGCGGATGCAGAGTTAGCACTACCCTGCTTCCATCCCCTATCTCACATTCTTTTCCTATGTCGACGTACCTAACGTGACACACTATATACATCAGCAGAGATCACTACGGATTTGAACTTTAGCTTGTGCGGGCCCCCGTCAATTCCTTTGAGTTTCATTCTTGCGAACGTACTCCCCAGGCGGGATACTTAACGCGTTAGCTACAGCACTGCACGGGTCGATACGCACAGCGCCTAGTATCCATCGTTTACGGCTAGGACTACTGGGGTATCTAATCCCATTCGCTCCCCTAGCTTTCGTCTCTCAGTGTCAGTGTCGGCCCAGCAGAGTGCTTTCGCCGTTGGTGTTCTTTCCGATCTCTACGCATTTCACCGCTCCACCGGAAATTCCCTCTGCCCCTACCGTACTCCAGCTTGGTAGTTTCCACCGCCTGTCCAGGGTTGAGCCCTGGGATTTGACGGCGGACTTAAAAAGCCACCTACAGACGCTTTACGCCCAATCATTCCGGATAACGCTTGCATCCTCTGTATTACCGCGGCTGCTGGCACAGAGTTAGCCGATGCTTATTCCCCAGATACCGTCATTGCTTCTTCTCCGGGAAAAGAAGTTCACGACCCGTGGGCCTTCAACCTCGCCCGCGTGTTAGCTTGCTTGTACTATCGCTCGCCTGCCTGACCTGCTTTCTGGCTAGCTTCTTTATGGCAAGCGCTACCCGTCGCTTGCACTACATTGTCTGACGATAACCTCACTAGCCTTCTCGGCCAGTTAGTCTAACCACAGGGATCCCTTCCTGCTTATCCACCCACCGTAATAACAATGGAAGTATTTTTGCACCAAACTATGAACAGCTAAGACATTTTTGGAGCAAACTATTAACAGAAGATATTTTTATTCAGTTTCATGTAGTTTAAACACATTTTTAAAATCCTTTTCCGTTTATTTTATAAATCTTTCCTATATTGTTCCCTTTTCTTTCTTCTTGATTTTGTTCTCATTCTACTATATCTTTCTATTCACAGTTACAAATCCTTCATCCTCATTCATATTACATTATTATTTCTTATTGTGAATCCCCTCTGGCTCATTTTGAGTAGCTTGATTGGTAACTCCACTACTCAAGTATTATTTTTTTTTTGGTTAAAAGAGATATATTATATTTATAGTTAATATGCATCATCCAAATCAGATGGTTACATAACCCACTATTAGTAGGGCTAAACTTAAGAGGAATAGAAATATTAGAAATATTAGTACTACTAGATACATTATTATGGGGATTTCTTTCTAGGATAACAAAATTATTGCCCCCTTTATCGCCTCCATGGCTTCATTGACAAAAGATGGTTGAGCTTCCCACTTCCCAAAAACAACGGTTAACTCCAATCTTGCTCCCTTTTAGCTAGTAGGTCTGCCATCTGGTTTATCTTCCTAAGGTTGTGCTTGATTGGCGGGTTCTTCAGCTGTTGGAGCAATGCCCTGCAATCATAAATAATGTTAGCAAAGGATTCAGTTCCTTCATTAAGCATTCCTATGGCTTCTTCTGAGTTCAATGCTATTTCAATAGTTGTTAAGTTCATTTGCTGCCAGTTGGAGTCCGATCCATAGTATATCTGTCACGACCCAAAAATGGGCGTCATGACACTCATCTTATCCCACCAAGACAAGTCAGCTAAAATTCAACTAATATGATAAGTGCGGAAGTAAAGAGAGAAAGTCTAATACTATAAAATAATGCGGAAACTTATAATCAACTTAAATATACCCCAAAACCTGGTTGTCACGTGCACAAGTCTCTAATGTATTACAATAGATTTGAAAGAAAACACTAGTCTCAAATGATGTTGTCCCTAAAGTAGAACAAGATCATGAATAGGAGTGAAAAGGTATGCTGAGATGACAATCAGCTACCTCACAAATCTCCATAGGAAGCCTCGGACAAGAAGATAAGAGGAAAGTATCATGAAGATCCGGGCTCATAACCTACAAAAATGTAGAAGCAAGGAGTAAGTACCAAACCACACGGTACTCAGCAAGAAAACTTCAAAACACAAGCTAAGGGTAGGGAATACGGGTACTCCTTACACCTCACCCGAACCTCCACAACTACAACCTGCATAAAAACCAGTCCAACTTAATAGTTCACAATTTACACAGCACATAGCTCAACCTCATCACTTTAACAATTACATATCAACAACACATGAGATTAAATTCACAAATCACAAGTTCCACAGAAAGGCACTCACAAGTTCACAAATGATAAAGATATGCAATGCAATGAAATGCAATGTCAAGTGTAGTGATGCATGTCTGACCTAGTGATACACACCCGCTGTCTCTCAGTCTGGGACCCATGGGGGACATATTTGTCCATGCATCCGTCGCGGCGTGCAACACGATCCTCGATAATGAAATTCATCGCGGCGTGTGATATGTCCCTCGATAATAAAATTCGTCGCAGCGTGGACACGACCCTTGAATCATAGTATCCATCGCGGCACGCGACACATCCCTCGAATCATAATATCTGTCGCGGCGCATGACACGTCCCTCGAAATAGGGCTGTTCAAAATCGAATCGAAATCGATAACCCGAACCGAAAAAAAGTTATTAGTTTATCAGTAATGGGATATTGGTTTAGAGGTTTTGATAACGGTTTTGATTTTTTTTGTTATCGGGTTATCGATTCTTAACGGTTTGAGGTTTTTTTCTTAATGGGATAACCGATAACCCGATAGTAAATTAAATAATTATACTTATATCATTTTGTATATAAAATCCTTGACTTAGTGTTTAGTTTCCTACTTTTATTTCTGGCTATCTCAAACTCTTGGATATTCTACAATGTAAAAGTGTTTGCTTCAAAATCGAACCGAACCGACCGATACGCAGCCCTACCTCGAAATGGTACATCCTCTTTAATTTCTTATTCTTCTTCAATTCACATAACACTTGTCACAACCATGTTTCAGAACCAATGTAAATAACATGTTCACATAAATAATGAGGAGATGACCATTTTCATAACAATGCACACTTCACAACAATACAATCGTGATACAACATCAACAATGAATCAATAAGCCTTTCAAACCATTCTCAACACATCACACACCAATAATTAATCACATTGTCTTTTATTACCCCTTTTTCATCATTAAAATTATTCAATATGGACAAGTCAACCCATTACCAAGTACCATTACTTTCCAACACATACCACAAGGAAATACACGAATTCTATACACTTAACAAGGGTTGAGAAATCTACTTGCCACAAATAATTAAACAATCACTTCGGGACTTGAGCCTTCCCCTTTCATTAGGCATCCAACTCAATGCAATCTATTGTAGCTTCGTCACCATCTGATTGTGCCGAGGTTATGCGAGCCGTCCTCCTTATGAGGTTTTCTTTTCTTTTAATAAAAGAATGATCTAAAATAATATAGGGTATTAACTTAAATTATATTATATTTGAACTTGGCCCATTAACCACCAACTAAATTGATTATTTAAAATCATCCACTAATTAAATATCCGTAATTAAACGAGTAATCCAAAATTCTCATTTAAAATTCAAGGGAAGAGTTTTTAATGAAAGAGGAAGGAACAAGTTCTCAAAATGACCTTACGGGTCATTACAATATCGCCAGTAGTTTAGCTTGAACTGAACTTAAAACGCTGATCTTGATAGAGAAGCCTATCACCCAATTTCCTCTGTGATCTCTGATTACGCCTCGAGCTCCTCAGTTACTAGTTTAATAATCGAAGGAGCCGTCGACATTGAGTTTTAGTCCTGATCATGGAGCTTCCCAATGACTATTTGGTGGAGCTTCCCAATGACTATTGGGTGTTTCTATATGCTGCTTATTCACTTTAGTGGGTTGGTTTGCTAAGTTGTAGTATTCCACTGCTCTTTGATAGGGTAATGATATGTGAATGTCTTTGCTTTGTTTTAGATGATTATTGTTGTTACATTGGAGCCATACATTCCATAAGCAGAAAGGGAAGACCAATTGCCAGTCAAAGAGGCAGTCCAATGTGACTTTAATGTTTTTCATGGCTAAAAGCCATTGTCGTTTTTCCATGACTTCTATATTGCTAAATTCTTTTAGGAGACCCAGATAGTCCCAATATTTTTTGACTGAAGTGCATTCTAAAAAGATGTGCCTTACAGATTCTTTCAAATCACACGTTGCGCAGTTGGGGGATATGTCAATACCAATTCCATTTAGGTATTTACATGTAGGTTAGTCTTTCGTGGTGGCGTAGCCATAACAAATTTTTTATCTTATTTTGGGCACCTTAGTTTCCAAATCCATTTGTAGTTTTTTTAGTCCGATGGGTGTTTTCTTTTTTGGTATTTTTTTAAGTTGTTATAAGAGGAGGAGGTAGTGAATATCCCCTTGGTGTTCTTCATCCATATTGGGTTGTCTCTCCTGACCCCCGTTTGAGGTATCGTGATGTCCGATATTTTCTGTCTAATACTATGGGGAAGGTTGTTTGTAAGGTTGTTGAGGTTCCACTCTCCTTATATGTAGCAACTCACCTTTTGGTTTTCTTCATTTTGCTCCAAAGGGCCATGTAGGGCCTCTCTTAGAGTAATGAAGTTGGTAATCCAATTACCTGTTTAAAATTCAATATTTTCCCAGTTCCCTAACTCCTAGAATATGCATTTTTTCACTCTTGCCAGCCTATTAGTACATTTCTCCATATATTGCTATGGTTTTTTTTGGAGGATCTTAAGAGTCTTGTAAAGGGTGATTTTTTGAGTGGACACTCAATATGGTAGATGCCCAAAGTTTTGAGGGGTTCTTAAAGGTTTTCCATACTAGCTTATGGAGTAGAGCGTTATTTTTAATCTTACTTTTTTTGTAGACCTAACTCTCCTAGTTTCTTTTGTTCTGTAACTACTTCCCAGCTAAGTAGGTGTAATTTGCGCTTAGTGTCAGTAGTCCCCCATATAAAGTTGCGCTGAATTTTGTCAATCCTATTGGTGATGCTTATTGGTAGTATATGGAGTTGCATGACGTGCATGGGAATACTATTTAAACATACTTTGTATAGGGTCGTCCTTCCGGCTAAATTTAGGAATTTGGTCTTCCAACAAGCCATCTTATATTGAAGATAATCCAAGATAAATTGAAAATCTTGGTGCTTTATTTTTCCTGTGTGATGGAAAATCCTAGGTATTTCCCAAATTTGGTTGTTTGACGAAATCCCATTATTTGATTAATGCTTGTTTGATGTTGTTAGGGAAGTTATTTGAGAATAGAATAGTGGATTTCTCATTGTTAATACTCTGACCACTTACATCAAAAAAATGTTTGAAAGTGTCTTGAATAGACTGTCATGATTTTAAGTCTGTTTTAGACATCAGGACTAAGTCATCTGCGTAGAAAAGGTGCGATAACTCCGGTCCCTTGCCAACAATTATAATTGGTTTCCAGCTCTTCTCATGTAGAGATATGTGAATACTATTTGAGACGAACTCCATGCATATCAAGGATATATATGGGGACATAGGGTCGCCCTACCTATTGCCTCTAGATGGTTCAAAAAGCTCAGTTATAGTTCTGTTTACCAGGACAGCTACCTTGCTAGTTTATATACAGGACATTATGATACTGCTAATTTTTGGGGGGAATTTAAGGGATTAGACGGTGTGATAGACAAAGGACCATTCAATTTTATCAAAAGTCTTTCCGAGGTATATTTTCATAATCATATTTCCTTTCATTCTTTTGAATTAGTTAACTAGTTCCTACACTATAATGGCATTGTCTGTAGCCTGTCTATTTTTTAGGAAGATAGCTTGAATTGGACCTACAAGGAGGTTCATTAAAGGCTTGATGCGGTTAGAGATGATTTTGGTTATGATCTTATAGGTCGTATTGCAAAGACTTATAAGTTTGAACTCTTTTAGTGACGATGCATTTTTTGTTTTTGGTATCAAGCAGATATGAGTAGTGTTTATCAGAGGGTTGATGCACCCATCATCCCAAGTTTTCCTACAGAGCTCTATAATGGAAAGCCCTACGATATCCCAGTACTTTTGATAGAAAAAATGGTGAATTCCACCTGGATCTGGGGCCTTATTTGGTTGAAAAGATTTAACTACTTCCCTAATTTCTTTTGTGGTTAGCTCCTCATCAAGGCTTGTTAAATTTAGGTTTTGACAAGAACTTATGGGATGACTTTGGTTTCTCCGGAGATTGAGTGATTGGATTTAAATAATTTTTTTAAAAAAATATGTTGTATGCTGGATTATATTTTCTTGTTTGTGTATCCAACTGCCATCCTCTAATTTAAGGGTCGTAATTCTATTCCTTCTCCTATTTAGAGTGGATATGTGGAAGAACTTAGTGTTCGCATCTCCTTGGTTAATACAGTTGACGAAAGATCTGAGCTTCCAAAAGTCCTCTTTGAATTTTGAGATGTTATATTCAATAGTTAAATTTTGCTCGAGATCTTGTAGGAATCGACTGGAAGTGTAGCTGGGGTATGATTGAATTCCCTGGAGTCATCCTAGTATTTGACGCTTTTTTTCTAAAGATATATCCAAATGTTGCTTTACTCCAGTTGGTGGTTTTAGACTCAAAGGACTGTAAGACTTTTAGGATCTTTGTTTCTTTCTCCCAAATTGACTCTACTATATTTTTTAACTCTGGATGGGCATACCACATAGTCTCTAATCTAAAGAGTCTATTATTCATGTTGAATGGATTTTTAAAAAGAGAGATTAGTAGATGACAATGGTCTACATGGCAGATGGTACACTTGAGCATCGGGATAATTTTCTAGCCACTCATTATTTGCTAGGAACCTGTCTAATCTTTCATATATTAACGAAAATATGTTTTTAAACCTCTTATTAATCCATGTGTATTTACTCTCTTTAAAGCCCAAGCCTATATAAGCTGACAGTAGTTTATGATATTTAAGAGGCCTTTTGAATGTAAGCAGTTAATAGGATTCCCACCTTTTTTTTGGGAGTTGGTTAGGAGTTCTTTAAAGTCTCCTCCGATAAGCCACCGACCATTATAATTATTTTTTTGTCTTTTAGATTTTCCCGTAAAAGTTTTATGTTGCATGAATAAGTAGTAGCATAAACACAACTGAATAACCAAGTTTTTTTAGAATCGTATACCTTTATCATTGCGTGCACCTCTTGCGTAGTTGTTTCGATTTTGTCAAGCTCCAGAAAACTGTCATCCCACAACACAACGATCCCTCCTGAGTTCCCATTCGCTGGGACCTCTATCATGCGATTGAAGGGAGAGTTTTCGAGGAGGGGCTGGTGGCACTGCATTTTAGTTCCTAAGAGAGCTACTAAAAAAGGTTTATGCCAATCAATCAGTGATCTAAAGTTTCTCCTAAACTCAGGGTCGTTACACCCTTTACAATTCTATATTATTATATTCATTGATCTAGTGTTCAAGTTGCGTGGAACGATTAATGGTATATTCCTCCTGGATTCTACTTGTATCTCTTGATCTCTCAGTAGGGGGTTCATTATTAGGATATAGTTCCCTATCTTCCGATTCATTGGAGGCCTTATATCTAGCAAGCTTTTTAGTAGATTCGGATGAGATATAATGATAAATAAAATTTGTATTTATTTTCTTTAGTACTGTTATTTCTATTCTCGTTTGTCTCATTAGTTCCAGTGTTTCTTCTACTTCTTCGGTGTTTGTAGTAAGATGAGGGGATGGGGGATTGAAGTGAGGGGGAGTTGGTACCTGAGAGGATGATGCCTAGAGATCCCATTTACAATATCACTGGAAAGGATTCCCCTTGCTGGTAAGAGGGTTGTAGTGGGGATCCAGCATCCAGTTCAGTGAGGGAGATGGAAAGAAAGGAACTTCCCCTTGCTGTGTTTCAAGATGGTGGAGAAGTGGAGTCTCCCAGGTCGGGATATTGAAGAATGAAAGGTGGGGGAATGGGTAATCCATTTGAGGTTGTAGTATAGTGGACAACAAAACCTAATGGTTATAGGTCTCCATCGCCTACCTAGCTATGAACAATGGGTTTTGGACCACTATCGCCACTTCCCTCCCCTCTAGTATCACTCTGAATGAGAACGAATGCCCTTGGAGACTCATTTCCAGCCAAGACATTGGTATTTCGTTTGGGGATGGAGCCGGAGTGGTGTAAATCTGGGTTGATGGGAGTAGTGGTGGAGGGTTCTGGAGATTTTGGGAGTTGTTGTTCATGTTTTCCATTCTTGGAATAGTCACTTGGTAGTGAGTTTGAAGTAGCTGAAGTCTGGCACAATGGCGATTGGTTTGGGAGCTTAAATGTAAGCAAGACATTTTTATCTATTTTTGGATGGTTAATAAATATAGACTTAAAGGGAATATTTTGGATACTTTCAGTGACTTTTGCTTTATTTAGATTATTCGTACTAGGAAGAATAAAATCCGCCTCTACCTTTAATGGGTCTAAATTTGAAAAGACGATAAAAAAAAATTAGTATTTATTATTTTATTTTCACGTTGAAAATGATGTTTGAAAATTAGAAGTTTTCTGATCATGAATTTAAATTGGTTGGCTAGGGACTGGATGTCCAAAGCCAAGGGTCGCTCCGAAACAGAAAGGAAGGCTAGACTATCCATACTCAATGTCTTCCGGCTCAAGGTGTGGTTAAAAGTTGGTCAAGAACTCTATCCCCTTCAGATATTCAAAGTTTCTTGGGTTTGGTTGGTTATTATAGAAGGTTTGTGGAAGGGTTTTCTTCGATTTTCTCTCTTTTGGAGTCAAAGATGAAAAAGAGCAAAACCTAGCAGAATATAAGTCCCAGATATCGCACCCGAACTTGAACCTGACCCTAGACCCAACCTCGACCTCGACCCGAGACACAACCCCAACTCCAGACCCCAAACATCCAACTCAAGATTTAATTTTTGAAACGGAATCCAACCCCGACATTCGACCTGAGACTCGACCCCGCCTCGACACCTTCCCCCGACCCTGACACCTGGCTCTAGACCCGACTAGAGACCCGGCCTCGACATATTTGTTTGTTTGTTTTCTGAACCTTACTGTCTTCCAGGGAGCATCCTTTTCAGGAATGGGTTCTTGCGTATCATTTATTTGAGTAATTGTTTTCTGCCGCATCCATTGCCTCTAGAATATCTAATTTGGTTGTCATCATACGTTTGCTATAGTTAATTTGTGTGTGCCCCACGCATCCGCGTCCAACACAAAGGATTCTGTTACGAATCTAGCCACGATGGAGGACCCAATTGATATACTGTCAAATTACATTTGGACCCTGGCTAAAGGAATGAGTATGCATGTGCACTAAAGATGCCTACATATTCAGAGGAGGAACTACATTATGCTATGAGTTATGTTATTTTCTTTTAATTAGCTATTTTGTAATAGCAGTCTGGAATCTCCCTTTTCTATTTTTTCTTTTGTTCTTTTATATCAATACAAACCTTCTTAGTTTGTTACAGATTCCGTCTCCGTCGTAGATGATTTCTTGTTTAAGATTGCCTATGTTGATGTATGTTTTGACCGATGTGCCTATTGGGACTTCCACACATAATCCCTCGCAGCGTTGCAGACATGCAAACATTCATTTTGACTAGGTGCCCCATCTTTTTGCCAATAGTTGCTAGGATTTTGTGGTCATAATATTCTGTGGGTAGTCTTAGCCAGATTGCTTACTAGAAAATTCGATTGGCATCGCTTTACGGAGAGGAAGAAGCCATTTATGAACCATGGACCGCCGTGAAGTGCTCTGTGCATACTTCCTCTTTGAGGAATTTCACCGTGTAATAATCATACCTCAGGTCGATTAGTAGGATTTTCTCATTTGTTTTCCATAGGGATGATAGTTTATTTTTTAAGTACACGTGGGTGATCTTTTTCCCCAGTAACTTAATTATCAATGAGTATGCCCATGGATGTTATATTCTTGTCATTTCATCCTTAAGACAATTTAATGGTTTTATCATCCGCCTTGTTCATGGGATCCACTAATGTGGACTTTTCATTGGGTTCACTTTGTTCCGTCAGCATGGCTTCAATTTACCCTATTGATTTCGAATTGACTGGCCGAGATAATAATGGGTATGGGTGGCTAAAACATTGCTATAGGATTTTCCTACGGTAACTTTAGAGGTATCTAAATCTTGTTGGCTTAGAAAATAGTGCGTCTCAAAAAAATAAAATATTTTATTTTAGGGGAAATTACATGTTTAGCAAACATATACTAGTTAATTAGTCATCATAGCTATAGTTTTAGTTAATTATCACTCGCGACTAACATTCAATGATAATTATGTGGGCTAGGGTTTCGAGTTTGTATAATTCGGCATTTATATAATATAATTTGCATAAGTTTTATATAATATAATTTGTATATCTGCTTAAAGTTCAGATGTTTGTATTTGTATAAATTCGTTATTTCGAGTTTATACAAAAATAGCTCAATTATACAAATGTATCCGCAAATTATACAAACGTGACAACTTAAATTGTAGCTACATCCCGTAATTATGCAAACTATAGCTATGAAGCATAATTAAGTTTATTATAGTGGCTATTTGCGAAAATCCTCATTATTTTAAGTACTTGTTTTAGTTTCTCTTATATTAACTAAATTATAGTTAGTGATGTAATTAATATTCTTATAATTAGATAATTATTTTATCATGTTAAAATTAAGAAGCTCGTAGGCAACTTTGATTTGACTCAATTCTATTTTATTTGAGGAGTTGAGACATAATCTCAACTTCAAGTATCATCCTAGATGTGGAAAAATGAAGTTGGTTCACATATGTTTCACGGATGATTTACTGATATGTTGTAAAGCAAAAGTATAACTGAACGATAAAATAAATGATGTTTCAACATCAAAACTATGCAAGATAGCTACAACATTTAAAACCACAACCCATATCACTCTTTCAAGAGACAAGTTGATATGATTGTTCAAAAATCCGCTACATCAGAATTCAACACTCATTACAAAATTTATAGTTCTTTAATCGATTATTATCCTCACACCATCTACACATATGTGAACTGTGTCAAACAAGTGGCAAACTTCATCTATGAGGTAGTAATTTGTTGGGAAAGGCAAGCACAAAATAAATGTGCACGACAGGGCAATAGCGGAAGAATATCCAAGTCAAAACTTTCCCTTTCTATTTGAACCAAGAGAGGACAAAATAATGCAAGTAAACACTGTTTGGGGCAGCAAGCAAATCAACCAAAAGAAATATAGCAAGCAAACAAAATCAACACGAGACACCAAATTTAACATGGAAAACCTTTTCGGTGTGAAGAGTAAAAATCACAAGGCCAAAGCTCCACTATAATCAACAAGAGTTACAAAAGTTTTCTCCAAAATGGCCACCAACAAAGTGTCAAACAATGAGCAACACAGCTACAAGATAGCACCAAAAACTAGAGAAATAAAAGGAGCAAAATCACCAAATCGCAGTTACTGTTCACGAGCAAAAATATGGAGCTACAGGACTCCAAATCACCCTCTCTCAGTTCTCAATCAAAGATTAAGTTGAAAGGAACAAGCTGTCCGAAAATCAGCTCAATTGGACAAGAAACGAAGCGGGAATCGCGATTTGAAATTGGCTGCTAGGGCTTATGCGAAAATCTGCACTTTCTCTCTATATGGCTGCTCTCCTAACTCTTGTGATTCTTCGAAATAAG
The DNA here is from genome assembly GCA_018342035.1 of Solanum appendiculatum. Lineage (NCBI taxonomy): Eukaryota > Viridiplantae > Streptophyta > Magnoliopsida > Solanales > Solanaceae > Solanum > Solanum appendiculatum. Next base: position 183,551 of record JAGDQO010000377.1, on the reverse strand, counting down.
ACCTAAAATAAAGTCTTACAAATGCACCATAATATTGGGTTTATGGGCAAAGTGGACTATTCCAATTGAGCTCAAATTTATCCACAAAGGAAAGGAAGGGAGACCCAAAACATTGGACTTTAATTTATCCACATAAGAAGGGAAAAAAGGCCTAAAACCCAACACAATTTGCTACATTATAGTTGTTGTATCTCGAATTCCAGAGATACTAGAAATGTTCTACAGTCTCAAAACTTATATTTACATCTTTTTCTCTAGAACTCTTCGCTGAGGAATGTTATGTCCCAACAACTTGCATTAATAATATTTTGGACTAGATCTCATATTCAACTTTTTGATAGTACGCAACAACTCCTTAATTAGCTGATTTTCAACAATGGGGGCTAAGAAGAATGTGATGAGGTGATATAGGCGAAGTCAGAATTTTAATTTTATAGGATCTAAATTTTGTAACGATGATTTCAAGTATTAATTAATAACAGATTTCTAAACTTAATATTTATATATATTTAGGGATCGTTTGATAGAGTGTATAAGAATAATGCTAAATAAAGTGTATAATTAGTACTGTTTGCATTAGTAATACAATTCTTCATGTATTAGTTATGCTTGCTCTAATTATATAAAGATTATTTTTATGCATTGTTTGGTTTGGTGCATTAAAAATATCATGCATTGTATAAAAAAAATTATTTACAAAGATACTCTTCACAATTATGGTGGAAAAGATATAAAAAAGGTTTTGAGGGGCAATTGAGTCTTTAACCATGATAATGCATACATTAAAACCGTTGCATTACTAATACCTAGAAATTCATGATATTAGTAATAGACACCTTAATACACAATAGAGTGTATAATTAATGTATTAGTTATACATAAAGATGCGTTAGAGTTATTGAGAGAAAATATTTTATGCTATTTCACTTTTATTCAACATCTTATTAGTAACACATTTGTACGAGTAACATCTTTAAATCATAATTCGTGTGAATTAACAAAGTCATAAAAAGACCAATTCAAAGGTTGACTTGTGTGTGTGAAAAGCTTCAGTACTGACCAATTCTGGAATCTTTAGTAAGCTATTATTGACATTTGGAGTTGCATCTTTGGCAGAGTGAAGTAGTTACATTCCCCTTGTTTGGATTCACAGAAATTATTTATTCTATCATTACCTTTTTCTACCGGTTGTAAAAAAGGTTAGAAACAACCAAATAATCACTGTTACCTCTTTCATCGAGTTAACGAAAAAATAATTACTTAAATAGATTGAGTGACTTTGTATGAAAAAAGTTCATAATTGAGTGGTCATCACAAATATTAAGTCCTCTTTCATCCAATCTTCTACTTAGCAAGACCATTAGTTATAATTATGCAAGGAGGACAGATAATTACTAACATTTTAGTGGTTGTAGTTAGATGATTGGCTGCTACCCAAAGCGGTATAATTCTATTAATAAAGATTAGTAAATTGTTTACACACTCATATTGTGGCACTAGCTAGTCTTTACATGTTTATTGGGATTTGGCTTTATATATCTCATAAGTAATTAATCTCACCTACCCATTGGGTCTCTAATTTTTTTAAGAAAATAACAAATCACCTACCCATTTATAATAGAAAAACCTGTGTCAAAGACATGTGGTCAAAACCACTTAGGGGAACTCGAAAAACTGCTAGTGGGGATACAATTGAAGAAACTAACAGGAAAAGGAGAGGAAAGAAGAGGGGTGGTTGGTGCACAAAACCTTCAATCTTTTAGAGCTATATATAAGTACCCAACACATATGAACACATAATTCAGTCAACAATTGCTTCTCCATTCTAATAATTAGCAAACAATAAACTTAATTTCTCTGCTTCACGAGAATGGGTAGCCTCTCACTTGAAATGGTACGTACTATTCATATGTTACATGCAAACATATTTCAACTATCTTATTCTTTACCTTTACAAATAAAGCAACCCACAATTGGACAAAATATATTTTTATTTACTTGATTATATCTTAAATTGAATTATGATACTTGACAGGATTTTGAGCCATCACCGATGACACCAAGAAGTTTAGCGATGACACCGAGAAGTTTAGCTCGGCGAAGATTGTTTCCGAATGGGGACAACAAGAAACAGAAGGTGGAACAATCAGGCGCAGGGCCAAGGAAGAACTTACAACTTGAAGTGATGGAGCCTGGATTGAAGAACGATGGTCCCTCCTTGGACACAATTTTGGTCAATTATTTAGACACACTTACCCAAAGAGTCAATTTTCATTTAGGTTATCCCGTGAACATATGTTATGATCACTATGCAACTTTAGCACCACTTTTGCAGTTTCACCTAAACAATTGTGGTGATCCTTTCCTTCAAAATACTGTCGATTTCCATTCTAAAGACTTCGAAGTGGCTGTTTTGGATTGGTTTGCACAACTTTGGGAAATTGAAAAGGATCAATATTGGGGCTATGTTACCAATGGTGGCACTGAAGGCAATCTCCATGGCATTTTGATAGGGTAAGTTGCTATATATGACATGAACATATAATATAATGAATTCTATTATTTCAGTGCTCTTAAATTTTCTTAATATTATATTTACAGGAGAGAGCTACTTCCTGACGGAATATTATATGCATCAAAAGACTCTCACTACTCAGTTTTCAAAGCTGCAAGAATGTACAGAATGGATTCAGAAACAATCAACACATCACTAAATGGAGAGATGGATTATTCAGAATTAAGAGAAAAATTGCTTCAAAATAAGGACAAACCAGCAATTATAAATGTCACAATTGGTATATACCTATTCCAACTTCTATCCTTTTTCTTTTTTCTTTTATGGACTTAGTCATCTTACGACTTTTCCCTTGATGGTTCTTTTAACTATAGGAACTACTTTCAAAGGAGCTATTGATGATCTTGATGTTATTCTTGAAACACTCAAAGATTGTGGCTATTCACAAGATAGGTTTTACATTCACTGTGATGCAGCACTATGTGGTCTTATGGTCCCTTTTATAAATAATGTGAGCTTTCCTTCTTAATTACTTCCAATGAACTCTTGAGTAATTTTGAGAGCGACATTCTAATTATTCTTTGTGCAATTTGAACAGATGATTAGTTTCAAGAAGCCAATTGGAAGTGTCACAATTTCTGGTCACAAGTTCTTAGGATGCCCAATGCCTTGTGGTGTCCAAATAACAAGAAAAAGTTACATCAATAATCTCTCAAGAAATGTGGAATACATTGCTTCTGTAGATGCCACTATTTCTGGTAGTCGTAACGGTTTAACTCCAATTTTCTTATGGTATAGCTTGAGCGCAAAAGGTCAAATTGGCCTTCAAAAGGATGTTAAAAAATGCCTCGACAATGCCAAATATTTGAAAGATCGTCTACAACAAGTAGGAATTAGTGTCATGTTAAATGAGCTTAGCATCATAGTTGTACTTGAAAGGCCTCGTGACCATGAATTTGTCCGTCGTTGGCAACTTTCATGCGTCAAAGATATGGCACATGTTATTGTTATGCCAGGAATCACACGAGAAATGCTTGACAATTTCATCAGTGAACTAGTGCAACAAAGAAAACAGTGGTATCAAGATGGAAAAGCAGAGGTTCCTTGTGTTGCAGAGGATATTGGTTCTCAAAATTGTGCATGCTCTTATCATAAGATTGACTACATTAGTCCTTAGAATTAGACAAACAAGACAAGATCATCTGCCACTTGAAATTGCAATTATATAGCTCTAATTTGCTTATATGTTTTCCATAGAGGTGACATTTATTAATTCTTTGTGACTCCATTTTTATTTTACACATTTAAAGTGAATTGTATACCTGATTGTACTATTGGACGACATAATTGTATCATTCTTTCACAAAAAAAATTGAACGCTCTTTTATGATCTTTGTATATCATTAACTTACTGTTAATTTATAATTGAAATTTAGATTATACATGATGGAAACTACATACATATATATTTGTATGTTCATACTCACACACACACAGATGTATATCATCTTGTTGGAATAGTTGATATATTTGAAACATATATTATAGTCTTAAACCTCTTCATTTTTTACTTACTTTGGAACCTCCTAAAATCATATTCAAGTAAATTGAAGTATATATAGATTTATTTGAGGCTCTGTTCAAGGGAAACATAGATATATATCATTTGAGTTTATTAAAAATACTATGTGTTTTTCAAAGATAAAAAGGAGGTCTTGGACTTAAAAAGCTGAATGATATTGATGATAGTTTTTCTCTATTAGGTTGTATCTTTGTTAGTGATTTTTTAATGCGATAGAGGTCTTGTCAAACTCCCATCATCATCTCATAAGGTGAAAGCCTGAATAACTAGATTTTGGTAAAATAATTAAATATACTGAGTGATAGTTTTGCTATCAAAAGATGATTGTGATTAAAACTTGTCATTCCTCATGGACAGTAGACATTAAAGAATTTTATCTTTGGTAGGAATTTTCTCATCAAATGTAGAGCGGATCTTCTCATCGAGTTTTGATGAATTACGCAATCCCCTGCTATTCATCACTCTGTAGCAGTCTTTTACTGTTGGCATGTCATTGTGAGTGGTTTAACGAACAACTGAGATACAAATTCAATCAGCATATGAGGATTTGGGCTGATTTTCAACAATAGGGGTGAATGCCCTGTAAGAGGAATGGGTTGAGGAGCTTGACACACCAATTGGCTGAAACAGGACTCACACAAATTATTTATTCTACCGGTTTAAAAATTAATCTCGTCGTTTAACTTTACTTTTAAAAATTAAATTCATCCTCCAATTTTAAACAGTAGACGTTTTCTTCCTCTTATTTCCACTTAGTTTTTTTTTTAATACATATTTTCCCCCTTTTTTTACTTTTTTCAAATCATATTATGTATGTAGTGGTACATACAGAGAAAATAAGTCTTGTAAAGTAATCGTGCAAAGGTTAATAACGTAGACTAATATGAGCAAAATAGAATAAAAATAATTGAACTGTGTCAGTAACTTTATGCTCTAAAGAAAAATTACATATATAATTGTATATGCAAAATATCAACGCGAGATGTCGATGTAGACATGTAGCTAGCGTTTATTTTTGGCAAATAATATTTGGGTGAAGTTTCACTATGTGTTTGGTCTCAAATTTTTTCAAAAATATTTGACTATTTTAAAAATATTATTTATATCCATAAGTTCTAAAAATTATTTTAAATACCCATAAATTTATATTATCATTTTACAATGAATATGTTCCATTAAAAAATAACCTTATAACATAATTGATAACAATCAACAACAACAACAAAATAACAATATAAGCAAGACAATACATTAATCGCATACTCAAATTTGTCACTGATTCAATTATAATTATAACCCATTAAACACAAATTATTTTTTTTCTCAATTTTATCACTCAAACTTTTCCGGAGGAGGTAGTAACAAATATTAGTTAGAACTAATAAATGAAGAGTATTTTTTATAAAATATAAGAGTTTGGAATAATTTTTGAATTTTTAAAAATTTCCAAATATTAGAACTTGACTGAAATACTAGTTTTTTCTAGTATTTGAGAACTTGGGATACTTGGCAAATATATTTGCCAAGTTATATGACCAAACACCACTTCCCAAGTTTTTCCCAAATTATCCCCAAGTTTTTTTAGGGCCAAATGGGTCCGTAGTGTACTAGTGTTGTACATATCTAATATACCACTGCTTTATATATAAAAAGTTAAGAAATAACCAAATAATTACTGTTACCGGCCAGTAGCATTTTAGTGGTTGTAGTTGGATAATGGCAGCTACCAAAAGCGGTATAATTCTATTAATAAATTGTTTACACACTCGAGTTGTGGCACTAGTTTATTTGGATTTGGCTTTATCTCATAATTAGTTAATCTCACCTACCCATTGATAATAAAAAAATGTTTGGCAAAGTTGAGAAGTCACTTTCTAACACGGGGTCAAAACCACACAGTGGTAGTTCATATGCGTCCTACTTAGTGGAACTTTGAAAATTGCTAGTGGGGACACAATTGAAGAAACTAAGAGGAAAAAGATAGGAAATAAGAGGGGTGGTTGATGCACAAAACCTTCAATCTTTTAGACCTATATATAAGTACCCCAAACACATGAACAAAATGCAGTCAGCAATTGCTTCTCCTTTATTCTAAGCTTACAAAAAAGCTTACTATATACAGTTTTTTTCACGAGAATGGGTAGTCTCACACTTGAAATGGTACGTACTGTTAGTTACATGAACACACATTTATCACTTTTTTTCTTAATTATATCTCTAATTGGACTATGATGCTTGACAGCAGGAATTCGAACCATCAGCCTTAACACCGAGATGTTTAGCACGGCGAATTAGTTTGTTTCCGAATGGGGACAACAAGAAGCAGAAGGTGGCACCACCAAGTGCAGGGCCAAGGAAGAACTTGCAACTTGAGATCATGGAGCCTGGATTGAACAATGATGGTTCCTCTTTGGACACTATCTTGGTCAATTATTTGGACACACTTACCCAACGAGTCAATTTTCATTTAGGTTATCCGGTGAACATATGTTATGATCACTATGCAACTTTAGCACCACTTTTGCAGTTTCATCTAAACAATTGTGGTGATCCTTTCCTTCCAAACACTGTCGATTTCCATTCTAAAGACTTTGAAGTGGCTGTTTTGAATTGGTTTGCACAATTGTGGGAAATTGAAAAGGACCAATATTGGGGCTGTGTTACTAATGGTGGCACTGAAGGCAATCTACATGGTATTTTGATTGGGTAAGTATCAATTTATATTGTTTGACAAATCATATATTTTGAGAAGTTGTAACGAAAGAAATTGAAGTATGCTAAAATAAATTATATTGTTTTTCTGCTCTTAAATTTCTTAACATTATTTACGTAGGCGAGAGTTACTTCCTGAAGGAATATTATATGCGTCAAAAGACTCCCACTACTCTGTCTTCAAAGCTGCAAGAATGTACAGAATGGATTCAGAAACAATCAACACATCAGTAAATGGAGAGATGGATTATTCAGATTTAAGAGCAAAGTTGCTTCAAAATAGGGACAAACCAGCAATTATAAACGTCACAATTGGTATATACCTATTCCAACATTTATCCTTTTTCTTTTTCCTTTTATGTACTTGGTCATCTTACGACTTTTCCCTTGATGGGTCTTTTAACTATAGGAACTACCTTCAAAGGAGCTATTGATGATCTCGATGTTATTCTTGAAACGCTCAAAGATTGTGGCTATTCACAAGATAGGTTTTACATCCACTGTGATGCAGCACTATGTGGTCTTATGGTCCCTTTTATAAACAATGTAAGTTTCGCTTCTTACTTCCAACAAACTCTTGAGTAATTTGCAGAGCAATATTCTAATTATTCTTTGTGCAATTTGAACAGATGATTAGTTTCAAGAAGCCAATTGGAAGTGTCACAATTTCTGGACATAAGTTTTTGGGATGTCCAATGCCTTGTGGTGTTCAAATTACAAGAAAAAGTTACATCAATAACCTCTCAAGAAATGTGGAATACATTGCTTCCGTGGATGCCACTATTTCTGGTAGTCGTAACGGTTTGACTCCAATTTTCTTGTGGTACAGCTTGAGCGCAAAAGGTCAAATTGGCCTGCAAAAGGATGTTAAAAAATGCCTCGACAATGCCAAATATTTGAAACATGGTCTTCAACAAGCAGGGATTAGTGTCATGCTAAATGAGCTTAGCATCATAGTTGTACTTGAAAGGCCTCGTGATCATGAGTTTGTCCGCCGTTGGCAACTTTCATGCGTCAAAGATATGGCACATGTTATCGTTATGCCAGGTATCACACGAGAAATGCTTGACAATTTCATCAGTGAACTAGTGCAACAAAGAAAACAGTGGTATGAAGACGGAAAAGCAGAGACTCCTTGTGTTGCAGAGGATATTGGTTCTCTAAATTGTGCATGCTCTTATCATAAGATTGACTACATTAGTCCTTAGAAGGCAAACAAGACAAGATCATCTGCCACTTGAAATTGCAATTTTTTAGAGCGTTAATGTGCTTATACGTCTTCCATAAAGATGACATTTATTAATTCTTTATGACATCATTTTGATTTCCCACATTGAAAGTGAATTGTATACCTCATTGTACTACTGGACGATACAATTGTAACATTTTTTAATAAAAAAGTTCCAATTCTCTTTTATGATCTTTGTGTAGCATTAATTTACTTTTAATTTATAATTGGAACAAGATTATACTTTATGGAAATTGAAATGCTACACACATATTATTGTAGACAACACCCTTGTGATAAGAAATGGTTCAATGGACAATTGAAGTTTAGGAATTCCAATTGTGTGAAGCAAACGTTCGTCTATAATAGGATGAGGCTCCACCATGTTTCATGGCAAATTAAGTTCCACGTCACTTCAAGAAGACAAATATGCATACACATTTTCATACGGCTGTCTCCTATGAGGAACTGTTTGAAAAGCTAGTGGACCATGAACTCTTTCTTCGTCACGAGGATGCTAAGAAACTGCCCAGCCCCATAACTGCTGCTGTCGCTAAAACCAACATTAATAATCGCAACACTCGCAGGCAGAACAACAATTCTCAACAATGGCGCCAGAATTCACGTCCAAACACTCCACCACAGTGGCAGTCTAACTCAAATCCAAACTCTGTTATTCGATGTCAACTATGTAATAGGGTAGGCCACACTGCTAATGTCTGCCGCTCAAAGTCTCACAATCACTTTGAAGCCAAAGTCAACTATGCTGCTGAATTTACTGCCGCCACCAACCCTTGGATAGTCGATTCAGGCGCGACCCATCATATCACAACGGAACCACACAACCTACAACCGTACCACGATAACGAGGATGTCTCTATGGGTGATGGTAACAAAATTTCCATCTCTCACACTGGTTCTACTCAATTAAATGCATCAAATAATGTTTTTAAGCTAACGCATACTCTGTGTGCCCCGTCCATTAAACGCAAGCTTCTCTCTGTTTCTAAATTTTGTCAAGATAATTTGAAGTCCATTGAATTTTTTCCTTTTGACTTTGTTGTTAAGGATCTGAAAACGCGGAAACCGCTAGTGCACGGTCGGACCAACAATGGACTGTATGAGCGGCCTGTCTCACATCCCCAAGCTCACATGACTGCCACATCCACTCCTCTCACTACTTGGCATCAACGTCTGGGTCATCCTCACTCTAGGGTTCTTCGGTTTATTTTAAATAAATTCTCGCTACCGTTTCATGAGCGAGACAAACTCCTTTATTGTAATTCTTGCTTATCTAATAAAGCTCATCGGCATCTTTTTACCCAATTATCTTTGTGTAGCTCTAAACCGCTTCAAATTATTTTTAGTGATTTATGGGGGCCATCACCCGTCTTATCTCTCGACAAAAAGTTGTACTATTGTATTTTTGTTGATCAATATACAAAATACACTTGGCTCTACACATTAAAAAATAAAAGTGAAGTCGAAGAGATCTTTCAAAAATTTCATCCTATGATGGAAAAACATTTTGACACCAAAGTTTTATCACTTTATACTGATGGCGGAGGAGAGTATAAAAGTCTTGACCCCTATCTCTCACTTCACGGTATTGAACACCTCACCACCCCACCTTATACACCTCAACGAGTTGCACTTGCAGAACGACGACATCGCCATATTGTCGAAACTGCTAGAACACTCTTACATGATGCATCCCTTCCACCCCAATTTTGGTCTTTCCCGTGTCATCATACTGTCTACCTTATCAACCGTCTGCCCACCTCTCAACTGGATAATCATTCTCCATTCCAACTATTACTTGAAAAATCACCTGATTATAGCTCCTTACGGATTTTTGGTTGTTTATGCTATCCATGGCTTAAACCATACTCCAAAAATAAACTTGAACCGAAATACACCCCGTGTGTCTATCTTGGATTTTCCCTATCTCATCACTGTCACCAGTGCTTTGACCCAATTTCTACGAAGGTATATTTATCCCGAGATGTGCGATTTATTGAGAATGTTTTTCCCTTTAAAACATTATTCTCCAATATTGCCATTAAATCATCTCATCTCGAATGGGAAAATACCACAATCTTAAATCCTTCAAACAATAGACGCACACTCACCTGTAAACTACCGATCAATGCCTTCTTCTTCCCCAACAGAGTTACAGGCCAACTCAAGATCACATTCCTACTCCGAAAGTGAATCAGCGGCAGAAGCAACTTCACCTCCTGCAATGTCTTCGTCTCCAGGTAAATTTCTATCTCTTCTTCCCCAACAGAGTTACAGGCCAACTCAAGATCACATTCCTACTCCGAAAGTGAATCAGCGGCAGAAGCAACTTCACCTCCTGCAATGTCTTCGTCTCCAGGTAAATTTCTATCTCTTCCAACTCAAGATCACATTCCTACTCCGAAAGTGAATCAGCGGCAGAAGCAACTTCACCTCCTGCAATGTCTTCGTCTCCAGGTAAATTTCTATCTCCCTCAACTTCTACAATTCCCACTCTCCAGGAAATTTCTTCTCCCTATACTGCCCAACTTATTACACCACCACACCTCCCTACAAGTTCACCAATCCGCATACCTCCGAACACACATAGCAGCCGGCGTCCACTCATTGTTTATCAACGCAGGAACATCATTCCACCAACACCCATGGCCCCTCGACCAGCCTGCCCTGTCTCCGAGACAGAGCTCGCTCCTTCACCGCCTCATTGTCCGTCTCCCTCTACCCATGCTGTCACTCGATCCCAAAACAACATCACTAAACCCAAACAAATTTTTGATTACCTGGCCAATTTGAACCCCATCATCACACCTATTACTGCCAAACAAGCTCAAAAACATCCCGAGTGGCAAGATGCAATGAAACAGGAACTTGATGCTTTAGTTAAAAACCAAACGTGGGAACTTGTTCCTCCTTACCCAACTAAAAATATTGTCTCTTGCAAGTGGCTTTTCAGGATAAAAAGGAAAGCAGATGGGTCTATTGATAGATATAAAGCACGACCGGTTGCAAAAGGCTTCACTCAGAGGCCGGGCATTGACTTCCACGCGACTTTCAGCCCGGTTGTCAAGCCTACCACGATCCGGATTATCCTCTCTGTGGCACTTCATCATAATTGGCATCTCTGTCAGCTTGATGTTAACAATGCGTTCCTCCAAGGGAACCTAGAAGAGGAGGTGTACATGGCACAACCTCCCGGGTTCGTTAATGATGACAAACCAACTCACATATGTCGGCTGCGCAAGGCAATCTATGGATTGAAACAAGCCCCTCGGGCGTGGTACAATGCCCTCACAGGTTACCTTTCATCCATAGGCTTTGTTAAGACGAAATCAGATGCCTCGCTACTCGTCAGACAAGGTCTAGGTGACACAATGTTCATCCTTGTCTATGTCAATGACATTATTGTCACTGGCAGCAACACTTTCAGTGTCGATCAGGTTATCGCTTCACTTGCTTCTCAATTTTCTATTAAAGATTTGGGAAATCTTCACTACTTTCTTGGTGTTGAAGTTATACGTAGCTCTGACGGCTTAATTCTCACCCAATCAAACTATGTGAATGAGATTCTGAATGATGAGCTAATGACCGATTGCAAAAGTGTCCACACACCAATGAGTGCATCTGAGCTACTCACATTGTCTGATGGCACTCACCTCACTGATGTAACACGCTATAGTTGGGTCTTAGGCAGGCTTCAATACCTATCTTTCACTAGACCAGACATTGCCTATGCGGTGAATAAGTTATCCCAATTTATGAAAGCACCATCAGAACTTAATTGGAAAGCTGTGAAGCGTGTTCTCCGTTACTTGCGTGGAACTATCCAGCTGGGCCTACGTGTAACCTCCATTGAGGACTTCAATCTGCATGTATACTCTGATGCAGATTGGGGTGGAGATATCTCTGAATCTCTGATAGAGTTTCCACATCTGGGTACATCATGTTCCTCGGTACCAATCCGATTAGCTGGTCCTCGAAGAAGCAGAATATTGTCTCTCGCTCCTCCACTGAATCTGAGTATAGGGCAGTGGCTAATGTCCTTTCTGAAACCCTGTGGGTTACCAATCTTCTCACTGAGCTGCGCTTTCTAGTGCATCAGTTACCTACCATCTACTGTGACAATCTTGGAGCCACATTCCTGAGCAAAAATCCTGTCCTTCATAGCCGTTTGAAGCATGCTGCAATTGATTTTCACTTTGTTCGCCACCATGTAGACATCAAAAAGGTTCAGGTTGTTCATGTCCATGGTGCCGATCAAATCGCTGACACTCTCACCAAGGCACTGCCTAAACCTGCTTTCCAGCAAAATCTATTCAAGTTAGGCTTAGTGACCCATCGTCTAACTTGAGGGGGCGTATTGGCACTTAACGACTACTGTTAGCTACTGTTAGTTTAGTTTAGTTAGGATACTGCATTAATTAGTTCAGCAGTCATTGTTTATTTGTAATACGTTATTAGTGTTTGTTTAGGAGTCTTCTTATTCTCTCTGTAATTCTATTTAATACTCTTTTATGTTCATTAATAAAGTATCTTCTTTCAGCACTTACTCAGTGTTTATAGTCATTAACCATCTGCGCAATACAAATGGAATCCACCTCCAACGTGAAGTTCCTGTAATTCATCTATATGAACCTGCTCAATCCAAATCTTGCTGCTATTACTTCAGCTTCTAAGTCGTTGTCACATTGAATATGAGAGGAGAAGGCTAAAACAAATTCTCCTTTGTCATCTCTCAACACCCCTCCAATACCGACTTTTACACTAGATAATATAAAACTTCCATTTGTGTTAAGTTTCAAGAAACCAACAATAGGAACTTCATTCAGCTCGTCTGTACTCCATGCACCATTTGAAATTCTTAACCAAAATGGCTACACTCTTCCTAGCTTCTTGATAGTAACTTGCAAGAGTTCCTTTTCCACTTCAATTATCCCACCAAAAGCTACTAAAACTTGAATTTATTTGCCAAATCATATGCTCTTCTGCCATGATTCTAACTTGAGTCATAGTCTTCCATAAGTGAGAGTTGCCAGAAGCCCACTGTTTTTTTGTACAGTGTGCTCTAATGCAATATGTTTGCTTTCAAATTATCTGATGTTTGGCTTCAACAAGTATAGCTTTCGATCCGTATGTCTATAATTTATATTCATGCCTTGATTTTTATCAACTTTGATCGTATATAGGTCTAAAGTAGATTTTAAAATGATTCGATGTTATGATCCAGACTGTCGTGAGTGACACCCATACTAACCCTCCGATGCGAGAACCAACTACAATCCCAAACACTAACCCATCAAGCCAACCTAAAGAAACAATTCATTAAATAGATCAACTAAGGAAACAGTTTATGACAAATAAAAGATTAAGTGCCCATAAACTCAATCATTAATCATAACATCTGCGGAAATATCACCATAGAAATTGAAAGTCATAGAACCAAAACATCTAAAAGTGAAGAGTAGGAGATGCAAGCCCCAAAAAGATCATAAAATCTAGCCGTCTAAAAGTGTCTGAGTCCGAAAAGATGGACAATAAGATAGAAAAGAATTCATGGCAGCCTGGAAGAAGTAGTTCACCATTGAATTAGATGTCACGTGTCTCACAATTGAGGTCTCATAGCAGCCGCCTGAATATATCATGTACTCAACAAAGGAAGAGCAAGTGTGGTATCAGTATACAAACCAAAGTGTAATGATAGAATCATCGGACAGTTCCAAAGATATGAATGTAAATGTGAAACCAAAATATAGTAATACAAGTCCACACATATGTCAACAAGTCACAACAGACAATCACTCCCAGTCACAAATCTCGACTTAACAAACACATGAAACATGTCCCACATGATCACAATAACACATACCCAGTACTCTCATGGAGCCCACACGCATACTGTTAGTATACCGGTGTAGTATTCGAGCCAATAGAATGATATCCCATACCAGGCGTGGTACCCGATTTAACCGTTAATAAATCTGTACCGACCTGGTACCCGAGCCAACCGGCAATCACAAACAACAGAAAAATCACAATCACAATCAATATGAACAACCACACTTGAAGCCACAAGTAAATTAAACATGTTCATTGCATGAGATTATTCAACATAAAGTCATTTCACATTCATCCCTTATGTTTTTCCCATATGCATTGCATAAATAATACTAGAAAACACACATCACGTTGTAGATAGTGAAATTTTATTGATAAATTCATATTAAATTTTGAATTAATCTATAAATTTATGATATATTGACTAAGTCAAATTATAGGTTAATAAAGATGGATTAATATTTAAGTTAAATTATATGACTTAAATAAAGTCCAAATTACATTTGGGTCAGTCCATTAAATTGACAAGATGAGCCCAACTCTTGTTCTTCAAGCCCAAGGTCCTCTAAAATTACTTGAAGACTGAAATACCTCCAAAACCATAGTTCACAACTATATAAAGGGGTCTCCATGAGACCAAAAGAAGGAGAAAAAAAGATAAAGAGAAATACATAGAAAAGTTTTATTCTTTCATGGTTGATCCGTAAGTCTTTCGCATACAAAGGATTCTTCACTCCAAGTTGTGAGCCGCAAGTTCCCATATCTCTGCAATTGTGATCAGAGCTTGGCTTCACATTCGTGTGAAGTTTCAACAAATATTTCATCGATTCAACAACAAAGTAAAGCTCTTGAGTTAATGATCGTGAGGAGAAGAATCAGAGGACTGCATATCTTTTCTAAGATTTCATAAAGATTATAACCTTAGCACAAATTCAAATATAAATATTATTATTTGCTTGTTATTTTCTTTTCCTGTTTGCTGTATTTCAGGAACGAAACTTTAGTCGCATACAAGTTGGCACGCCCAGTGGGATAATTTTACCTCTCATCTCTTCTCTTCAAAAATCAAAGTTCAAGAACACTCAGATGGCTTCAAAAAAAGTCAACTTGAAATCTGTATCTGCATCTGCATCCGCATCCGCAACAACTGTTGGATCCAAATTCTGCATTGCTGTAGAAAACATCCTAGATGTTACTATGGGAAGCATGGGACCAGTTACGAGGAACCAAGCAAAATTGATTGGACAACAAGCCTCACAATTGTAGTCCGAATCTGTTGTCACCTTTTGTTCGTCTCCAAAAGGTGTGAAGTCTCCTGTAAAATTTGCAAAAGAAGACATCACCGAAATGGTTGAGAGGATTCTTGCTCAATTGAGTTTATCTACATCCAAAGCGTCTTTCACTTTAGCCAATGATGATGTCTTAAGCACTTAATCTACTCCGCATAACATATTTACATCTCATGTTTTGGAAAATTGATATTATTCTCCATCATCTACGATGGTGATGCAAGCGATGGTGATAGAAAATTTCACTATAAAAGAACAACTTGCAAATTTGACGAAAGCAGTTGAAGACCTATCAAAGAACATCAAAGGTCAAGATGTCCAAATTACCAAGTTGACAAACATGATGGAGAATATGGAGAAAAGAGAAGCCACTCAATTATGTGCAAAGCTATATGAAGCGCAAGAGAAAAGAGAGTCCTTCACAAAACAAGAAACAATCATCAAGGAGTTTCAAGTGTCTCGCAAATGTCTGATTCTCGTTGACCAATTTAAGGACTTTATTTAAGAGGCAATCAAAGATAAATCTGAGTCCATGTCCAAGTATTCTCTCACATATGTAAAGCCGCATTCCCAAAGAATTGATAACCTAAAGATACATGCTGGCTATCAACCTCTTAAGTTGTTGCAATTCGACGACAATGAAAATCCAAAACAACATGTAGCACACTTTGTCGAAACTTGCAATAATGTTGGAACATATGGTGATTATCATGTTAAATAGTTTGTTAGATCTCTCACATAAATTTCTTTCGAATGGTACATAGATCTTAAATCTAGTTCCATCGATAACTGAGAGCAGATGGAGCAATAATTTCTCAAGTGTTTTTATAGCACAAGGCGTGTTGTGAGCAAGATAGAGATTGCAAACACCCGTCAAAGGAATGATGAGCAAGCCATGTACTTTATAAATTGTTGGAGGAGCTTGAGCCTTAACTATAAAGATCGCCTTAGTGAAACTTCTGGGATCGAAATATACATCTAAGGTATGCACTGAAATCTTCGCTACATATTGCAAGGCATAAAATCTAAAACGTTTGAAGAACTAGTAACTCGTGCTCAGGATATAGAACTGAGTATGACTTCAAATGGAGATCAAGAATTGTCCAACTTCGAACCTTATGAAGAAAATGTACATGACATTGAGGATGAGGATACGTTTTTTATCCAAAATCAAAATTGAAGAGTCTATGTAAGTTGACACACTCCTTGACGTACTAGTCTAAACTGCAAGTCATAATGCTCATTGATGTACGAGCCTAAACTGCAAGTCATAATGCTCATTGACGCACGAGCCTAAAATGCATGTCATGAAGCTCATCAAATTCGAGCTAGGTTTTCAATTTCTGACGCTCCTCAAATTCGAGCTAAGTCCTCAAATCAAAATGTTCCTCGATGCACGAGTCTAAAATGCATGTCATTAAGCTCATCAAATTCGAGCTAAAATTTTAAGTTCTAAAGCTCCTCAAATTCAAGCTAAGTCTTCAAATCAAAATACTCCTCGACGTATGAGTCTAAACTGCATGTCATAAATCTCATCAAATTTGAGCTAAATTTTTATCTCGTAAAGCTCAGCAAATTCAAGCTAAGTCTTCAAGTCATGAAGCTTCTCAAATTCTAGCAGAATCTTAAAGTTTCAAAGCTCATCAAATTCGAGCAAAATCATAAAGTTAAAATGTTCCTCGACCCACGAGTCTAAAATTCATGTCATGAAGCTCATCAAATTTGAGCTAAGTCTCAAATTTTGAAGCTCCTCAAATTGAGATAAGTTTTCCAATCGTGATGCTTCTCAAATTCGAGCCAAGTCTTCAATTTCAAAAAAGCTTCATGAAAATGAGTTAAATCTTCTAGTTGTTACTCTTGGCCCACATGAGTTTAAATCTATATGGTCCAAAAAAAATTCAATAGGTTGAAAATCTTGAAATAGGTGGCCTAGACAAATTAGAAAAAAAAATTCACATGTTTTGCATTGAAGTGTAAAGTAAATATATTTTATTGCTTCAAAATTGTAAGAATTTTTACACATCAACAATCACTAGGAAGGGATGAAAAGAAACTGATATATCATCCTATACAAAAAATCTAAGTAGAAAAAAAATCAAACGTCAAGAAATGACTTGTCAACTCGTCTTGGATGTCTTTATCGTGTTCGCACCACCTCTTCATCAAACATCATCACTTCAAATATTTGTATAGATTGATGCAGCCATAAACGAGCCTCTATCTTTGGCATGGGGGTGCATTTTGAAGTCTGATTTGTGGAGTTGATTATGTGACAAGTAGTTGCTCTTCAAAAGTAGGAAACCTACACCAAAATCTCTTTCTCGCCAAGGTCAAAACTATAGAGGAAGAGGCACAGTGTGATTCGTCGCTAAGCTGCAATTTAGAGGAAGATACACTAAGTATGGTTCTCTCCAAAGCCGCAATTATAGAAGAAGATGCACTAAGTGTAATTCATCGTAAAGTCACAATTATAAAAGAAGATGCACTAAGTGTAATTCGTTGCTAAAGCCACAACTACAAAAGAAGATGCATCATGTGTGGTTCGTCAACAAAGTGACAACTACAAAAGATGCACCAAATGTGGTTCGTGGTCAAAGCTGCAACTGCAAAAGAAGATGTATCAAATGTACTACTAGTTCGTCGTCAAAGCCACAACTGCAAAAGAAGATACATCATGTTTGGTTTGTCATCAAAGTCGCAATTGTAGAAGAAGATGCACTAAGTGTGGTTCTTTGCTAAAACCGTAACCGCAAAAGAAGATGCATCATGTGTGGTTCGTTATCAAAATCGCTTTTACAAAAAAAGATGCACAAGTGTGGTTCCTCCTCAATTATGAATTACCCTTCACTTTTTTGGTGTGATATTGACACTGTTTGCGATCCATCGTAAACCTACAAAAAAATGGGAGGTGATGTGTCTCATGGTGCCAATTGCACGAAGCTTCAAAGCGATATGGTGAAAATTGTGGCATATGCTCTCGAGCTAGTCATGACGAATATGATCCTATTGGCTTAAAAAATTGTGTTTTCTATTTATGTAGATGATGACAAAATTTTCAATCAATACAAAAATCAATATGCGGCTCTTTCGCGAAGATGCAGAGAAGTGAACTCAGGAATGTTGTCCAAAGTCAGTTAGATCGCTAACTTTAAATAATTAATTTTAATCAATTCATAAGAACTTTCACTTGGATTTTTTGATATGTTGTAGATTTAAGAGTCTATTTTATCTAGAATCAAGTCGCTCTCCATTTGAGCTCTCCTATACCAAGATATAGACGATTTGGTGAGACTCTGCAAATCTGCAAAATAATAATGACAAAGCTGAAAACCAACTTCAAAAAGACAGATCTGATAGCAAATTTCAAAAATTAATTTCCATAAATTGAGAAGGAACTTGGATTTGATTTTCGGATATGTTGTAGATATGTGAGCCTAGTTTATGAAAAATCAAGCGGATCATGATTTCGATGTTTCTACAACAAGATATGAATTTTCAACCACGTGTGTGTTGTGCTGAAAAAAGTGACGAAAATTGAGCTTGATGATGCCGCAAATTGGCAATCAACCACTGTAAGAGCATGAGTATTTATAGATATCAAAAGTACATAACTTGTGTTCCTACAAATTATGGAAAAACAATAGTTGAAACAAAATTATGGTAAGTTTTCCTAGAAACCAATTTATGGTAAATTTCTATAGGAATCAAGTTATGGAAAATTCCATTGGAATCAAGTTATGAAAAATTTCCATTGGAATCAAATATGGAAAGTTTTGAAAAACTTCATATGAAAAAAATATATACTTCATGAGTACTTCAAGTCTCGTCTTTGAGTTTCTTCAAGACTATACTTCGACAAGCCTTGAAGCAGGCGGCATTTGTAGACAGTGAAGTTTTATTGATAAATCCATATTAAATTTTGGATTAATCCATAAATTCATGATATATTGACCAAGTCAAATTACTGGTTAATAAATATGGAGTAATATTTAAGTCAAAATATATGACTTAAATAAAGTCCAATTACATTTGGGTCAGTCCATTAAATTGACAAGAAGAGCCCAACTATTGCTCTTCAAGCCTTAGATCCTCTAAAATTACTTGAAGACTGAAATACCTCCAAAACCCTAGCTCACAACTATATAAAGGGGTCTTCATGAGACCAAAAGAAGGAGAAAAAAAAGAGAAGAGAAATACATAGAAAAGCTCTACTCTTCCGGGGTTGATCCACAAGTCTTTCCGCATACAAAAGATTCTTCGCTCCAAGTTGTGAGTTGTAAGTTCTCATATCTCTGCTATTGTGATCAAAGTTTGGCTCCACATTCGTGTTGAAATTTCAACAAGTAATTCATCGATTCAAGAATAAAGTAAAGCTCTTGAGTTAATGATCGTGAGGAGAAGAATCAGAGGACTACATCTCTTTTCTAAGATTTCATAACGATGGTAACCTTCGCACAAATTTAAATATAAATATTATTGTTTGCTTGCTACTTTCCTTTCTTGTTTGCTGTATTTCAGGAACGAAACTTTTGTCGAATACACACGTAACTTGGAAAACAACAACTATCATCACCTACCTCAAAACAAGCCTGGATGCTCTAAAGAACTTGAGTTTTTCCCTTTTTGTTATACAATTTGTTCTTAGTCTAAAACAATTAAAAATAGCATAATCAATGAATAATGACTTAATTAAATCTGGATAATTACTTAATCCTAACCCTAGGCTAATTTCATGATCATTCTACCCAAACCAAGGCTTTTCCCACCATTAGTTTAAGTCAAAACCCTCCCTTAAGAGTATCACCATAGATTCTAAGGCTTAAGAATCGAATACGAGTTAGGGGAGTAATTAACTTACCTTTACTAAAGAGATTGGTGGAAAACTGAAGAAAAACGTCCTAGGTAGCCCTTTCTTTTTCGAAAGACGAAGTTGCAAAATAACGAGCGCTTTTGAGACTTTTCCTGCATTAATTCGCTACTGACCCGCTATAACAGCCACCAACTTGCTATAGCGGCTTGCACGGAGATAGAAACTCAAAAATCTCCTCCAAAGTCCCTGTTTCGCAACATACCCATGAACCTTGACGTTCTAAAATAGCTCTTTCACGCCAAGTTGGATATCGAGAGTTCTACTTTCCTGAATTCACTTCCGAAAAGACCTATGGACTCCTTAACGTCTTAGCTAAAAGAAAATCCAACCCATGCTTAGACATTATCCTCAATCCTTTTCTGAATTGCCCTAGACTTCACCTTGCTTAAATTTCGTCTGAGACTGGCCCAGCCTAAAATTTTCAAGTCACTACCCAAAAAGTTTTCTTACCCAATTCCTTCACCATTGATCTACCCATAACGACCGGAAGGGTTGTTACATTCGACTAACAAAAATTTATAAATTTTGGATACGCCTTAAATAGGGGTCTTGAAATCAGCTAGTGGAGTTGACATTTTTCATATGATCGAGTGTCTAATAGGTCAGACTAATTATAAGGTCATTATGCAAAAAAAAAATGAATTTTCAAATACAATTAGTTCCAAATCTAAACTCCAAAATTTTTAAAAAATTAACTCTAAAAGCTAAACCGCAATCCAAATGAAAAATACAAATTTCGATTTTGCTTAAACTATGCCGAATGGAAAAGAAGTATTCATTATTTAACATGTTATTAGTAACACATTTATATGAGTAACATCTTTGCATTATAATTGGTGTGAAGAGAATTAAAAATAGACCAATTTAAAGGTTGACTCGTGTCTTTGGTTCCTAATTATTAACATTTGGTGAAGTGAAGTAGCTACATTCCACTTTCTTGGATTCAGACAAAGAATCCACTCAACAGCATCCTAGTGAAAGCCAAATATTAGGACTCGTTTGAGCATAAAATATATTAATATTTTTTAGGATAATTTTTATTTTATTTGAAAATCAAAATTTGGACAAAAAAAAAGTTTAAATTCAATTTAAAGATGTATTTTAAATTTGAAAAATAACTTATAACTTGTTTTTTAACTGATTTTTCACTTATGAAGTTATATTTAGATATATTCAAACATAGGGGTGTACATAGGTCGGGTTGATTTGGTTTTTTATTAAAAAAAAACCAAACCAATTATGTTGGTTTATTAAATATTTAAACCAAATCAAACCAATATAAAATTGGTTCTTTCAGTTTCGGTTTTAGTCGGTTTTTTCGATTTAATCGATTTTTCGATTTTCTTGGGTTTTTAAAGAATATTTAGTTTTTACGGTAAGAGAATCCAATATTCATCTACCCATCTTCATTTTGTACAAGCTGGAGGTGTTTTTAGTATAGGGAACTGACTTAATTTTACATTTGGACAACTATCAATGTATATGACCTGCACTCAATGTAGCAATATGTTTATCTACCCATCTGCAATATGTATATTAAGGGTAGATGAACAAAGCTTTACGCTCATCCTGACCAGTGACCACGGCTCAATAACCCATTTCCTTTCAACTTGATTTCAACAAGTTTTGATTATCAAGATTCAAGATCCTCACATGATCAGCGGAGCAAATTTCTTATAAAAAACAAATCTATTTAACATTAAAAATTGAAAACATAACAGTTCACATCATGTTTGTAAAATTCTCTTAGAAACCCAACAAAAGAACTATAGAGCTACTTCAGTAATCTTCAACCACCATGATGCAGCTGCATATTTTCTTCATCCAAACTAATATATACTCAAAAGGGCGCCTGGACATACACTCTGAAAGAGAGAAAATTATCAGCACGTGAACGAGTAACTAGACTTGTGAACTAAAATTTATTAGATAACAAAGGACTGGAAAATGTTATTTCAATAAAAGGAAAGGAAATACCTATACATCAAAAGAACTGCAAAAGGTTATTTCATTAAACTAATCGATACTCAAAGGAGCACCTGGACATTCTGAAAGGAAAAAAAATTATTAGCATATAAATGAGTAATTAGATATTGAATCACTTGTCAACATAACTTTGTTAAATAGCAACTAGCATAAAGTTATTTTCAAAGTAGAAAACTAATAGCAAAAATGAAAAATTAAGAATTAAATTAGTAAATTACCTTTTTCAACTTCCTCAATTTTCTGAACTTCCTCCAAATAATCTTGAACCTTCCATTCTTTAGAAGGTAACTGTATCCATTGTTGAGTGCAAATAAGAGCTTCTACCGTCTTTGGTGATAAAGAACTCCGATATGAATCAAGAATACGATCACCAGTACTAAAAGTTGATTCAGATGCAACAGTGGATACGGGAATAGAAAGAACATCCCTTGCCATTTTTGAAATAGTTGGATATCTACTCGATGAAGCTTTCCACCTAGTCAAGATATTAAAATATTTTGACTTCTCTACACTATCTATCAAATACGGATCAAGCTCAGATTTTTTTTCAATGTTTTCCTCCTCTTCTAAATGTTTCTCCCATTGAGAATGCAATATATCAACTTCACCCATCATGTTAGTGTCACCTCCAATATTATCCATAAAAGTTTCGCTCGGAGAATCATTATAGTGATTATACAAGCGATTCAAGACACCTTCTACTTTATCTGCCTTTAATTTTCCCAGTAAAGAGCCATATGATTTGCTAATAATAAAGTTGACATATCTCATCTTATACCTAGGATCCAACACAATAGCAATGAACAACAGCATGTTCAAATTTTCAGGTTTCTCAATTATTCTCTCAATATTTTTCAAACTTAACCTTCATCCTTTCAGCCTTGTCAATCAAAATAAGATCTTCACTATAAGAGTACTTCATTATAGAACTCCGGACATTAAAAAATTCATGGAAGAATAAATTTGAAGTAACATATAAGCTCCCTGAAAATTTTAAAGTAGATTGATAGAAGATTTTAAGAAATTTTATAAAACCTTTCACAAGCTGCCAATCATTTGTAGTTGGACGTCCTTTCAAGTCACTTTGAAGACAATACTTTCGATAGTTATGATCATCCACGTACATTCTTGCAAAGGCCTTTTCAAATTTTACAGCAATTTCTAACATCGTATATGTAGATTCCACCTAGTTTCAACATCAAGACTTAAGAGACCATGAGTGTCTAGCTTAGCCTTCTCAACATATGACTTGAAAAAGGCAAACCTTGAAGCAGAAGACTTGACATATTTCACTGCATTTCTTATGCGAGAAATTGGCTCAATTTGTTCATCTAAACCTTCTTTTACAATTATGTTCAATACATGAACATTACATCTAACATGTAAAAATTCATTTCTCAATATTACCCCTTTCCAATCATCAATACGTGCCTTCAAATGATTAATGGCAGCATCATTGGCAGATGCATTATCCATAGTCACTGTAAACAAATTCTCAATTTCCCAATCCAACAAACATGCTTCAATACCTTTAGCTATAGTCTCACCCTTGTGATCTGGAGTTTGGAAAAAATTAAGAATCTTCTTCTGTAAGTTCCATTCATTATCAATCCAATGAGCAGTCACAACCATATAAGTCAAATTTTGAAGCGATGTCCATGTATCACTAGTAATACATATATATTGATTCTTGACAAGTTTTTTAAGCTTCTGTTTCTCTTCTTGATAAATCTTCAAACAATGTCTAGCCACAGTTACCCGTGAAGGTAATTAAAAATTGGTAAAACTTTGGCCATCAATTTTTTAAAACCTTCCCCTTCAACAATTTTAAATGGTTGTTCATCAATAATGACAAATTCGGCGATGGCCCTCCTAATATCATCCACAGTATACACAACATTTTCAATAGAACTTGTTCCATTTTCTTGCCCCCCTACTTTGATAGGTACAAATTTCAAAGTTGTTTGCCTTCTATCAACAAATCTAAAGGGAGATTTGAGACATTTTTCAGTTAAATGTGACCACAATGTAGAAATTCCATTTTTTTTGTCTCGGTAGCAAAGTGTTTTACACAATATTTGTATTTTGCTCTACATTTACCTCCTTTAGCAATAAATTTGGCAAAGTGATCCCAAATCTGTGCCGTTTCTCTTCCAGTATTACCATTTGTAGGATTGGAATCAATAGGGGTTGTTCTTTTTTACTTTTTAGGAGGATTGTGGAGATGAGGAGTACTTTTACCTTTCTTTTGAGGTATTGATACATCTGAAGGACTGTCGATAATCATTTCTACATCTACTCCAGTCGTAGTCTCCATCTAAGAAAGTGAAACATAAAAAGTTGAGCCTTGTCGTAGCAGCAGCCAACAACGATTCAAAATAAGATCTATTCAACATAATAAAAAAATGTTATGAAGAAAACATACACGAATTCTTTTTATAATGAAGAATTGTATTGCTACCAAGTTTGAACTTTTTGCTCTTCCAGTTATTTATGACCTTTTATGTGTATCCATAGTAATTGTTAGTCTCTAAGTACTTGTTTTCATATTCTTGTTGTATACTAATCAATCTTGACATATAGAAAAGTTATGAACTGCTTGTATGTAGATTGTTATACATATTAACTAACATGTGGTAATCAAGAAGAAGAAAATTGAAATTAAGAT
The DNA here is from genome assembly GCA_018342035.1 of Solanum appendiculatum. Taxonomy (NCBI): domain Eukaryota; kingdom Viridiplantae; phylum Streptophyta; class Magnoliopsida; order Solanales; family Solanaceae; genus Solanum; species Solanum appendiculatum. The sequence continues at coordinate 158,848 of JAGDQO010000377.1, read as the reverse complement.
TACTTTTTGTGAAATAGAGTGCCTTGTTTGAAGATATGGTAAGTGAAGATTTTCATTTATAAAGTTACATTTGCAAGAAAAAAAAAGAGAAAAACAAACCTGACTAAGTGACCAGTGGCGGAGCCAGAATTTCAATTAAGAGGTGTCAAAAAATAAAGAAGTAAAATCGCATAGAAGCCAATAAGTGTCAATTTGTAATATATATACATAAAAAACTATTTTTATTCTAACTACATAGTGTAATTTTCCGACGAAGGGGTGTCGGTTGACACCCCTCAACTACATGTGGCTCCGCCACTGTAAGTGACTATCACCAAATATGATAGTGAAAATGGTGAGCTCTCTGGAAAGTGGAAGATTGGAAAATGAAAAGTGAAAATAGTATTTTCAAGGGTTTTAAGTTTAAATTGGTGTTGTTGTTCATAAATGTGGTTCTCTTGTGTCCGTGTCTCTTGCAAATTGAACATTTGTTCCTTCTTTTGCTCTTGAAATTCTCACCGACGCCCTTGACATGTTTTCTTATTTTTCTTCCAAGCTTGGTATCGACAAGAGGTGGAAGAATCTTCACATTTAGCAATTTCTGTGGCACACACCATTTCAACTCGAGAGGGACAACATTAATAGATTCCAAGTATGCAAGGAGATATGCTTCAATGTTATACAAAGGCGAAGAGTACTCATAGATGCTCATACCATACTTATTGTCATTCTTCGATCACAAAGCAGCCATCGCGTGAGCACATGGTATCTTGATCAATTAATATTCCCTACAAGAACATGACTTTTTCAGTAGGTTCATATTGACAGTAACACCTGCGCTGAACATGGTAAATTAATTGTCGTCCCCGGTTATGTTCTCCACATACAAGGAGTCGCTCTTGATCTTTTTTTTTCTTGCGATCTTTTCGGCAGCCGGCAACATTTTATTACCCTTTGATTTGAGGATATATGCATGCCTCTCCCTGAACAATTCTCCAAACCTCTTAGCAATCGAATTAAACATAGATGTCACAGTATACTCTTTTTTTCTATCAACATAGCATTGAGTGACTCGGCAATATTTGTGGTCATCACATCATATCTATTGCCAAAGAAATGTGCCCTGTTCTACTTCTCGAAACCAATTTCATGCTCAAGGGCGACGGCTGTCTCAGGGCATTTGTTCTTGAATTCAAAGGCGACGGCTGCCTCAGGGCATTTGTTCTTGAATTCTATAAAATTATTGTTAAATTCCTCCAAAGAATAAGCCTTTGTCGTATTGTAGCATAGATAGAAGAAATCTCCACAATGATGATTTACCCAGAAACCTTTCACCGAGGTGCCTCATACAATATCCGTGGTGAGCATGATTTTAAACCTTCACAATATCGTTAGCAATGCTCTTGTGTTAATCGGAGATAAAGCACAAATCTAGTAGGAGAGAGCTACTTCCGGAGGGAATATTATATGCATCAAAAGACTCTCACTACTTTGTCCTCAAAGCTGCAAGAATGTACAGAATGGACTCAGAAACAATCAACACATCGGTAAATGGGGAAATGGATTATCCAGATTTAAGAGCAAAGTTGCTTCAAAATAAGGTGAAGAAACCTTACCACTTATGCAAGAACCAGGTTCTTGTACATTTGCCTAAGTAAACAAACTGCACAATAAAACACATATTTTATCGTGGAAACCTTCCTCCCTCAAGGAAGGGAAAAACCACACCTTAGTTTAATTACCTTCAAACTCAATTCACGATTACAACTCAATAATCAATGAACTAACTCTAACACCTCTACCCTCTATCGATTAACTATAATCGAAGACTCTACTCTCCAAGAAGTCAAACCCACTTCTTGTTACAATTCTCACAAACTCTACTCTCCAAGAAGTAAAATTCACTTCTTGTTACAATTCTCACAAACTCTACTCTACAAGAAGTCAAACCCACTTCTTGTTACAATTTTCACAAACTCTACTCTCCAAGAAGTCAACCCCACTTCTTGTTACAATTTTCACAAACTCTACTCTCCAAGAAGTCAAACCCACTTCTTGTTAAAATTCTCACAACTCTCTATGAAGTCAAACTCACTTCTTGTTGCAAACTCTCAACTAACTACTCTTTAAGAAGTCAAACCCCCTTCTTGTTCTTCAACCTAGGAATTATTACAACTCAATAATAAACCTAGAACAAATCAACAAAGACTAATAACCCTAGCCTTTAATTGATCAGTCTTCAACATTTAATAGTTCAGACTCGAACACAACTCATGAACCTGGTTCTAGTGTTGCTGTGACGAAGTCCTGCAGTTTTGCCCCAATGTCTATTGCTCTCAAGATGATAACTTTCGTCAATATGCAATAGGTGCCACTCTGCCTTTGCTGGAAAATTCTCTCAATTGTGATTGCAGAAGCCCATCTTCTCTTTCTCCAGCCTTGTCCTTATATAGAGTTTGACAGATCCTTTGCCAACTTCAACAAGGAAAGAATTTTTGTTTTCCTAGAAAACTAATCATTTTCTTTCTAGAACTTGGATGCCTCCTTCCTTAACTACCTAGGAAACATCTTCTTTTATTTTTTCCTTCTTTAACTTATTTTGCTGCTTTGGACACGGTTTCCTACTTCATCTTAGAATGAGTCAGTGATTACTTTCTGTCTCTTTCCTTTTCCGCATATGAGTTGTTTTTCGTAGTAGACTCCTACCAGGAAAGTAATTAATTTTTCTTTAAAAAGCTTTCCTTTTCCTATAAGGAGTCTTATGCACTTCTTTTCTTTATTTAGGAGCTTTCCTTTTCCTATAAAGAGTCTTTTGATTTAGTTCCCGCATTGGTTCTACTACTGGATTGTGACCCAGGTTCACCTTTCTGGCTTCTCAGTTATTTCTTTATTTCTCTTTCACTCCTTTATTTCTACACTTTATTACGAGTCTTCTTTGATGCAATATTCTCCCATATTTGTACCACTGTCCATATTCACGTTTTGGTACCTGGTTCACCTGATAGAGTACACATAAGACAACAAGTAGTGAATCATGTTCACTTTATCAATCATCAAAACTACTTATATGCTCTCCTACTTCCCAACAATTTCCCCCTTTTTGATGATGATAAACAATTCATCATAGTTTACTCTGTCAAACATCAAAACACTTTGTCAATCATCAAAACTACAAACATCATGTTCTCTAACTCCATGGCAATGCATCATAGTTGACTTTGTCAAATATCAAAACACTTTGTCAATCATGAAAACTACAAATATCATGTCCTCTTATTCCCTAGCAATTTCTCCTTTTTTGATGATGATAAACTATGCATAATATGTCCCTAACCCACATCATATAACTTCTCCCTTTTGACATCATTGAAAACCAACAACCACAGAACTCGACTAGCATACAATAAGTGCAATATCATTTTAACTCATGGCCACTTGGGCAACATCTTCTAGTACACTTCTGCTAACAATAAGGTAAGTTGATCTGAGGATATTAGCCATTTTACACTCACACACAATCAAGATCGTAAATGAGGAACAAAATAAGCAAATATGTACCAATTTAAGCCCTTAGAGTCCTAAATCAAAAGCATATGATATCATGAGTATGAGACAGACACAAGCACATCAAAGAATCTAGAAAAATAGAGGATAAGGATTGGAACAAAGATTACTAATGTGGGGAGGAAAAGGATGTTTACTGTCATTCATAAATTTTCCAGTAGGCCCATTGTGCCCCAACTCCTTCGTTATGATCAGTTTTCTTAGAAAGTAATATTTCATCATGGGCAACACGAGGTCCATCATCAGTTAAGCATAGACAATTTCAAGGAGACCATGTAAGTATTTTCAAGCATTGAGACCAATAACAATTGAGTTATGAAGTTCTTTTTCTTTGAACTTGGTTCAGTTGCAACATAATTTTAGATTTTTTTTAAACTCTGGTCCAACTACATAAAATTCTCACTCCTCCATGGTTCTTTTGTTAGATAGACTTTCCTTGATGACATTTCGAAAGAGTACCAACTATAGCTAAGAGATCCATCACATTTTGGTGCAATAGAGATGAGTTTATCAATAATGAAGGCTGGCACCAATAATAGTTTGTTCCTAAGAGAATTGTTCCGCCTGAAAGATAACTGTTTTACACTTGGAATGGATGGAATATCAATTTGGAATTTGTGAACCTGGTTCAGATGTGAGAGGTAAAATAAGGTTCTCCCTAAATTAAAGTTAGGGTGACTTCAAGACTGAGGTCCTCATCATTTGAGTAGTTTGGCATTGAAGGATGCTTATTGTCAAATAGAGGATTCTTGGTGATTTATTTTTCAAAGAATTGGATTTTGATGATCGACCAGGTTCACTAGTGCTTATGTTGACACAAACTCAGGAAATTCATACATTGAAAAAGGATGGTACATACCTGAGTATTACAGAGAAACCATGTTCTCCTTTTGTGTGTTCCTCAATGATTTTCTTAATGTTGTTAGTAAAAGAGTAGGGATAATATCCGTAGACCTTCTAAACATTGTTTGAGATGTGCCTGGAGTGTGTACCTGTTACAGTACGAGACTGAGTTAGCAGATATTCATTATATAATCACTCAAGCATAAAATTATTAGTTTACTAGCCAATTATTAAAGGAAATCATGATAATATATCAGCTTGTTTTGACAAGACCAAGCTCTAGATGATTTTTCTCAAGTTCTTCATATTCAAGGCCTTTATGAGTATGCTTGCATCATTATATTCTATCGGATCAAAGGAATCTCCAGCTAAGTAATAGAGAACCAGGTCTTGTATTTTCATAAGCGTGACTCTCTTCTGTTTGATAAAAAATGAACACCCGGCCCTATACTAAACAAGTTATCTGATCGACTTGAAGTCAGATACGATCAAGAAACCTCAATTTCCAATAACTTCCAATGAATAACGAAGACCAGGTTCACATAGTGAAGTTCCCCCTGAAGGTATACCGGACTCTAAGTGTCCTGATTGCTCTGTTGTTCCCCCTATCTCCAAGATTTGTTAATCTCAGTAACTGCTGCTGCAGATGCATCAATGATTATCATATGTGGACGAGGTGCATCGATAGAGTTCTCTAAATTTGCATCGTCAAAGATGTTTGATATTAGGTCACTTTCTTCAGTGTCAACCTTTTTATTCTGCTTGAATGCTGACTTCACATATTTTCCTTTTATGTACGCACCATGCACAATAGCTTCACGGATTTTGATTAGGGGAATCCCATGAATCAGATCCTTCATGACTAGTTTATTTAAATGAGAGAAACTAGCATGACACATTCTCTTATGCCAAAGTAGAGAAATATCATTAATGACGCTGAGGCAAGTAAGATTCTCTTTATGAAAAGACGGAATGTCAACTTTGTACACATTCTTGTGTCTTTTCAGAACCAGGTTCCCAGAGTTAGTGTTTGGCACAAGACATTCAGCTGATGTGAACAATACATTATTTTTTTGTCACACATTTCAGAGATGTTCAATGAGTTATGCTTCAATTCTTAAACATAAAACACATTCTCTATGGCATGGGATTGTGACTTTTTAACTTTGTCAATTTTGACTATTTCACCTTTCTTATCATTTTCAAGGACTTCACTGCCGCCTTGAAAATCAGAAAGTGAGAGGAAATTTTCTACCATTTTTAGCAACTGTCTGGAGCATGCACTATCCATGTACCAAGTTGACCTTTTTCCTCTCACCTTCACCCAAAACACTAGTCAAAGATTAGCCTTGGGAACCCAGATTAGCTTGGGCCCCTTTTTGTGAGTAAAAGGATGAATAAGATCTCTTCTAGCCCAAAAAGGCAAATAAGAAGACTTTTTATCTGGAACATTTTTATTTGGAACCAAGTTCTTTATCGTTTCAGTCTTTTCCTTTTTAGTGAACTTAACATTTTTCTAAAAGGCCTTAAATAGTGTTTTACATTGATTCCTTAAATGACCTGAGTTTTCACAATGAGTGCATAAACATTTAGATATGTCAGTAGTGTGTTCTACATGATTTTTCTCTTTTGTGAAACCTATCCCACTTCGACCGATGGTCTGCCTTTCTTGAATCTGAGTTAAAATTTCAGAGGACATGGTCCATCTAAGATTTCTTTCCAGATCAAGTTTGGTCTTAACAAGATTTTCTTGCAGCAGTCTATTTCTTTCAGTTAAGACCTGACAGTTTATGGTTAACCGTTTTATGTCTTCTTCCAAAGCTAATTGAAGTTCACTAGCAGGATTTTTGCCCTTGTGACTTAACTTTGGGTTCTTAACCTATTATTTTAGACCATTGATGATGTTATCACGAGAAGTAATTTGATCTTCTAGTGTCATACAGTCAAGTCTTGGGGATGCATATTCATCCATTAATTGATTCTTTTCGGATTTCAGTAAATAGTATGCATCAATAAAAATTGAAGACAAGGATTGCAATTGTTTCTTGGAATAAATATTTATTTTAGACTTAGTTTCAAGAAAACTTACCTCTGATTGTTTTCCTCCTCTTCATCTTCATCAGAAATTGCCATCAGTGTCTGAATAGTTTCATGAGATTTGTAGGTGCTTCTTTCATCATCTGATTCCATTATAGCGACCAGTGCTAGATAACTATATTTGTGTGCTTGCTCAATTGCAAGTAATGACCGATTTTCGAATCCACCATCCTCAGACTCTTCTTCTGATAAGTTTCCCATCGCGGAAAATGCTTTCTTCATTAAGAGATCTACTTCTTGATTAGTCATTCGTCTATTTGTGGGAATGTACTTATAATTCCTGGTCTCTTTTGCTTTCTCAGAGCCATTTCTCTTGTGCTCTAGAGCCCATAGTGGACAAAACTTGATAAAGTGATCTGGACTTCCGCACTTGTGGCAGACATGTTCTCTTTGATTTACAGTTGTTTCTTCAAAGTTCCTCCTTTGAAAATTTGTCCTCTCTTTAACATTCTAGAGAACCTCTTAGTCATTAGTGCAATATTTTCATCCTCAAAATCTTCAGGTGTTGTGGCTTTCAGAACCAGGTTCTTCACTTTTCTCTTTCCTCCAATTGCCTTTTCTTGATTTTTCTTGAGTTCATAAGTCATGAGATTTCCAATGAGTTCATCCTTAGTTAGTGTATCTAGATCATGTGCTTCGGTAATAGCTTTTACCTTGCTTTCCCATGATTTTGGGAGAACACTTAAAAGCTTTCTGACTGCCTTCCCGTTGGTAATTATTTCTCCTAGTGAGTAAATTTCATTAATGATTGCAGTGAACCTAGTATGCATGTCTTGAATTGTTTCACCTTCTACCACTCGAAACAACTCATATTGTCTGTTCAAATTGTCAATTTTAGACTTCTTTACTTGAGTTGTTCCTTCATGAGCGGTTTGAAGAGTTTCCCATATTGCTTTTGCATCTTGGCATGATGAGATCCGATTGTATTCATCAGGACCTATACCGCATATCAGAATCTTCTTGGCTTTAGCATTGTTCTGAATTGCAAGTTTATCCGTAACATTCTATTCCTTCCTTTCCTTTGGTACCTGAGTGATTCCATCAGTTCCATTCTTCATGGGTATAGTTGGACCGTCCAATACTACTCCCCATAGGTCTGGATTTTCTCCTATCAAGGATCCATCATGCGGTTCTTTTACCATCCATAATACTTTTCGTTGAACAGTGATGGTCGTGTTTGGGAAGTTCCTTCTTGTGGTGTAGGTGGTGCAACCATTGATCCTTTTCAAGTTGTGAGTCTTTTAATAAAAAGACCTGCTCTGATACCAATTGAAGAAACCTTAACACTTATGTAAGAATCAGGTTCTTGTACGTTTGCCTAAATAAACAGACTGCACAATAAAATACAGATTTTATCGTGGAAACCTTCCTCCCTCAAGGAAGGAAAAAACCATACCTTAGTTTTATTACCTTCAAACTCAATTCACGATTACAACTCAATAATCAATTAACTAACTCTAACATCTCTACCCTCTATGGATTAACTATAATCGAAGACTCTACTCTCCAAGAAGTCAAACCCAGTTCTTGTTACAATTCTCACAAACTCTACTATCCAAGAAGTCAAACCCACTTCTTGTTACAATTCTCATAAACTCTACTCTACAAGAAGTCAAACCCACTTCTTGTTACAATTTTCACAAACTCTACTCCCCAAGAAGTCAACCCCACTTCTTGTTACAATTGTCACAAACTCTACTCTCCAAAAAGTCAAACCCACTTCTTGTTACAATTCTCACAACTCTCTAAGAAGTCAAACTCGCTTCTTGTTACAAACTCTCAACTAACTACTCTTCAAGAAGTCAAACCCACTTCTTTTTATTCAGCCTAGGAATTATTACAACTCAATAATAAACCTAGAACAAATCAACAAAGACTAATAACCCTAGCCTTTAATTGATCAGTCTTCAACATTTAATAGTTTAGACTCGAACACAACTCATGAACCTGGTTCTAGTGTTGCCCCAATGTCTATTGCTCTCAAGATGATAACTTTCGTCAATATGCAATAGGTGCCGCTCTGCCTTTGCTGGAAAATTCTCTCAATTGTGATTGTAGAAGCCCATCTTCTCTTTCTCGAGCCTTGTTCTTATATAGAGTTTGACAGATCCTTAGCCAACTTCAACAAGGAAAGAATTTTTGTTTTACTAGAAAACTAATCATTTTCTTTCTAGAACTTGGATGCCTCCTTCCTTAACTGCCTAGGAAACATCTTCTTTTATTTTTTCCTTCTTTAACTTATTTTGCTGCTTTGGACACGTTTTCCTACTTCATCTTAGAATGAGTCAGTGATTACTTTCTGTCTCTTTCCTTTTCCACATATGAGTTGTTTTTCGTAGTAGACTCCTACTAGGAAAGTAATTAATTTTTCTTTAAAAAGCTTTCCTTTTCCTATAAGGAGTCTTCTGCACTTCTTTTCTTTATTTAGGAGCTTTCCTTTTCCTATAAGGAGTCTTTTGATTTAGTTCTCGCATTGGTTCTACTACTGGATTGTGAACCAGGTTTACCTTTCTTGCTTCTCAGTTATTTCTTTATTTCTCTTTCACTCCTTTATTTCTACACTTTATTACGAATCTTCTTTGCTGCAATATTCTCCCATATTTGTACCACTGTCCATATTCACGTCTGGGTACCTGGTTCACCTGATAGAGTACACATAAGACAACAAGTAGTGAATCATGTTCACTTTATCAATCATCAAAACTACTTATATGCTCTCCTACTTCCCAACAATTTCCCCCTTTTTGATGATGATAAACAATTCATCATAGTTTACTTTGTCAAACATCAAAACACTTTGTCAATCATCAAAACTACAAACATCATGTTCTCTAACTCCATGGCAATGCATCATTGTTGACTTTGTCAAATATCATAACACTTTGTCAATCATCAAAACTACAAATATCATATCCTCTTATTCCCCAGCATAAGGACAAACCAGCAATTATAAATGTCACAATTGGTATATAACTATTCCAACTTCTATCCCTTTTTTTTCCTTTTATGGACTTAGTCATCTTATGACTTTTTCCTTGATGGTTCTTTTAACTATAGGGACTACCTTCAAAGGAACTATTGATGATCTTGATGTTATTCTTCAAACACTCAAAGATTGTGGCTATTCACAAGATAGGTTTTACATACATTGTGATGCAGCACTATGTGGTCTTATGACACCTTTTATAAACAATGTAAGTTTCCCTTCTTACTTCTAATTATAAACTCTTGAGTAATTTTGAGAGCAACATTCTAATTATTCTTTATGCAATTTGAACAGATGATTAGTTTCAAGAAGCCAATTGGAAGTGTCACAATTTCTGGTCACAAGTTCTTTGGATGCCGAATGCCTTGTGGTGTCCAAATAACTGGAAAAATGTATACATTAATAATCTCTCAAGAAATGTGGAGTACATTGCTTCTGTGTATGCCACTATTTCTGGTAGTCATAACGGTTTAACTCCAATTTTTCTATGGCATAACTTGAGTGCAAAAGGTCAAATTGAACTTGAAAAGGATGTTAAAAAATGTCTGGACAATGCAAAATATTTGAAAGATCGTCATCAACAAGCAGGAATAAGTGTCAAGCTAAATGAGCTTAGCATCATAGTTGTACTTGAAAGACCTCGTGACCATGAATTTGTCCGTTGTTGGCCACTTTCATGCATGAAAGATATGGCACATGTTATCGTTATGCCAGGAATCACACGAGAAATGCTTGACAATTTCATGAGTGAACTAGTGCAACAAAGAAAACAATGGTACCAAGACGGAAAAGATGAGCCTCCTTGTGTTGCAGAGGATATTGGTGCTCCAAATTGTGGAGCTCGGAGCCAAAAGGGCCACTTTTTTCTTTCAAAATGCATAAACGGCCTATCAAATTTTTTTTAAACCAAAAGGGACAAATCGCTCCTGGGGGAGCGATATCCTTCGAACATACTAACTCCGTTAACGCCGTGGTAAAAAATTCTAAAGAAAATCCTTGCTCCGTCAACGATTTCTTCAACCAAAAAAAAAATTGCTGCCACAACAGTGATTTTTTGGATTTTTTTTTACTAAAACGCTGCACCGGTAGCGATTTCGAAAAAAAAAATAGATGTTTTTTTTCTTATAATCGCTGCACCAGCAGCGATTCCCTTAAAAAAAATTAAATTATTTTTTCAACTTCTTTTTCCTTCTTTTCATTATTTCTTTAAAAAAAAACTTCCAAAAAATGATTTTTTTTAATCATTATACCGATCTTTAACAATTTTTTTGTTATTAAAAAAAATTTATTTTTTGGAAGTTTTTTTTAAGAAATAATGAAAAGAAGTTGAAAAACAAATTTTTTTAAAGGGAATTGCTGCACCAGCAGCGATTATAAGAAAAAAAACATATTTTTTTTAAATCGCTGCCGATGCAGCATTTTTGTAATAAAAAAAATATTCCGAAAAAATCGTTGTTGTGGCCGTGATTTTAATAATATATATATTTTTTAAGGAAATTGCTGACGGAGTAGCAATTTTCTTTAGAACTTTTTACCACGGCGTTAACGGAGTTAGTATGTTCGAAGGATATCGCTCCCCCAGGAGCGATTTGTCCCTTTTGGTTTTAAAAAAAATTGATAGGCCATTTATGCATTTTGAAAGAAAAAAATGACCCTTTTGGCTCCGGACGCCCAAATTGTGCATGCTCTTATCATAAGATTGACTATATTAGTTCTTAGAAAGAAAATAAGACAAGATATAATCTATCACTTTAAAATCACAATTTTTTAGAGCTCTAATTTGCCTATATATCTTCCATAAAGATGACATTTATTAATTCTTTACGACTTCATTTTGATTTCCCACATTGAAAGTGAATTGTATACCTCATTGTACTACTAGACGATACAATTGTAATATTTTTTAATAAAAAAGTTCCAATACTCTTTTATGATTTTTGGGTGGCATTAATTTACTTTTAATTTATAATTGGAACAAGAATATACCTGATGGAAATTGAAATGCTACGTACATATTATAGTAGACAACACCCCGATGATTTTAAACGATACGATATAATAAAATTTAAGTAACAATGAAAATAAAGGTGGTATTTAAACTAACAATATAATACAGTACAACGGATAACAATCATCCAAACAAGGTGTAAGATGATCAAAAAAACTTTGAATGACATTGTAATCTAGCTTTTTAGAAAATACATATACCCGCAACTCAATATTTGCCTCTTTTTTTTAATTTAGGAATTCCAATTGTATGAAGCAAACGTTCGTCTATAACACGATGAGGCTCCACCACCATGTTTCTTGGCAAATTAAGCTCCACGTCACTTCAAGAAGACAAAAATGCGTACACATTTTTATCTAAAGTTAAGATATTCGCAGTTCATACCTTAGGTTAACAGAGGCGAATCCAGGATTTGAGGGCTTCGGGTGCATCAATATTACCTTAGGGTTTGGCTTAGCTCAAATATGAGCCCTAAAATAAGCTTAAAATAAAAATACTGAAATAGCACTCTAGCTAGATTCAAACCTACGTCTCAGGGATGAATTCTTTAGTTTGTAAGAGCAGCACAATGGCATTCCTATGCTCCTTATGGGTACACTGTTAATTATATCTTAATTTCTGTCAGTTTTTCAAGATAAATATATATATATACATATGATTTTTTTCAAAGTTAACGGGTGCACGTATAACCCCACCTAGAAGGATGGGTCCGCCTCTGATTAGGTATACAAATTTAAAATTTAGAACTGTCTGGTAAAAAATTTATAGTCCACTCGCTTTCAAATTGTTTTCAAATTGGTCAGGCTACAGGTCAAAAATTAGAAGTTATAAATTTTAGTTACCCTTTAAATATGAGTCTTAAAAATCATCTAACTTAGCATTTTTCAGAGGTCTACCGTCTAATTAGTCGGGCTAAATATAAGATCTCACTATAAAAATTTTGAATTATAAAGAGATAAGAGTCAAAAACACACTTAAATTATCTTCTTTTTTTTAGTTTCATACCAAAATTATTGAGAGTGTGAGTTTCATATATAAACTATCATTTATTAATTTGAAAAACACAACTCTCTCTTTTATTACACTCTCATCATGGTGTGTGTAGTGCACTCTCTCTTTTATTTAAAAAAAATTATCACATCACATTCCACATGTTAATCTTGACAAAAATTAAATAAATTATTAGTATTAGTTAAAGTATCACTATTCTCCTCCCCCCCACCCTCCACCCGGCCAAAAAAAAATTATAAAGTAAAATGTAAAATATTTTTCTTACCTCACTCCACTAAATTCCATCAAATAATAATTTTGATATTATTTTAACTTTTTTAAAAAAAAATTCTACGCCACCCCACATAACCATCCGCCTCCAATTATTTTAAATTTTTATTATTCTAATGTTTTCTAAAAATATATAATTTTTATTTTATATTATTTATATTTCATTTCCTTCTCATTCTCAACATTTACTTCATGTGATTCTATGCAATTTTTCGTATTATCTAAAAAAAATTCATTAGTATAATTTTGTTAGTATTCTAATTTTTAAATATATGGACTTACGTTTTCCCTTTCTTTTAAATCATATTTATATATGTTATGTTGAAATTTGACATAAGAGTATTATGTTAAATTTTTTGTTTTGAATTTAACACTTATGTTATATTTTCAATTTCATTTGTTTTAAGAGTATTGACTCGATATTTTACATTGCAAGCTTTTTTAAAAAAAATTAATCTTGATAGATTTTTTTTGTCAAATGTTTTATAATTTTATGACATTATATTTATAATATTAATCTTTTTGTCAAACATGCATTTCATGATGTTCATAGAAATTTTGTACTTTTAGTTTTTATAATTAATTTAATTAAAAGATACTAAATTGAAAAATATAAATCTATTATTTTTTATAATATTAGTTAAGAACATATAATTTTTTTTATTAAAATTCAATATAACCTTATCATTATACTTGTGCAACCAAACAGTACATTTATAATTACACTGTAATTATACTGTGGCAAACATACAGATCAACGTAATTACTAGATTGTGTAGTAACTAGGCTAGTAATTACTACCCTAGTAATTACAGCAATTCCAATCACCTAGTGGCTTTCCAAACAGACCCTAAAAATAATAAAAATGTAGAACATGGTCCTAAGTGGCCAGATCCAAAGAAAAACAATAACAATAACAACAACAATGACAGAAAGAAAAAAAGAAAAGGATATAAGTAATAAGAAAAAACAATAACAATAACAACAACAACGACGGAAAGAAAAAAAGAAAAGGATATAAGTAATAAGAAAAAACACAAGGAGAAAACATCTACAGAGAAGAAAATGTCTTCTTTATTCACTAGATCTGTCCTCTCCTTGTTTGTTCCTTCCAACCTCAAAAAGTCCAAAAGGAACATCATCGGAGCTGAGCTAATTCAGGTACACCTTTTTTTTTAATTTTATAATTTACCTTTTCATATTATATTATTTTTTTCCCTTTTAATTTGCATTGTATGTAGTGGACCTACGTATGGAGCAAATAAATCTTGTGAAGTAAACAATTTAGTTTTAAAATATAATTGAACTAATTTGTTCTGGAGAATAAATATAACGTACATATATACTTGTAGATATAATTTAATATGCCTTACATAGATATAGATAAAAAGTTAGAAATATAACCAAATAGTCACTCCTTCTAGTTAGCAAAAAAAACCATTTTGGGAGATAGAAAATTAGTACATTAACATTTTAGTGGTTGTAGTTGAATAATTTATTTTAAGAAAGAATGAATTGTTTACACTAATATTAGCATGTGTTTATTTTGATTTAACTTCACATTAATCTCACCCTCCATCGAACCTTTATGGATGTCAGGGGTTCACTCGGTAAAGAAATTACACTATATATAGAGAGAATAGATTCTCAATATTTCTGTATATATACTAATTTTGAACTACCTAAATCAAATAAGAGAGATAGCCCAATGATATTGGATTGTGTAATTTGAGCTGCGAATGCTAACCCCCATTTGCAGGGTCGATTCTTGTTGGGTGTGCAAGCTACCTAATTTAATATTGTCTGATATAGTTGAGTAGTCACTTTCTAACACGTTTTCAAGGCGGAAAAAATCATTTAATTTGCAATATACATAATGGAAATTTAATTTAAAGAAAAAGTAAAGCAAGTGAGATAAATTGAAGAAACTAACAGGAAAAAGAGAAGGAAATTAAGAGGAAAAAGGAATTGGTATCAACACAAAATTGTATTCAGTCAGCAATTGCTATTTGCTTCTCCATTTTAAGCAAACAAAAAAAACTTATAACTTTGTACTTCACTACAATGGGTAACCTCTCACTTGAAATGGTAAGTATTCAAACATCCACACAAATTAAACAACTCAGAATTTGTTTCATTCCAAAAGAGCTATTATTTTGCAAAATAGTTGTGGTCCCTTACCAAAAGAGCTATTATATTTTTTGGAATATTTTTTATATTTTAATTAAAAATCAGTGTTTGGACATAAAAATTCTAAATCCAACTTAAAGTTGTATTTTAAATTTAGAAAATAACTTATAACCTGTTTTTCAATTGACTTTTCACTTTTAAAGTTGTATTTAAGAATATTCATTCATGAACATTATTCCAAATAATTTTTACAAAATGTACAACCAAACACACAGTTATATAGATAAAAAGTTAGAAATAGCAATTAACATTTTATTAGTTGTAATTAGACATGAATGGCTTCTATTAGCACCATTATAATTCTTAATAAAGAATGGATTGTTTACTCGCACGCGTTTAATTTGTGAGTATAGTCTTTGCATGTGTTAATTTATTTGGATTTGTCTTTTTATTAGTCTCACCAACCCATCATTCATAATATTGGCTAGTAAGTTGAGCAGTCACTTTCTAAGTAGGGGCGTATCCAGGATTTTGAGATGATGGGTGCACTATTACGAAAAGGTATAAATAAAAGTTTCAAATTTCTAATCTCACTTGGAGAGGTGCACCCAATCATCATCGCATGACATTATACGATACTTCAAGTGTGGGTTCACACATCTATATTTAAATATTTTTTTAAAAATATAACACTACTATTTATGATTTCAGGAGGGGAGCATGGGCTCACGTGAACCCGGTGACCCCCTCCTGGATACGCCTCTGTTTCTAAGAATGGCCTGGTCAACACTGCACAGGGGAAAAAGCAAGTGAGATAAATGGAAGAAACTAAGAGGGAAAAGAGAGGAAAGAAGAGGGGTGGTTGGTGCACAAAACCTTCATCTTTTAGACCTATATATATATATATAAGTATACCCAAGACATATGAACACATAATTCAGTCACCAATTGCTTCTCCATTCTAATACACTAGCAAGCAAAAAAACTTACTATAAATTTGTGTTTCACGAGAATGGGTAGCCTTTCACTTGAAATGGTACGTACTATTCATATGTTACATGCACAAACATCTCTACAAATTAAACAACTCACACTTTGTTCATTTCAAAAGTTTTTTTTTGCAAAAATTTGTTGTCCCTCCCCAAATTATTGAAATCTCCTAACAAATACAGGGATTTTGTACGACCTCCTCGTTAGAGAAAATATGTTTATATTTACTTAATTATATCTTAAATTGGATTATGATACTTGACAGGATTTTGAGGTATCAGCGATGACACCGAGAAGTTTAGCGCGAAAAAGACTGTTTCCGATTGGGGACAACAAGAAACAGAAGTTGGCACAACCAGGCGCAGAACCAAGGAAGAACTTACTACTTGAAGTGATGGAGCCTGGATTGAACAATGATGCTCCTTCCTTGGACACTATCTTGGTTAATTATTTGGATACACTTACCCAACGAGTCAATTTTCATTTAGGTTATCCGGTGAACATATGTTATGATCACTATGCAACTTTAGCACCACTTTTGCAGTTTCACCTAAACAATTGTGGTGATCCTTTCCTTCAAAACACTGTCGATTTCCATTCTAAAGACTTCGAAGTGGCTGTTTTGGATTGGTTTGCACAACTTTGGGAAATTGAAAAGGATCAATATTGGGGCTATGTTACCAATGGTGGCACTGAAGGCAATCTCCATGGCATTTTGATAGGGTAAGTTGATATATATGACATGAACATATAATATAATGAATTCTATTATTTCAGTGCTCTTAAATTTTCTTAATATTATATTTACAGGAGAGAGCTACTTCCTGACGGAATATTATATGCATCAAAAGACTCTCACTACTCAGTTTTCAAAGCTGCAAGAATGTACAGAATGGATTCAGAAACAATCAACACATCACTAAATGGAGAGATGGATTATTCAGATTTAAGAGAAAAGTTGCTTCAAAATAAGGACAAACCAGCAATTATAAATGTCACAATTGGTATATACCTATTCCAACTTCTATCCTTTTTCTTTTTTCTTTTATGGACTTAGTCATCTTACCACTTTTCCCTTGATGGTTCTTTTAACTATAGGAACTACTTTCAAAGGAGCTATTGATGATCTTGATGTTATTCTTGAAACACTCAAAGATTGTGGCTATTCACAAGATAGGTTTTACATTCACTGTGATGCAGCACTATGTGGTCTTATGACCCCTTTTATAAATAATGTGAGTTTCGCTTCTTACTTCCAACAAACTCTTGAGTAATTCGCAGAGCAATATTCTAATTATTCTTTGTGCAATTTGAACAGATGATTAGTTTCAAGAAGCCAATTGGAAGTGTCACCATTTCTGGTCACAAGTTTTTGGGATGTCCAATGCCTTGTGGCATCCAAATAACAAGGAAAAGCTACATCAATAATCTTTCTACAAATGTGGAGTACATTGCTTCTGTGGATGCCACTATTTCTGGTAGTCGTAACGGTTTGACTCCAATTTTCTTGTGGTATAGTTTGAGCGCAAAAGGTCAAACTGGCCTGCAAAAGGATGTTAAAAAATGCCTCGACAATGCCAAATATTTGAAAGATGGTCTTCAACAAGCAGGGATAAGTGTCATGCTAAATGAGCTTAGCATCATAGTTGTACTTGAAAGGCCTCGTGATCATGAATTTGTCCGCCGTTGGCAACTTTCATGTGTCAAAGATATGGCACATGTTATTGTTATGCCAGGCATCACACGAGAAATGCTTGACAATTTCATCAGTGAACTAGTGCAACAAAAAAAACTATGGTACCAAGATGGAAAAACGACCAAGCCTCCTTGTGTTGCAGATGATATTGGTGCTGAAAATTGTGCATGCTCTTATCATAAGTGATCTGAGGCAAAAAATATATTTTCTTATTATTAATTGCCTCATATTTATTATTTATATTTGTCCTTTTTGAGCATGGATTTTATGGATTGTGCTAAATAGTGTATTTTATTTGTAAGATTAAATTGGTGTAAAATTGAAGAAGTTTGAAGCTAAAACGAATTAAATATGGAAGATTCTAGAAGAAACTCAAGCAGCCAGCTTAATAGATTAAATTGAATATTATATTATATTTATATATATAATCAAACGCTGCAAAGAGAAGTAAAGAATAAAGAAAACATACATGCTGACACGTGGCAGCTCATGAAGGGCCAAGAGCAAATTGAGGCGGTTGGCTACTGTTAACGCGTACAACAGTTCCAATTCCTTTTGGTTTTGGGTTCCTAATTTGTTTTGGACTCAGTTATTTTATTTAGGATTTTCTATATCTATAAATAGTCCATAGAAATAATTATTGGGACTTTGTAAGGAGGATAGTTGGGAAGGAAAAGTTGTCAATACTTTTTAGGGTTCTTTTCTTCTTCTTTTTCTTAGGTATTAGTAGTTAAAGACCCTTGTTCTGGGGCTGCGGCTATGGGTAATTGTTGAACATCGATTGTTTTGAATTAATGTTGGTTATCGTTTAAATTACTTTTGTATTCTTGTTTTAGTATTTCATGCTAGGCCACCATAGAAATAAATCTATTGTCTATTCTTGGACTCGAGAGATGAAGAGGTAGATAGACCAGAGAATGCAAAGAGCTTGTTCTAACTTTGTTTAGATTCGTGTTCAGGAGTGACGCCCGGACGAACACCTCGCTTGGTTACGAAACATGATGAAATATAAATGCTCGCCAATTAGGACTGCTATCCCCGCTCAACGATGTAGTTAGACAGCTAGTTGGAGTAGGCGATTAGAGGTCGAGAGATCATGATCATAAAATCAACCCTGTAAATCAGTAATTTGATAACCGTATTTAATTCATTACATGAGATGCGATACATGAAACCTTAAGCATGCTGCAGCCTTGGAATTGTCCCATTTACTGTAAGTTAATCTATTAATTATTGCATTCTTTTATTTCTTTTGATACTCTTAAATAAATAATTAGACTAGTATAATTTAGTAAATAGTTATTTGACAAGTCCTTGTGGGTTCGATATTCCGATTCTTAAAGAGCCACTTATTACTTCTGCGACCACGTACATTTGCGTGTGCATTTGGGAGCAACAAGTTTTTGGCGCCGTTGCCGGGGACTTAGAAATTAACTATTTTTTTAGGTTATACTTTTTCTTTTTATTTATTTATTTATTTTTAATTTTTTTAATTAAATTTTTTTTTTCTACACAATTAAAAAAAAATTCCTTTGAATAATTTGGTACTCTTATTGATATGACTGATTGGGATAAATCGTGGTTGGGTGAGAAGTATCCTTGTAATTATTGTAATGGACCCCACTTGGATATCGAGTGTCCTATTTGTCATATATGTGGTGGTCAATTTGGTCATTGGAATGGTTGTCCTAACTCTTATTCCCCTCCCCCTCCCCCCTATTATGAATCTTCTGTTATCTGTGATGTTGACAGGGGTGATGAAGTGGGGAATGCCCAAAGAGGTGGAGGTACGTAGAATTATGGAACACGTATAACTCGAGTTGGAGGAACCACCCCAACTTCCCATGGGGTGGAAATCAGAATCAACACCAAAATCAGGCTCAAGGGCAGAACCAATACAGACCACAAGGTAATAGACAACAATTTCAATAGCCAAATAATCAAGGTGCGAAGCAAGGGGGCATGACTAATGAGGAGCTGTTCCAAAAGCTAAGTACAGAAATCAACAACAAAAATGAAGAACACTATAGGAAGTTGGGAGAAGAGTTGAGAAGCACCCAGTTAGCGCAGAAAAGTGTGGCAAGGCAGTTCGAACAATTGGCTAATGCAGTTAATGTGCGTCCTCCTGGAGGTCTTCCGGGTGACACGGATCCTAACCCAAGGCAACTGAATGCGGTGAGCACAAGGAGTGGATTACAACTGGAAGAACTAGCCCCAAAGAAGAGAAGTTCTGAGGCGGTGAGAGAAGAAAAGAAACCCGAAAAAGTGGTTCAAGATGCGAATGTTGAGAGGATTGTTCCTCAAATAAAACCAACCCCTCCGTTTCCTCAAAAGTTCAAAAAGTGGAACGAGGACTAATGCTTCGGTAAGTTTTTGTCTCTCCTTAAACAAGTTCACATTAATCTTCCTTTGGTTGATATTTTGCAGGGAATTCCTAAGTACGCCAAGTATGTGAAGGAGATGGTGGAGCAAAAAGAGGAATTCCAACCATTCAACTATACCTTATTCCTTAATGTCAATGTTGAGAAAGAGTACAAAAGTGAGAATGTTGTAAATAATGTTGCTTTGGAGTTAAGGCATATTGGACCTCATTCTAAACATTTTTCAACATTATGCTTGGATGACGACATGAAATTCGAGTCATCTGAACTAATAGAGGAGTGTCTAGATGAGGAACAAGGCCCCTACATTCTACAGTTTTCTAATCCACATAGGCAAAACGACATTCCTCACATAAGGGCCAAGAAGTGCAAGATGCAACATTTATTACTTGGTTCCTTCATCTTTATACCACCGCCCCTAGAGAGGAGCAGAAAAATTGATGCAAAGTTAGGGGTACAATTCATAAGTTCAAAGTGGAAAGAAAAGTGGTGAATTTACTTGTGTCGTGCCGCAACGTTAAATTAGGCGCTTATTGGGAGGCAACCCATTTGGTAGTGTAGCTTCTTATTTTATTTTTAATTTTATAGTGTCATTTTTTCTTTTGGTCTTGTTTTTACAGGGTTTGGAGAAGTCTGAGTACCCAAGAATTTGGAGCTAAGGAGTACGTTTGAGCTTAAGGGTGGGGTGACGACCCTTGATGAAAATTAAGAGAACATGCTACTAGCTAGGACTAGAGGCCTCAGGGAGTTTTCCTAACCCTTGTTTTAAATTTTATTTGATGCTTTGGGGACATAGTATCTTTTTAAGTGTGGGGTGGAGGAATGAATTCCTAGCTTTTACTGCTTTATCGAGTCTTTTTGTATTTTTAGGTGGGTTCCTCGGCTTTTGTTTTCGGTACTTTTCTTGAGGATAGTCCCTTTGAACCGATAGAGAGTAAATTTTTTACTTTTTATTTTATTTTTTTTAGAGAAAAGAAAAGACCATTTTGAGTTGTGTGATACTTGCTATTTAGGCGTAATTTTAAGTAGTACTTTCTTGTGAATGCTTGATTGCTAATGTAATTGCAGACTTTTTGACACCGAGGTTCATGGTTGTGACTTTATAAATAGCTTATTTTATTTTGTAGTTTGTTATGATCTTGTCTCTCCTAGAAGTGGAATTGATCCATCTTGATTGATACTTGTGCCATGTGTGGTGACAATTTGTTTATTCCTTGTTTTGCATCTTAGTCTAGAACTTGCCCTGCATGTTATTGAAGCGAAATAAAAAGTGTTGCTCAGTTTAGGAGATGATAATAGGCTTTCTTTGATTTGTCTTGTAAATTTTAGCCTTTTCAGATATTATATCACTAGTTCGCCCATTTGAGCCTGTAGCCTTTTGTTGGTAGCCATATTTTGCCCTTAACTATTTTGTTGAATCCCTAGTTTTTGTACATTGCTTCCTTGAGCACTGTAGCATAGACTGATTATAATTGTTATATCTGGAAAAAGAAAAGGGATGGTTGAACGAAAAAGAAATCAATGATGGCTACAAAGTGGTGAAAAAAGCCCTATTCGAAAGAATGTGACATGAAAAAGAAAAAGAAAAAAAAAGGAAAAAAAGAAATTCTTTGAGAAAAAAAAATGATTGAAGCATTCTTGAGATGATGAGAATTACTTGTGAAATAATTGTTGAAGAGAGGACTGAAAATAAAGAGAAGAAAATAATGGGTGATGAAGTCTAAAAATACAAAGTGCTTAGGGAAGTGTAAGTCACTATTATATAGTTTTCCTACCCGTCCCCTAGCCTACATTACAACCCGTTAAAGTCCTATTTGATTCTATTCAAGCATGCTTAATTAGTGGAGATGTACATAATGGGCAAGCATATGGTTCTTTGAGCATACATGTGAATTTTATTAGTGAGTGTGAGATTTGATCTTTGATGTGAAGTCCTTAATTTATATTCAATCTTTTGAATTGAGTGTGTGGACTATTTCTTCTTGTGAGGGCACTTGTTTCATGATAGATAGGTGATGTTATTAACTTTCTTTGATGAGAGTAGGTGAGCAAGCTTAAATTTGATGAGTTCAGAGTCCTTCCATGAGGTTAGGAGGTTAGAGGTTTGTTGTTTATTTGGATGTCTTGCATAATGATTGAGATGTGTACTTGATGTGTTGAAATTTGAATAAGGCCTAATTGTTTGTATCAACCAAAGTGATGACATTCCTAGTATGAATTTTGAAATGAGCTTTAATGTTTGCTCGAGGACGAACAAAAGTTTAAGTGTGGGGTGTTGATCTGAGGCCAAAAATATATTTTCTTATCATTAATTGCCTCATATTTATTATTTATATTTGTTCTTTTTTAGCATGTGTTTTATGGATTGTGCTAAATAGTGTATTTTATTTGTAGGATTAAATTGGTGTAAAGTTGAAGAAATTTGGAGCTAAAACGAATTAAAGATGGAAGGCTGAAGAAGAAAATCAAGCAGGCAGCTTAATGGATTAAATTGAATATTATATTATATTTATATATATACATATTCAAATGATTTGTTGCAAATTAAAGGATTCCCACGCGGCAAGAAATCGAAGACACTCAAATTGTGAGGCGGTTTCACGAGTAAAAAAAGGAATTCAATTCCGTTTTGGTTTTGGGTTCCTAATTTGTTTTGGACTCAGTTATTTTATTCAAGGTTTTCTACATCTATAAATAGTCCATAGAAATAATTATTGGAAGAGACTTTGTAAGGAGGATACTTGGGAAGGAAAAATTGTCTATATTTTTTAGGGTTCTTTTCTTCTTCTTTTTCTTAGGTATTAGTATCTAAAGACCCTTGTTCTGGGGTTGCGGCTATGGGTAATTGTTGAACATCGATTGTTTTGAATTAATTATTGGTTATCGCTTAAATTACTTTTGTATTCTTGTTTTAGTATTTCGTGCTAGGCCACCATAGAAATAAATCTATTGTCTATTCTTGGACTCGAGAGATGAAGAGGTAGATAGACCAGAGAATGCAAAGAGCTTGTTCTAACTTTGTTTAGATTCGTGTTCAGGAGTGACGCTCGGATGAACACCTCGCTTGGTTACAAAACAGGATGAAATATAAATGCTCGCCAATTACGACTGCATATCCCCGCTCAACGATGTAGTTAGACAGCTAGTTGGAGTAGGCGATTAGAGGTCGAGAGATCATGATCATAACATCAACCCTGTAAATCAGTAATTTGATAACCGTAATTAATTCATTACATGAGATGCGATACATGAAACCTTAAGCATGCTGCAGCCTTGGAATTGTCCCATTTACTGTAAGTTAATCTATTAATTATTGCATTCTTTTATTTCTTTTGATACTCTTAAATAAATAATTAGACTAGTATAATTTAGTAAATAGTTAATTGACAAGTCCCTGTGGGTTCGATATTCCGGTTCTTAAAGAGACACTTATTACTTCTGCGACCACGTACACTTGCGTGTGCATTTGGGAGCAACAATAAGATTAACTACATTAGTCCTTAGAAGACTAACAAGACAAGATCATCCAGTAATTTAATTTGTTGCTGTTAACATGTCTTCCAAAGAGATAACATTGTTGTAACTATGGTCACTTCATTCTTTTATTTACAACACTGAAAGCCAATTGTACACCTGATATATTGTACTACTCGACATTTTTTAATGAAAATTTTTATCAGTCTTTTATGATCTACATCAACTTATTGTTCATTTGTGATTGAAATAAGATTATGAATGAAGGAAACTGAGATGTACATGCATACACATAAATATTGTTCGTCCAAATATATATTATATATGTATACACATACTTAGAAGTTAGAATATTGTAAGAAAAATATAAGGACTATTTGATTTACTACATTAAGTCTTAACTATCAGATATCAGTTATTAAGTTTGTTTGTTTTAAAAGTCTAAATCTTAATCATTAAGTTCATTTGTTTTTCTTATTTTACAATCATTTAATGGATCTGAATAGGTTAACAAAGCCTTTATATCATTAAAATGTCCATTTAAAAATTTCTACAAAGATGAGAGTTCACCGTTACTCCATTTACTTTCATCTACCATGCACCACAACCAACACCACCGTCAATCACCACCACCTACCATCCATAATCACCAACCTCAGCCCAATAACAACCACTATCACTACCACCAATTATCAAAACCAACCATTTTTACATCCACTGATCACTACCGATAATCATCACCATTAGTCAATATTATATATCGCTAATCGTCATCATCATTCACCACCGCTATTATCTATTAGTATCATTCTAGTAGAACGACCATAATCATCACCAAACCATTCGGTGAGTCGCCAAATGGGCAGGTGTCCTCTTCGAATTTCTCAGCACGAACATGTTCCAGTAAAATAATCATAACTTTTTATTCCAAACTATGATTGATCCAAAATTAGTGGCGTTGGAAAGAAGACTCATAGACCTTTAATTTGAAAGGCTATGAGCCACCTAACTCTTTATATGTTGAGAGATATAGTCATTTGAAGTTGACGTTTGTAAGAACTTATGCAAAAACTTAGCCGATAGAAATGTTTTGAACTTCGCTTAGATCACTTTCATTACCCTTGATTCACTTGGTAAAAGGCCTTAAAACATGTGAGCAAGTAGTACATCATCCGGTTCAAGCTCATATACTTACGACGAACGATTCAGATTTTAAAAATAGAGTTGTAAGGTATTACAGAATGATTCGGGTCTTAGCTTAAAAAATTTCGAAATATTACACATAACTACCATAAATATAATTTATCATATTTATTTCTTTAAAATCAACAAGTTGCATTCTTTAATTATTAAAAAAACGTATTATTATTATTTGTTGGAGATTGTGGAAAATTAGATGTGCTTTTGCAAAATATGTAGGTAGTAACATCTCTATAACTAGATTGTAGTATAGTATCTTTAATCATATAGATGCAAAAATATAATGTTCCACGAAAAAGTACTATATATTGACAGCAAACTTATAAAATTTTAACTCTAATTCATAGTGTTAAAAGTTTGATGGTTCACTAGAAAAGAACTCCATAATTGTTGAAGATCAAGATAGCAATGTTAAAACAAAGAGAAGATGATAGAGAAATTTTCTGTGTGTATTTCATTCATCACTGTTACATCGATTTATACAAGAAGAATTGAGAAATGCAATTATGCTTTGTACACTTGTCACTATTCTATAGGCTAGGTTCCTAACAAACAATATTCAGAAAATATTACTTTGCTATGTACACGTATAAGGCATCTAGAATGTGTCAAAAGAAGAACTGCTTACTGCTTTCATCATCAATTGGGCCAAAGCTGTATGAATCCAAATCTGCTTTCTCTATATTTGAGCCCAAATTCTTTTTTGTCTTATTTTGTACATTCTTTTTCTTTATTCCTTTGTTGAGAGTATCCTTGAGTTGAGAGAGACGGGAAGTACTATGATGATCTGAGAAATCAGAGATTACCACTGAGTTTGAATTGAGATCCCAACACCCCCCTCAAGTTAGAGGGAGGTGAAACAATCCTCAACTTGGGCAAAAGGGATCGATGAATAGGGCCAGAAAGAGGCTTTATGAATACATCAGCCAACTGTGCGACAGAAGGAACAAACCGCAATGAAATGAGCCCGACAAGGTATTGTTGACGGACAAAGTGGCAATCGAGGTCGATGTGTTTCGTCCGCTCATGGAAAACTGGGTTTTTGGCAATGGGAATAGCAGTATGGCTGTCGGAGTGCAGAGGAACAAGTAGTAGTGAAGCACACTAATCGTCGAGTAAATGAACTAGCCAAGTGATTGCAGCAACGAACAGGTAGTAGAGCTTTCTTACCTTTAGGCAATTCAACAACATCCCATGTATTATTAGATGCAAAGGCCTTAAATTCTTTAGCCATAGCTTCTTGCCATCCAGGATGTAAGCAAGCTTGAGAGTAGGAAGTGGGTTCAGTAATAGAAGAAACAGAGTTTAGAAAAGATCGGTTTGTACTGGATAAGGCAGAAAAGGGAAGTGAAACAGGGGAAATAGGGGCAGAAAAACACTGATTAGTGACATTAGTGAGAATGACTTAATTGCAAATGTAGTCACTTAAGTACTTGGGAGTATGAGAGACTCGAGTAGAGTGTCTAGTAGGCTGTGGTGGTGGATCATGAGCAGGTATGTCTATGTCCGAAAGTTGTGGTTGATATTCAGGTATGTCATCTAGTTGTTGGGGAATATCTAGGATGTCCACCATGTCTGATGGCATAGCAGAGGGAGGGATAAAAATATGGCTTTCATTAGGTAGAGGAGATTGAGGAGAAACAAGAGAAATGGGAAAAGATGAATCATGATTCGGAAGGACAAAAGATTGAGAGTATGCTTTCATGGAAAACAACACCCCTAGACACAAAAATCTTGTTATTACTCAAGTTAAGAAGTTTGTATCCTTTCTTCCCAAAGGCAGAACCTAAGAAAACACACTTGACAGATTTAGGATCTAATTTTCCTCTATGAATAGGTAAAGTAGAGGCATAACAAAGACAACCAAAACATCTGAGAAGTGAATAATCAGGGCAATGACCAAATAACAGCTCATAGGGTGTTTTCATATTGAGCAACTTAGAAGGAAACCTATTGATTAAAAAGGTTGCTGTTAAGAGACACTCTCCCCAGAAACGAGTAGGAAATTTGGACTGAAAAAGCAAAGCCCTGCACACCTCTAACAAATGCCTGTGTTTCCTCTCCACTACTCCATTTTGTTGTGGAGAGGATGCACAAGAAGTTTGATGTATCATACCCTCTGAAAGAAGAAATTTTGTAGCCTCTTTACTACTACCTAGCTCAAGGGCATTATTGCTTCTGAGAATCTTGGCTGTAGTGTGAAACTGAGTTTTGACCATAGCCAAAAATTGCTTTAAAACAGTGAATGCATTAGATTTAGTGCTCAAAAGAAAGGTCCGTGTTGCCCTACTGTGATTATCCACTATGGTTAGAAAGTACTTAAAACCATTATGTGTTGGGGTCTTGTAAGGTCCCCATGTATCAACATGTATTAGATCAAAAAGGTGTTTAGAAACATTGGTACTAGACCCAAAAGGTAATTTAGTTTGCTTTGCTCTAGCACAAACATCACAAGGAACAGAAATAGAATTGATAGGAATAGGACAAACAAATTTCATATTAGAAAAAGGCATGTGACCAAGTCTACAATGCCAAGTGTTTACATCAATAGAAACAGCTCCTAAAAATAAAGAAGAACTTGGTACTTGTGCTATAGCACTTTGATTACAAGTAGAATTCAAAACTTTGCTAGAAGGAGATAGGCTATCTGAAGGCTTGACTTGTCGGGTGCTAGTTGAATGTAGTAGATAGAGCCCCCTAGTGACTTTATTAAGAACCAGTGGCCTCTTCATTGAAGGGCCCTGCAGAATAGCACCAAAAGTAGAAAAACTGAGAATGGAGTTGTAACACGCCGAAAATTCCTAAGCTAAGGCCTGGACCATTCTTTGTTTGCATGTAGAAATCGTATTGGGTGATTTGTAAATTGCTCATATTGGCAAAGGTCATTTATTTTGTGTTAGAATGGATTTGAATATGACTTAAGGTCACAAGGACCCCCTAGCACAAAGTTGAGTTGAAAACTTCATTTTTTCGACTAAGTCTTGACATAAGATTTTACTTAGGCCAAATTCAAACAAGCATATCTTCCAGCACATAATGAATTAGGTGTCCCATTACCTATCAAATTAAAGGCCTTTGAGTCCTCTTTCCAAATCCACCAAGTTTGCCTTTTTTTGAGCTCGAAGTAAAAAGTTATGGCCATTTTACCAGAGACTGTCATATCAGAAATTTCTGAGTTTGTGAACGCCGGCTCCTATCTACGGGCCGTCAATCAATCGACGACCCGTACTTTCAAACCGTCGAAAAGAGTTAAGAGACTCAATTTTGGGTTCCCTTTTCTACGGGCCGTAGATTGGACCCGTAAATGGACTTTTGAGCCTGAAATTTAGTATTCAATCTACGGATTGGATCTACGGGTCGTAGATTGGACCCGTAGGATGAAGTTTTGAGCTGAAAAATTCAATATTCATTTCCACGGATGGAATCTACGGTCCGTAGATCAAGCTACGAACCGTAGATGGTCTCGTGGACAGTTTTTAGCAGCTTTTAAAGAGAGGTAGTTCAGTCTTTTCCCACCCCTTTTAAGCCTAACCCACGATGTTTTTACACCTAATTAAAGGTCTAAACAGTGTTAAAATATTCTTTTACATTTCTTTAACACTTAGAAGATTCAGAGCAAAGTTCGTAGATGAGAACAACTAGGGTTTCCAACATTCTTCAAGATCCTTCGAGTTTCGCCAAGAACCTTGTTCTTTCAAGGTATTTAAGGCTTTCATAGTATTGGACTAGTGCATCCACATGCCCTACATATATCAGAATTTCAGAAAAGAGAAATCTAAGGTTTTATTCTTTGTTTTTGAGAAATTTCTAGTTATGCCTATTATTGAATTCTAATTCAATTCTTGAGTTATTGTATCTATATCATTGAGTATTATTGTGATATTGTTCATATCTACATTTCAGTATGAACCCTATTTATTGAGTTGATTGTTCATGACTAATTTTCTGCATGAACCCTATAATTTGAGTACTCATTAAGTAATTATTGAGAATCTCTTGAATCGAATAATTATCTTAAAATTGATATTTCTAAGAAAACAGAGAGGAGTTTTGATGAGAGTTTAAAGAGACATTTTGAGTAAAGTTTAAGAGAACTATTGATTTTCCAAATTTATCATTTTTACAGTGAGAAAGAGAACTTTGATTTCTATAAAGATTTAAATGAGTTTCAAGAGATAATTGAGACATTGCCTCCTCAAGAGTATTTTTTTGAGTAATTACCTCAAAAATAGAGAAATAGTATTTCTACATGAGCATGAGTATATATAATCATTGGAAGTAGTATTGAGCACTGATATGGGGATGAGTTCAGATAACTCGAATTCCTCATAAACTATGTATGCCAGCATGGGAAAGGATTCATACTTTTTAGATGATTTCCTTATGCCTTCGGGTAAAGCTTAGTGGATCCACTTAGTTGAGGTGTTCTATACCCCAGCAAGGTATAGGGTAGTTCTGGCAGCGTGGGCGAGACGATGTATTATCACTTAGCTCATAGTGATGGTTGTCGGTTAGAGAATCTCTCAAATAAGAGTAAAGAGTAAAAATCTTAATTATGTATTTTTACATACCTCCTAGAGTTAGTATCTTTTATTTACAAAGTTTTAAATATGTCATCTCTTATTATTGCTTTGTATTGAGTTGAGTTGAGTTGAGGTAAGTATTCTCCTATCTCTATCAGTTTAGTTATTGTTTTACTCAGCCATTTTACATACTCGTGCATTCAATGTATTGATGTCATTCGGCATGCATATTTTTATGATGCAGATACAGGTGTTCAGGGTCATCAATAGGCGCTTCGTTGATACCATTTGCACTCCAGCTAGTCTTGGTGAGCCTCCTTGCTTTCTGAAGGACTTCACGCTATGTTTCCTGTTTTGTTGAGTTGTCGAGGATCCTGTCCCGACATCTATATTAGTATTTAGAGGCTTCATAGATACTTAGTGTTGAGGAGTCTCTCAGTATATTTCCTTTTGATAAGATGTTTTGAGACTGTTTTGCAAAGTATTTTCATTGTTGAACTTAAGTGTTTTTCAGACAGTTTGAGTTTAGAGAATTGTTGAATTTTAAATGTCTTAAATGTTAATTCTAAGCTTGTTAATACTTGAGTGAATCTTCCGCTAAGTAGTCAGTCAGGCCAAGGGGTTCGCTTGGGGACCAGAAATGGTTTTCAAGTGCCGGCCACGTCCAGGGTGTAGGCTCAGGGCGTGACAAGAGTGGAATTGTAAGCATAGTATATAAACAGATAGAAGGTTATAATGAAAAGATGGGACATATATGACATGATATATAGTAAAATCTGGCAACAAAGACACTGAACCTGATTTAAAAACAAGAGCTCTAGTAGAATTTGGTAGATTCACATAAATAGGCTTAGTAAGATTCTTAACATTAAAGAATAGGTTAAAATCAGATGCCATGTGCTCAGAAGCACCGGAGTCTAGAATCCAAGAGACTGGTCTTAAAGACACACTAAAATAGGACCTAGGAGAGGGTGAAGAAGTTATACCAGTACAATTAACTGTTGCAGATTCCTCTATATTAGTTTGTGCTTTTGCTCCTAGCTTCACATGTTGCAAAAGCTGATATAGGTGATGGTATTGATTATGGGTCATTGGCTTGTCTCCTGAATTGCTTCCTGATTCATCAATGGAACAAGCGAAATTGCTTTTGACTGGGGGTCCCATCTTCTTTGATTTTGTGAATTTGAAATCGGAAGGAAAACCTATAAGCCTGTAACAATTTTCAACATTGTGATTTGCTTTCTTACAATAAGAACATAATAGACCATTAGCAATTTTCTTTCCTTCAATTACAGGTTTCCTTTCTACAAATTTCTGTGAATTATAAGGTTGTCTAGAAACCCCAACAGTAGAAGATCCTAATAAATAAGTGTTTGTTCCTTGCTTAAAAGCATAAAAAGTTGTAGGTGCAGCGTGCTGTGAGACATGAACTTCCCTCTGCTTCTCATCCCTGATGAGGAGAGAATATGCATAGTTCACTGAGGAAAGAGGGGAAAGCAACAAAAGGTTGCTTCTAGGGCCTGCATAAGCTTCATTTAGTCCTATTAAGAACTGAATAAGCCTTGCATCCTGTTCAGATTTGTGAGATTTCACCTTACCTCCACCTGAGCAATTACAGGTGCAAGGTTGACAAATATCTAGGCTGTCCAGCTCATCCCATAGACTTTTCAGCTTGGTATAGTAACTTGCAATGTCTAGATTTCCTTGAACTGACTCACTGATTTCCTTTTGTAGTTGATAAAGAAAAGGTCCATTGCTTTGGCCAAATCTCTCCGCAAGCTCCTCCCAGATTGTCTTTGCAATTTTGAAGTACAAAACACTTTCAGCAATCTCCTTTGACAGTGAGTTCAGGAGCCAAGAGATGACCATATTGTTGTATCTAGACCATGATTTGTAAGTATCAGAAGAGGTATTTGGAATGGTGATTGTACCATCAATGAAACCAGCCTTATTCTTTACTGACAAGGCTATCAAAATTCCCCTGCGCCAACCTCCATATCCCTTTCCATCAAAAGTGGTATTCACCAGCACCATACCAAGAGAATCTGAAGCATGAAGGAAGAAAGGGTTTGAGGTGTCTACTATACTGGTCTGAGAAGAACTAGCAATAACTTCAGCTAGGGAGCTTTGAGTGGTGCTTTCATTAAGAGGGGTGTTATCTACCATTAGATCTGGAAAAGAAGAAAAGAATTAAAAGGGAAGGAAAGAGTGAGAAAAAGGAAAAACTTGAAAGAGGATTAGGATCTATTCCCTATGCTCTGATACCATGTTAAAACAAAGAGAAGAGAAGATGATAGAGAAATTTTCTGTATGTATTTCATTCATCACTGTTACATCGATTTATACAAGAAGAATTGAGAAAAGCAATTATGCTTTGTACACTTGTTACTATTCTATAGGCTAGGTTCCTAACAAACTTTGCAGGAAAATATTCAGAAAATATTCCTTTGCAATGTACACGTATAAGGCTTCTAGAATGTGTCAAAAGAAGAACTGCTTACTGCTTTCATCATCAATTGGGCCAAAGTTGTATGAGTCCAAATCTGATTTCTCTATATTTGAGCCCAAATTCCTTTTTGTCTTAGTTTGTACATTATTCTTCCTTATTCCTTTGTTGAGAGTATCCTTGAGTTGAGAGAGACGGGAAGTACTATGATGGTTTGAGAAATCAGAGATTACCACTGAGTTTGAATTTGAGATCCTAACAAATATGGTGATAGACTGATAGATCAATTGTGTGTAGCAGCTACACGATGGTACAAACAATTGTGTTGAAGCATAATATTTGCCTCTTATACAATTTTAAAGTGCTCTCTGTTTGTATGAATTAGCAAATGTTCGTCAATAATAACTAGAATCAAGTTTCACCGTGTTTTGTGGCAAATCGAGTTCCACATATATCACTTCCAAATCTATACACATTTTGTTTTTAGAAGTTTTATAGTTCAAACGTTAGACATATAAAGTTGAAGTTTAATACTATCAAATCAATTTTTTTGAAATTTGCTTGCTTTCAAATTATCTGATGTTTGGCTTCAACGAGTATAGCTTTAAATCTGTATGACTAAAATTAATATTCAGATCTTGATTTTTTCAACTTTGCGTATAGGTCTAAAGTTGATCGATTTTGATATCTCCAATTTCAATCCAATCTGCCCATTTCACTCCAACTATATTTTCTCCTCCGACCAATTCTCGAATCTTTAGTTAACTTCTTTGGCTGCTAATTATTGACATTTGGTGGAGTGAAGAAGTAGCTAGATTTCACTTTCTTGGATTCAGACTGAGAATCCACTCAGTAGCATCCCAATTCCTAGTGAAAGTGAAATATTAGGACTCGTTTGACCATAAAATATTATTCATATTTTTTTTTGAAGTAATTTTTTTCCTTTATTTGAAAATTAGTATTTGATCATAAAAATTATAAATCCAACTTAAAATTGTATTTCAAATTTGAAAAATAACTTATTACTTATTTTTTAACTGACTTTTCACTTTTGAAGTTGTATTTAAATATATTCAAACATGAATATTATTCTAAATATTTTTTTACAAAAGCACACTGTTAAATATAGATGAAAGGTAGAAATAACAGTGCTACCTCTTTCATCCAGCTTTCTACTTAGCAAAACCATTTGTTTATCATGCAAGGTGTAAACAAAAGCAGAATAATGAAACTTGCAGTAAACAAAAATAGAGAAAAAGAGTCGACACGTTGAGAAGAAAGGGAACTACTTTGCTGCACTGATTAGAGTTCTGCAACTGCAGATTTTATATGAAAAAATACATAACGTTTTAAGCGTAGAAAACTGGAACCACTAACTCCTAAAAAATAAGAAGTAAATCCATGATAAACTAATCCCCTAAGACTAGGACAAAGCTGAAATAACTTGACTTTATTTGCTAATAGTACTCTAAGTAACTAACTATTTCTCTAACACCCTCCCTTAAACTGAAAGCATCTAAGCTTCAGTTTAACTTCAGCTTCTTGAAATCTTCCATAGTTCCGATACCCATCAACCTCCTCAGATTTTGAAAAGGGAGAAACCTGAGAGGTTTGGTAAAAATGTCGGCCAACTGATCTTCACTTCGGCAGTACTGCAGCTCTATTGTTCCTTCATTGTTGAGATCTCGCAGGAAATTGTTAGAGTGGAAAACCCTAACCCCCAATGTGGAGGTAGAGAATATTATATATTGACAAATATTACATAAGTGGTACACAAGAATAAGTAAATTACAATATGGGTACAGAATGAATTAAGTAACTCTAATACCCCCCTTCAAGCGAAACGGTGGCGGACGAAGACCAAGCATAGCGCGGAAATATTCAAACTGAGGCCTAGGAAGACTCTTGGTGAAGATGTCAGCCACCTGAAGCGTGGTCGGGACAAATTTAGTGTAGAGTTTACCAGACGACACAAGCTCCCGAATGAAGTGATAGTCCAGATCAATGTGTTTTGCCCTCTTATGAGACACAGGATTCTGTGTGAGAAAGAGCGCACTCGATTGTCACATAACAGCGTGGGGCGATCAGGAGGCAAGGCATGGAGCTCCCGAAGCAAGTGAGTTATCCATACAATTTCAGCCGCAGTATTTGCCATGGCTCGATACTCCGATTCACAACTGGAGCGGGAGACAGTTGGTTGTTTCTTGGCACTCCAGGATACTAAGTTTCCACCAAGAAAAATAGAGTAGCCATAAGTGGATCGGCGAGTTTCGAGACATCTGGCCCAATCAGCATCCGAGTAACCAAGAAGGGAAACATCATGCGGCTTGGTGAACAATAGGCCATAGGCAAGTGTGCCTTTGACATACCGAAGTATTCGCTTGACACACTGGAAATGAAAAACAGTCGGTGTCTGTAAGAACTGACTAACCTGATTCACTGCATATGACAGATCCGGACGAGTAATTGTGAGGTACTGCAATGCACCGACTAGAGACCGATAATGTGTTGGATCTTGAAAGGGATCACCAGCGGTGATGAAGGACTCATGAGGAGCTAAGGGAGTGTGCACAGGCTTAGAATCAAGTAAAGCTGCACGTTCAAGGATATCGCGAGCATACTTGGATTGGCTGAGAAATAACCCATTATCAGTGTATGTCACTTCAAGACCAAGAAAGTAATTTAGAGCTCCAAGATCTTTAATTGCAAACTCCTGATTTAGACGAGAGATAAACGCAACCATGAGGTCAGTTCGGTTTCCAGTTAGGATTAAATCATCAACATAGACGAGCAGGTACATAATGCAGGAGGAACGTTTGAAAACAAACAGAGATGTATCGGATCGACTGCACGTAAAACCATTGTTGAGAAGAAAGGAACTTAAGTGCTGAAACCAAGCACGCGGAGCCTGCTTGAGACCGTACAATGCTTTGTTCAAGCGACACACATGATCAGGAAATCGAGAGTCTGCAAAGCCAGGTGGTTGTTCCATATGAACAACTTCATTCAGATGACCATGCAAGAAGGCATTTTTGACATCAAGCTGATGAAGCTTCCAATTGTTAATGACAGCAAGAGATAAAACAATTCGTACCGTAGAAGCCTTAACCACCGGACTAAAAGTGTGGGAATAATCTAAGCCAGGGATTTGAGTGAAGCCTTGAGCCACTAGTCTCGCTTTGAGACGTTCAACAGACCCGTCTGAGTTGTACTTAGTGCGAAAAACCCATTTGGAACCAACAACATTGCTGGATTTTGGACGAGGCACCAAGGTCCACGTAGCATTTTGAGTTAGAGCTGTCATTTCCTCATGCATTGCAGCCATCCACTGTGGGTTCTTAGCAGCCGACTTGAACCCTCTTGGTTCAGAGGAAGCAAATAAAGCGGTAAAGAGGCGATGAGATTCAAGATGAGCTAAGTTGGCTTGATGACGAGTGGAAGGTTTAAAAATGCCCGCCTTGGACCGAGTTACCATGGGGTGAACTGCTGGAGTGGACACTGATGCAGGAAGCTGAGTTGTAGCCAAAGAATCACCCAAATTGGCTGACATGGCGGCGGAGATGAGGCAGCAGGTTGTTGAGAGGGAATTCCAACCCGAGACGGTGTGGAAATAACAAGAACTGGCGGCACTGCAGTGAATGAAACATTAGACAGAGCAGCATGTAAGGGCTGGGATACTGGTGGTGTATCACTGTGCAAACCATCCAAACAAGGAGGACACAGAGAAGGTAAATGCGGTGAGGCTGGCGGAGACGAAGGACCAGTGACTGTGGATGATTCTGCCGGCATGGAAAAGGGCTCCAAAAGGTTGAGAGTTGCAAGGTGTTTAAGTCCTTTGATGAAGTAACGCCCAAAAAAGGTAAAAAGTGTTCATCAAAACGAGCATGGCGAGTGACATAGATGCGAGACGTTGCCGGATCAAGACACCGATAACCTTTGTATTGAGAGCTATAACCGATAAAGATGCACGGAAGACTTCTTAGAGATAACTTGTGATTTGTATAGTCCCTAAGATATGGAAATACTCGGCAGCCATAGACCTTGAAGGTATTGGGCTTCTCATAAAACAAGAGTACAAAAGGAGACTTGTTGTTCAAAACCTTTGAAGGTAGACGATTGATGATGTAAACAGCGGAGCTGAACGCATCTACCCAATAAGAGGTAGGAGCATTTGCATTAAAAAGCATGGCCAAACCAGTTTCCACGATGTGACGGTGTTTTCTCTCAACCCTACCGTTTTGCTGGGGCGTATATGGACAAGATAACCTGTGAAAAGTGCCATTTTCTTCAAATAGTCGACGAACAGTGTGATTAACAAACTCTGTGCCTCCATCACTTTGAAAAACCTTAATTTTCCGAGAGAATTGAGTTTGCACAAACTGCATGAAAACAGACAAAACAGCGGCAAATCCAGACTTGGTTTGGAGAGGATAAAACCAAGTGAAGCGAGAGTAGTCATCAACAAAGGCCACATAATACCTATAGTTATCAGTAGATGTAATAGGCGCAGGGCCCCACAAATCACAATGTATCAAGTCCAAAGGATGCAAAGATCGTTTATTATTTAAGTCAAATGACAAACGGTGTCCTTTAGAGAGTTGACAAGAAGAGCAAATGACCGGTTTGGGTAAAATAGAAGTAACAGACAAACAACCTAACTTATGCAAAAGTAAAACAGTATCAAAGGCAACATGCCCTAGCCGACTATGCCAAAGTTCATAAGATGCCTTCAAACTTGAATTTGTAGTAGCCGCCAAAGCTTGATGCTCATTATGCAAAACATATAGCCCATTCTCACATTTGCCTCGAGTTAGAACCTGTTTCGTTTTTCTGTCCTGAATCTGAAAAAACGATTGAGAGAATAAAACGTCCACCGGATTATCATGTGTTAGTTTACTAATGGACAAAAGATTCTTGGCAAGATGTGGAACAACAAGAACATCACGCAAGTGCAGATTATTAGAAACAGTAGATGAACCCGTATGAGTGATAGGAAGAGCAGTACCATTTCCAAATGTCACATTAGCATTGCCGGAGTATGGAGAAGCATGAGGAACACTTGGTGAAGACGAAGTCATGTGATCAGTGGCCCCGGAATCAACATACCAATCAGGGGCAGAAGTAGTGACATGACATTGGGCATTAAACGCTTGAGCCAAGTTTGCGTCACGAGAGGCAGCTTGAGTGGCAAAGGTAGCAAGAGTAGGACAAGCACTGGCATAGTGGCCATCTGTACGACATAATTGGCAGTGAGGTGGCCTGCGGCCACGACCGCGACCACTCGAACCACCACCTCTGGTAGAGCGACCACGGCCACTGACGGGAGGGGACTGCCGATGCGACTGAGCAGTGAAGGCAGCAGGCGGTGAGGATGATGCACCATGAAGGGACTTGAGGAAAAGTTCATGACTCTCAGCCTGTGAGAGTAAGTCGCGAA
Source organism: Solanum appendiculatum (assembly GCA_018342035.1). Taxonomy (NCBI): domain Eukaryota; kingdom Viridiplantae; phylum Streptophyta; class Magnoliopsida; order Solanales; family Solanaceae; genus Solanum; species Solanum appendiculatum. The sequence goes on along the minus strand of JAGDQO010000377.1, from coordinate 121,813 downwards.
AGGTAGGCGCCGGTTTGGTGGCACGAATGGCAGTTGAGAAAGTCTCAAAGGAGGCTCCTAAGCCACATAAAAACCAATGAAGTTTATCGATATCATCAACAGGCTGACCAATGGCAGCCAACTGATCACAAATGGATTTAAATTTGCGACCAAATTCAGCAACAGATAAGGAATCTTTGACCAATTGACGAAGTTGATCGCGCAGATTATGAATGCCTTCAACGGAAGAATTGCTATAGGCAGATTCGAGCGCAATTCAGATTTGACGGGCTGTTGTTAGGCCCAAAATTTCAGAGACCGCTTCTTCCGTAAGTGAAGAATTAAGGATGATGACAGCCCGTTGATCAGAGGCAAGCCAGGCAGTATAAAGAGGATTCAGAACCTCTTTGTCATCCGTAAGAAGGAACGATGGAGGAGCTATGGAGGAGCCATCAACATGATCCAATAAGCGTTGGTAAGAAAGTAGGGGCAGCATCTGATTTTTCCAATAGAGATAATTGGTGGAGGAGAGCTTAATCGTGAGCATGTGCAAAATAGTGGCAATGGGAAGGGTGGCGTCGATGGTGGAAGAGGAGGCAGCCATGATCGAGTGGAACGGGAGAGAGGAGAAACGAAGGAAGAAGAAGAAGAGAGGAGGCGGCGGCGGAAGAGAGGAGAATATGGATAGATTAGGCTGATACCATGTTAGAGTGGAAAACCCTAACCCCCAATGTGGAGGTAGAGAATATTATATATTGACAAATATTACATAAGTATGACATAAGTGGTACACAAGAATAAGTAAATTACAATATGGGTACAGAATGAATTAAGTAACTCTAATAGAAATAATACTTCACATCAATGTGCTTGCTTCTTCCATGGTTCACAGGATTCTTAGACAACTTGATGGTAGAATTGCTGTCACAAAATACTATAGTGGCTCTTCCCGTCTTGAACTACAGCTCTTCAAGGATTCTCCTAAGTCAAATAGCTTGACAAGCACAAGCTGTAGCAGCAACAAACTCAGCTTCTGTACTTGATAATGTGACATTTGTTTTCTTTTTAGAGGACCACGACACAGCCCCTGCGCCTAACATAAACACATAACCTGAAGTACTCTTTCTACCATCTTGATCTCCTACATAATCACTATCAGTAAAGCCAACCAAATTTGACTTTTCTTCTTTCCCATAGAAAATTCCAAAATCCTTGGTTCCTTGTAGGTAACGCAGAATTCTCTTCGCAGCTAAGAGATGCATTTCAGTTGGGCACTCCATATATCTACTTACAAGACTAACAGCATACATGATGTCTGGTCTTGTAGCAGTTAGATACATTAGACTACCGATAATTTACTTGTAAAACGTGATATCCACCTTCTTTCCGCTCCCAGCTTTGTTAAGTTTCAAACCAAACTCAACTAGAATGTTGGCTGGATTGCAATTCTGCATCTCAAACCTATTTAAAATTTCTCGCACATACTTCTTTTGTGAAACAAATATCCCTTCATCAGATTGCACCACTTCTAAACCAAGAAAATAATGCATCTTACCAAGATCGGACATCTCAAATTCATTCATCATACACTTTTTAAATTCATCAAACATGATGCTACTATTCCCCGTGAATATAAGATCTTCAACATATAAGCAAGCAATGAGCATTTTTCCGTTCTCCCCATTTTTCACAAAAAGTGTGTGCTCATATGGACACTTTTGAAAATCCATTTTCAGAAAATAAGCCTCAATACGACTATACCAAGCTCGTGGAGCTTGTTTTAGTCCATAAAGGGCTTTCTTTAATCAATAAACCTTGTGCTCATTACCAATCTTAACATAACCAGGGGGTTGTTCGATAAATACCTCTTCCTCCAAGTATCCATGAAAGAAAGCTGATTTGACATCCAATTGGAATATAGGCCACGAATTTTGTGCCGCTAAGGCAATTAGCATTCTGATAGTGTCATGCCTTGCAATTGGAGCAAAAACTTCAGCGTAGTCCACACCGTACTCCTGCTTGTACCCCTTAGCCACCAACCGTGCCTTATACTTATCAATTTCACCATTTTCTTTCAGTTTAGTCTTATAGACCCACTTGACACCAATGGTTTTGTGCTTCCCAGGAAGATCAGTAAGCTCCCAAGTATCGTTCCTTTCAATAGCTTCTATTTCAGCATCTATCGCCTTTTTCCATTTTACTTCTCCAACTGCACTCTCAAAACTTTTTGGGTCGCAGTCTGCAAATAATGCAAAATGAGTAATTGCATCATCATTAACATTAATTCCTTTTACCTCATAATCCACCATCCATGCGGGCTTTCTGCGAGCACGATGAAGAGACTGAGATGCTGCATCAGTTTCTTCTAAAGTTGCTGGTAAAGATTCAGCAGTTGGTGAAATTTCAGCAGGAGTTGATGGAATTTCAGCCACTGCAGGAGTTGAGTTCTATGCAGTTTCGGGCATTGCAGCTGCCTCTTCGACTCCAGTATCAAATGCAAAAGGAGAAGACTATTGCATACTCCAGTCCCAAGTGTTTTTTCATCAAAAATAACATCTCTACTGATTACAATCTTCTTAGTATGTGGATTAAACAATTTGTATGCTTTTGATGCTTCACTAACACCCACAAAGATACACTTTTCGCTTTTGTCATCAAGCTTTTTCCTCTTCTCGTTAGGAACATGTGCATAGGCAATGCAACCAAAAAATCGAAAGTGATCTACAGTTGGTTTTCGTCCACTCCAAACCTCCTCCGGCATCATGTTTTGAACAACAAATGTTGGACTTCTATTCAATACATGAATGCTCCAATTTATCGCCTCCGGCCAGAAAGTCTTTTCCATTTTTCCTCTTGCTAGTAAACTCCGCACCATATTGAGAATGGTTCTATTCTTTCTCTCCGATACACCATTTTATTGTGGTGTATAAGCAGTGGTACGCTCTCTTCGAATACCATTAGATTCACAAAAATCTTTAAAGACTTTTGAACAATACTCGCCACCACGATCAGTTCGAAGAGTCTTTATAACCCTTCCAGACTCATTTTCTATATGAGCCTTGAAGTTTTTAAATGCTCCAAAAGCTTCTGATTTTTCCTGTAAAAAATACACAAAAGTCTTCCGAGAATAATCATCCGTAAAGGTAATGAAATACCTTTATCCTCCATTAGAAATTGATCTAATTGGGCCACAAATATCTCAATGCACCAGTTCCAAAATATCATTTGCTCTCCATGACTTCCCTTTTGGAAATTGAGAATGATGTTGTTTACCAACAACACATTCTTCACAAATTTAGGAGGGGATGAGAATTTCTGGGAGGCCTATCACCATATTTTCTGTTGGAGAGTTTTTAATCCACCAAAACCCAAGTGACCATATCTAAAATGCCACAACCAAGAAGAATCTTTCACTTCCGCCTTCAGACAAGATTTAATACTCTCAATGTTCAAGGGAAATAACCTATTTGAATTTATTATCACAACATCAATAGCTCCTCTAGTAGGACTATAAATCTCACAAACACCTTTCCCAATGAGAATAAAATACCCTTTCTCTTGTAACTATCGGATACTCAATAAATTACTTTTTATAGCGGGAACATATAACACATTTGATATTATTTCTGCAAAACCATTCTTGGCTTTAATTTTAATATCACAATTTCCCATTGCATCAACAGTAGAGTAATCACCAAAACTAACTTTAGAACGAAAGCTTTCATTTAAATAAGAAAAGCAAGACTTACTCCCACTCATGTGATTACTGCAACCTGTGTCCAGATACCAAACATCTTGCAAAGGTTCCTCATGTGCTTGTGTTGCCATCAACAAGGTCTCAGTTTCCTTGCTTTCAACAAAATTTGACTTCTCGTCCTTATTATTAGGCAGCCTAGTATAGCATTCAGACTGATAATGACCAAATTTATAACAATGATAGCATTCGACATTTGATTTGTCAAAATTCTTTCCCCTGCCTTTGTTATTGTTTTCATTGGCTCTAAAATTTCTGCTACTATCTTTGCTGCCTCCTTCTCTATTTCCTCTATCTCCTCTCCCTCTCCCTCTACCTCTACCTCTACCTCTACCTCTTCCTCTAGAGTTGGAAGAAATAAAAGTAGAGGCCTTCAAGGCCTGCTCCTCAGAAGTTGAACTGCGGTTCATCTTCTGTTCATGCACCAATAAGAAGCTTTGCAATTCGTCCAGCGACAACTCATCTACATCTTTTGACTCTTCAATGGAGCACACAACATAATCGTACTTTGGTGTCAAAGAGCGCAACATTTTCTCAACAATTGTGACATCATTAATCTTCTCGCCATGGAATCGCATTTTGTTGCTGATTTCCATTGTTCTAGCGCAATAACTCATTACAGACTCTCCTTCCCTCATTTGTAAAGTCTCAAAATCCCTTCTCAAGGCCTGAAGTTGTGCACGCTTCACTCTGGCGGTGCCTTGATATTTTTTCTTCATGGAATCCCAAATATCCTTAGAAGTTTCTTTGCAAAGAATAGTTTCTAGGATAGGACGCTCAATAGCCTGAAAGAGGTAATTTTTTGCCTTCAAATGTTTCAACTTTCTTGCTTCGAACTCCCCTTTTTGAGCATCCGTCAAAACTTCGCCTTCTGCTGGAGCGTCGATGCTGTCCTCGACAATTGGCCAATACTCCTTTGATCGTAAAAAGTTTTTCATCAGCATACTCCAATGGTCATAATGACCATCAAAGCGAGGAATTGCTGCTTGTACATAATTACTGTCTGATGCCATGAGTGATACAGAAAAGAGGAGAAAGGTTTAGTTACTGCTGTCTTTTTTCTTTTTTTTTACTCCAGGATCTCAAGATGGCTCTGATGCTACTGTAAACAAAAGCAGAATAATGAAACTTGTAGTAAACAAAAATAGAGAAAAAGAGTCGACACGTTGAGAAGAAAGGGAACTACTTTGCTGCACTGAATAGAGTTCTGCAACTGTAGATTTTATATGAAAAAATACATAACGTTTTAAGCATAGAAAACTGGAACCATTAACTCCTAAAAAATAGGAAGTAAATCCATGATAAACTACTCCCCTAAGACTAGGACAAAGCTGAAATAACTTGACTTTATTTGCTAATAGGACTCTAAGTAGCTGACTATTTCTCTAACACAAGGCAGATAGAGAATTAACATTTAATGGTTGTAATTAGACATGAATGGCTGCTATTAGCACCATTATAATTCTTAATAAAGAATGAATTGTTTACAGGCACGCGTTTAATTTGTGACTTTATAGTCTTTGCATGTTTAATTTATTTGGATTCGTCTTCTTATTAATTTCACCAACCCATCATTCATAATATTCATCATTTGCAATACATATAATATACTTAATGCAACTTTAGAAAAAGCAAGTGGGACACAATTGAAGAAACTAACAGGAAAAAAAAAGGAAATTAAAGGGATGGTCGGTGCCCAAAACCTTCATCTTTTAAGACCTATATATAAGTATCTCAGACATATGAATAAAATTCAGTCAGCAATTGCTTCTTCATTCTAATAATTAGCAAACAAAAAAAACTTATAAATTTGTGCTTCACTAGAATGGGTAGCCTCTCACTTGAAATGGTACGTACTCTTCATATGTTACATGCAAAAACGTACATCGATCATGATCAGTCCTCACTATCTTCTTCTAGTTTATACCATTACAAACATCTCACTTCGTTTAAAAGTTCATGTGTTAGATAATGTATATTTTTGTTTACTTAATTATATCTCTAATTGAACTATATGATGCTTGACAACAGGATTTTGAGCTATCAGCCTTAACACCGAGAGGTCTTACGCGTCGAAGTTTGTTTCCTAATGGGGACAACAAGAAACAGAAGGTGGAACAATCAGACGCAGGGCCAAGGAAGAACTTACAACTTGAGGTGATGGAGCCTGGATTGAAGAACGATGGTCCCTCCTTGGACACTATTTTGGTCAATTATTTGGACACACTTACCCAAAGAGTCAATTTTCATTTAGGTTATCCGGTGAACATATGTTATGATCACTATGCAACTTTAGCACCACTTTTGCAGTTTCATCTAAACAATTGTGGTGATCCTTTCATTCAAAACACTGTCGATTTCCATTCTAAAGACTTCGAAGTGGCAGTTTTGGATTGGTTTGCACAACTGTGGGAGATTGAAAAGGATGAATATTGGGGCTATGTTACCAATGGTGGCACTGAAGGCAATCTACATGGAATTTTGATAGGGTAAGTTTTAATTCTATATTGCTTGACAAATCAAATATTTTGACAAGTTTTTATGACAAATTATATTGTTTTCGTACTCTGAAATTTCAAACTATTATCTATGTAGGCGAGAGCTACTTCCTGATGGAATATTATATGCGTCAAAAGACTCTCACTACTCAGTATTCAAAGCTGCAAGAATGTACAGAATGGATTCAGAAACAATCAATACATCTGTCAATGGGGAGATGGATTATTCAGATTTAAGAGCAAAGTTACTTCAAAATAAGGACAAACCAGCAATAATAAATGTCACAATTGGTATATACCTACTCCAACTTCTATCCTTTTTCTTTCTTTCTTTTATGGACATAGTCATCTTATGACTTTTTCCTTGATGGTTCTTTTAACAATAGGAACTACCTTTAAAGGAGCTATTGATGATCTTGATGTTATTCTTGAAACACTCAAAGGTTGTGGCTATTCACAAGATAGGTTTTACATCCATTGTGATGCAGCATTGTGTGGTCTTATGACCCCTTTTATAAACAATGTGAGTTTCACTTCTTACTTCCAACTGGAACTCTTGAATAATTTTAAGAGCGACAATATTCTAATTATTCTTTATGCAATTTGAACAGATGATTAGTTTCAAGAAGCCAATTGGAAGTGTCACAATTTCTGGTCACAAGTTCTTAGGATGCCCAATGCCTTGTGGTGTCCAAATAACAAGAAAAAGCTACATCAATAATCTTTCTACAAATGTGGAGTACATTGCTTCTGTGGATGCCACTATTTCTGGTAGTCGTAACGGTTTAACTCCAATTTTCTTATGGTATAGCTTGAGTTCAAAAGGTCAAATTGGCTTGCAAAAGGATGTTAAAAAATGCCTCGACAATGCCAAATATTTGAAAGATGGTCTTCAACAAGCAGGGATAAGTGTCATGTTAAATGAGCTTAGCATCATAGTTGTACTTGAAAGGCCTCGTGACCATGAATTTGTCCGCCGTTGGCAACTTTCATGCGTCAAAGACATGGCACATGTTATTGTTATGCCTGGTATCACCCGAGAAATGCTTGACAATTTCATCAGTGAACTAGTGCAACAAAGAAAACTATGGTATCAAAATGGAAAGACCAACCCTCCTTGTGTTGCAGATGATATTGGTGCTCAAAATTGTGCATGCTCTTATCATAAGATTGACTATATTAGTACTTAGAAGGCAAAGAAAATGAGAGATGACATTTGTTGTTGTTAATATTTCTTTCATAGAGATGGCCTTTTGTAACTCTTATTAATTCATTCTTTAATTTGCTACAACATTGAAATTGAATTGTATACATGAAACATTTTTTGAATTAAAAAGTTTTAACACTCTTTTATGATCTTTGAATAAAATTCCGTGATATTCTAATTGTTAGTTATATATGTATTGTTTTCGCTTGTTAGTTAAAATTAACAAGTTGCATTCTTTAATTATTAAAAAGATTATTATTATTCGTTGGAAATTGTGGAAAACTAGATGTGCTTGCAAAATATGGAGGGACTAAAATCTCTATCACTAGAATGAATTGTAGTATCTCTAATCATATCAAATGGGTAATGCAAACATATCGTATTTTCACATAAAAGTATTGTATATTGACAGTAAGCTTATAAAATTTTAACTCTTAACTCATAGAGTTGGATAAAAGTAAATACTGATGGGTGTAGAATTGGAGCTGGTAGAATTGTTAGAGATGAAGATAAAAAGATTTTGTGTAACAGCTTCAAGATGGGACAACAATTATATAGGAGTAATTCTTAAGTGCTCTTTGTTTTGGTTCTAGCATACTTGGACCTTGTAATATCCATTTTCTTTTCAACTTTGGGAATTTCAGTTGTGTGAATTAGCAAACGCTCACTAATAATAACTAGAATTAGGTTCCACCATGTTTAGTGTCAATTAATATAAAACTTCCCTACATCCACACAAAAGAATACCTAGATAAGATTCAACTCACAACCGAGTATATCAAATGGGAACTTCCTAATGACGGTTCTTGCTCCAACCAAACAAGGAGATATGGGGTAAGGGGAGTCATAAGGAATAAAGATGGAGACTAGGTTATAGGATTCATCGGAGCTTTATGCTCTCCATAAAGGACTCCTGAAGCCCACATACACATAACCTTTTACCTCTAGAGATCAATACATACTCCAAGAGTGTTATCCAAATGCTTACTTTAATGTTTTATTTGACTGCAGGGAGCTAGTGAACCTTTCAGTACACCATAAATTTTGAGAAACTAACAAAGTGGCAGATGCATTCTAAACTCCAAGGTTTGTCAGTTCCTCCAATATCAATCTCAGAAGAACTAGAAGCAGACAAGTCAGGAACCACAACTATGTTATATATTAATAATCCCCCTCAACTGTAATAGTAGTAGCATAGCTCTGCCACTCAACTGTATTGATGCATAACTAGTTTAATAGTATGACATCCTTATTACCAAAAAAAATATATTAAGTACCACATCACTTCAAAAAGAGATAAAATCCATACACATTATTTATGTTTGAAGTTAAGTTTCCTAGTTTAAATATTAGACATATGAATTTAAAGTTTAAGTCTATCGGACCAAAAAACTTTCAATTTATCTCAAGTTTGACTTTAATAAGCATATATAACTTTAGATTCGTATATTTAAAATTTATATTCAATCTTTGATCGTCTTTTAACTTTGGCCGTACGGGTCTAAAGTTAATTTTGAAATAACTAGACTAACAAAAATTTATAAATTTTGGGTATGCATTAAATAGGGATCTTGAAATCATCTATTGGACTTGGCATTTTCCATATGATCGAGTGTCTAATTGGTTAGGCTAAATATAAAGTCATTCTAAAAAATTGAATTTTAAAAACAATTAATCCCAAATCTAAAATCCATTTTTTAAAAAAATCAAATCTGAAAGTTCAACTGCGTTCCAAATCAAAAATTCAAATTCCGATTTTGCCTAAAAATGCCAAAATTGCGACAGAAAAAAATATTCATTATTCAACATGTTATTAGTAACACATTACACATTTATATGAGTAACATCTTTAAATTTTAATTAGTGTGAAGAGAGTTAAAATAGACCAATTCAAAGGTTGACAATTGTTGTCTTTGAAAGCCGCAGCTATTTTTGTCCTCTGACCAATTCTCTAATCTTTAGTTAATAACTTCTTTTGGTTCCTAATTATTGACATTTGGTGGAGTGAAGTAGCTAGATTCCACTTTGCTTGGTTTCAGCCAAAGAATCCACCCAGTAGCATCCTAGTGAAATCCAAAAATATTAGGACTCGTTTGACCAAAAAAAATTATTCATATTTTTTTTGGATTATTTTTTTTTATTTTATTTGAAAATCAGTATTTGGTCATATATTTTTTAAATTAAATTTAAAGTTACATTTCAATTTTAAAAAATAACTTATAAACTTTTTTTCTACTGCCTTTTCACTTTTCAAGTTATGTATGTTCAAAATTGAACATTATTCATAGTATTATGTAGGGGTGTACAAAATCAAATCGCAAATCAAGTCAAATAAAAAAAAAAGAACTCGTCTAATGGTTTGGTATTGAAAAAAAAAATCCAACTATACTTGGGTTGATTTGGTTTAAACTAAAAAAAGTCAATTCGAGACCAAATCAACCTGACATTATATATAAAATTCTTAAAATTTATTTTATACATAAAAGTATTTTCTTTGATATAATTTCTAAATATTTCTTATACTTTTTCATAATTTTTATCTTTTAAGATATTATTTCAAGTTTTTTGACACTTAGAATTTTGAATGGTCCAATAAAGAGTTATAGTCCATAAATATTAGTAACTCTAATAAAGCTCAATTCAAAATCAAATCAATACTAATGCTAACAAAAAAAATTAATTCAACACTAAGAATGACAATAATGTTGAATATTTGTTCTTTAGTTTTACATTGGTTTAGACATTTAAAATACATAACCTAATTTTAATTTTTCTTTAATGGTTAATCATGTAATTAATGCTTACTAGACTTATTTTTGAATGATTTTGTATTGTTAAATTATGATCATTTTCATTATGACTAACTAATTTGCAATATTTATTTTATATGATCTCATTATTATTTTTTGTTGAATATTTTAGTGTCATCACTCATCATATATTTTAATTTGTGTTATTTTCTTAAGGAATACCTTACACAGTTGTATTTTGGTAGGACTAAAGAAATATTTGGAGCACAAGTTAATTATATGTTTGTGTGAATACTTTATCGGAAAAACCCGAAAATACAAAAAGTCGAAAAAACCCAAGGTTGAAAAATTTGAGTTTTATTAATTTAGTTTGATTTATAAATAATTTAATTTGATATTTGAAAAACTCAAACCAACCCAGTGATGTACACCTTAATATTAGGCATTAGCTCTTTCATCCAGCCTTCTGCTTAGCAGAACCATTTGTATTATGGGTTGTTGTTAGACATGAATGGTTGCTATTAGCACCATTATAATTCTTAATAAAGAATGAATTGTTTAGACGCACGCGATTAATTTGTGAGTATAGTCTTTGCATGTTTAATTTATTTGAATTTGTCTTTTTATTAATCTCACCAACCCATCATTCATAATATTGACTGGTAAGTTGAGCAGTCACTATCAAAGAATGGCCTGGTCAAAAGTTCATTTGCAATATGTATAATGTACTTAATGGAACTTTAGAAAAAGCAAGTGGGATACAATTGAAGAAACTAACAGGAAAAAGAGAGGAAATTACAGGGGTAGTTGGTGCACAAAACTTTCATCTTGTAAGGCCTATATATAAGTATCCCAGACATATGAACAAAATGCACTCAGCAATTCCTTCCCCATTATTCTAAGCAAACCCAGAAAAAAAAAAAAAAACTTACTATAAATTTGTGGTTCACGAAAATGGGTAGTCTCTCACTTGAAATGGTACGTACTCTTCATGTTAGTTACATGCACAAACATCTCCACTAATTAAACAACTCTTTCCAAAAGCTTTTTTGTAAAATTTTATTTGTCCCTCCACAAATATTATTGAAATTTGGTCTCCTGATTTTGTACACCTCCTCGTTAGATAAAATATATTTTTATTTACTTAATTATATCTTAAATTGGATTATGATACTTGACAGGATTTTGAGCCATCACCGATGACACCGAGAAGTTTAGCGATGACGCCGAGAAGTTTAGCGCGGCGAAGATTGCTCCCGATTGGGGACAACAAGAAACAAAAGGTGGAACAATCAGGAGCAGGACCAAGGAAGAACTTGCAACTTGAGGTGATGGAGCCTGGATTGAAGAATGATGGTCCTTCCTTGGATACTATCTTGATCAATTATTTAGACACACTTACCCAACGAGTCAATTTTCATTTAGGTTATCCGGTGAACTTATGTTATGATCACTATGCAACTTTAGCACCACTTTTGCAGTTTCACCTAAACAATTGTGGTGATCCATTCCTTCAAAACACTGTTGATTTCCATTCTAAAGACTTTGAAGTGGCAGTTTTGGATTGGTTTGCACAACTATGGGAAATTGAAAAGGATCAATATTGGGGCTATGTTACCAATGGTGGCACCGAAGGCAATCTCCATGGTATTTTGCTAGGGTAAGTTGATATACTGACACGAGCATATATAATATAATAGCTTTCATTGTTTCGGTGCTCTTAAACTTCTTAACATTATTTATGTAGGAGAGAGATACTTCCTGACGGAATATTATATGCATCAAAAGACTCTCACTACTCAGTCTTCAAAGCTGCAAGAATGTATAGAATGGATTCAGAAACAATCAACACATCAGTGAATGGAGAGATGGATTATTCAGATTTAAGAGCAAAGTTACTTCAAAATAAGGACAAACCAGCAATAATAAATGTCACAATTGGTATATACCTACTCCAACTTCTATCCTTTTTATTTTTCTTTTTTCTTTTATGGACTTAGTCATCTTACTTTTCCCTTGATGATTCTTTTAACTATAGGAACTACCTTCAAAGGAGCAATTGATGATCTTGATGTTATTCTTGAAACTCTCAAAGATTGTGGCTATTCACAAGATAGGTTTTACATCCATTGTGATGCAGCATTGTGTGGTCTTATGACCCCTTTTATAAACAATGTGAGTTTCACTTCTTACTTCCAACGAACTCTTGAATAATTTTAAGAGCGACAATATTCTAATTATTTTTTATGCAATTTGAACAGATGATTAGTTTCAAGAAGCCAATTGGAAGTGTCACCATTTCTGGTCACAAGTTTTTGGGATGTCCAATGCCTTGTGGTGTCCAAATAACAAGAAAAAGCTACATCAATAATCTCTCAACAAATGTGGAGTACATTGCTTCTGTGGATGCCACTATTTCTGGTAGTCGTAACGGTTTAACTCCAATTTTCTTATGGTATAGCTTGAGTTCAAAAGGTCAAATTGGCTTGCAAAAGGATGTTAAAAAATGCCTTGATAATGCCAAATATTTGAAAGATCGTCTTCAACAAGCAGGAATAAGTGTCATGTTAAATGAGCTTAGCATCATAGTTGTACTTGAAAGGCCTCGTGACCATGAATTTGTCCGCCGTTGGCAACTTTCATGCGTCAAAGACATGGCACATGTTATTGTTATGCCTGGCATCACCCGAGAAATGCTTGACAATTTCATCAGTGAACTAGTGCAACAAAGAAAACTATGGTATCAAAATGGAAAGACCAATCCTCCTTGTGTTGCAGATGATATTGGTGCTCAAAATTGTGCATGCTCTTACCATAAGATTGATTACATTAGTCCTTAGAAGGCAAAGAAAACGAGAGATGGCATTTGTCGCTGTTAATATGTCTTCCATAGAGATGGCATTTTGTAATTCTTATTAATTCATTCTTTTGTTACAACATTGAAATTGAATTGTACACCTGAAACATATTTTAATGAAAAGTTTTAACACTCTTTTATTATCTTTGTGTAACATCAACTTACTGTTAAATTGTGATTGAAATAAGATTATAAATGAATATCACTTTGGTATCAATATAGTGTTTCTTTACCAAATAATAGAATAAGACATTCTAATATCAGTGCAACCATAGATGATATTTATAAAAAAACATTTTAAAAAATTCGATCCGTCTTGGTATTGAAGAAAAAACTGAGATAATGAAGAAACAATTGAGATAATTTTGAAAACTCAAAGCACTCAAAAAATCGAATGGGTCATGTAGGTACAAATGCAATCAAAAAATCAAATGGGCCGTATAGGTACAAATTCAAATTAGTCTGCTCAATAGAGACATCGGACACCAAAATAGAAAAAAAAAATGGAATAGAAAAAGACATCTCACAAGTCATAATATAAGGAATAATATTTGAGGGGTATAACTATAATTACACATTTTGGATGAGGCAAGCATCAACCAGGAGCTTTTGCTACAGAAAAACTTTCAGTATTTCCAGCCTCTTATTTGGCTAAGAACAATTTGACATGTTTTAGTGCTAAATTTAAATTAAGCATTTTGAGAATCTCAGCTTTCTGGGTAAGTGTTTTAATTTGTCAGATTTTTTCCATTTTTTGCTCTCACTTTTTCTAATGTTGATTCCGTAGTTTGCCTCAGTTTGATTCTCCTTTGAGTTTTCATGCCTCATTTGAGACTTTAATCGCTACTCAATGATTTCAGGTAAAAAAAAAATTTTTTGATAATGGCATGTATTTTATTACAAATTTGCTTATTGCTCTCTTCCATTTTGAAGATTCAAGTATATGTATGGACATTTTCTAGTGAAGTTCTTGCAGTAGTAGCTCTAACAAAATTTCACTGTGGAAAATGTAAGGCATAAGTATAGGTGGTAAGTGGGCGAGATGAACTGAATTTGGGCGCGTCAAAATGAGTTGAGTTAATAAATGAGTCGGTTCACCCTAAAAAGTTACTTGGACTGAAATGAGTTGAAATGCAGGTCATAACCCAACTCGAATACATTGATACAAAATGATTAACAAATTGGAGCTGGCTGCATTCATTTAGCTATGTTTGTGGGACTAAACAATAGGTATAAAAGCCAATGTTAATCTTCCTTCGCTTGGAAGAACATACTAATACTAATGGATTGAAAGTAGCATGGTCTCCATTACTAAAAAGATAGACAGCAATTGATTACATAAAAGAATTTCCATGAACTAATTGTGATTGTAGTCTGGACTGCTGGATGATGAACACCACTGTCAAGCTCTTAAATCCTGTTAATGACTTTTTTGGTGATTAGACATGATTACCCTGCACATATAAGCCTTTTCCCTTGTAATATTGCAGGTTTAGTCAGAACAATAAGTGATATTGATCTAAATGCTACTATTTGTACTTTCCAGCAGGTTTCAGCTCTGCCCTATGTGTGCGACCTGTTGTCTCCTTTTCAAACACCATAAGAGGAGGACACAATCATGGAAGAGTTACATGTTTGGCTACGTCTATGTCATCTGCCTCCATGAATGTGGCAAGAGTATGTCTTAATATTTCACTGTTTTCATATGCCATGTTCTCTTTTACCCACTTGTTTGTGTTGAACATCTACTGTTCTAGTTTCTTTAGTTTTAACATCGAATCAGTTTTAAGATGTTGTCTTGGGTTGTTCACAGCACTTCTTACTTTCAATTTGGATTTTGCTTAGGATGCTGAATACGAACTGGAAAGCCGAAAATACAAATTGCTTAATATCATCCAAGATACTCAACGAGGCCTAGTGACAACTGCTGATCAACGATCCACCATTGAGGAAGCTATGGTCTGCTGCTCTGCTTAAAATGAAGTTCCACTTTATCCTAGTGTATTGACTAATTGAGATATAATCAGGTAGTGGTTGAAGGTTTTGATGCTGGCAAGGAAATTGACTTGAATAAGTTGGATGGAACATGGCGGTTGCAGTATACATCTGCACCAGATGTGCTCATTCTTTTTGAATCTGCTGCTAGGCTTCCATTCTTTCAGGTTCAATTTGGTGTATGCTAGATAAATAGTCAACTTCTACTGCAGTAGTAATTTAACTAACAAATATAATATGTAAAATGATCTCGTATTGTAGTAGTTCAAAGAAACTTCCTAACCAGTAATTTGGTCTAACTTTTCAATGCACAGATCTTATGTGCTTTGGAAAAGAAAAACAGCTTTATTTCCTTAAACCCCTCTTGACTATCTCCAATCATGTGTCTCTAATATCTGTAGTATTTTTTTTAATCATAAATCTGTTCCACTACCATCTAATATAATTACAAAATGAACAAGAAACAGAGAGACAAAAATGCTCTATTTTCTTTTCAATGATGAGTCAATTTCCTCAACCTGCAGTTCATGCGACATTTATCAACTCCTATCATTTCATTTGCTAGTTATATGCATACTCAGCTGAACTGATCTTTTTGAGCTATGTAACAGGTGGGTCAAATTTTCCAGAAATTTGAGTGCCAGAATGAATCCCGTGGAGGATTGGTACGCAATGTCATCAAATGGAGTGTTCCACGATTATTAGAGGTGCAACAATGTCTTTCCTCCCATTACTTGCTTGCTGGTGTAAATTTTTTTAATTGCTTTATGTTAAGCTATTTTTACTTTAGTATTATAAACAGATGTAATCCTACTTTGTATGGGGTTTAGGCATAATTGGTTGGCATATATTGTTAACAGATATAGATACTTGAACACACCTTTTTAGATGAAAATATGTAGAACTGATGTTTGCTCAATATTTTCTCAGCCCCTGTCTAATTTGTCCAGCTCTTCATTCCTCCCACACCCTCCCTTTTCATGTAACTCTATTAGGATGACATTAAGGAGGTTTAAGAAGGTGGTCCTATAGTAATTATTCAGGTCCTTCAGGATAGTTAGACCTGTACAAAAGCCGTATGCTCAAGTTCGGAGTTATGCACTGTGCTTCTCCTTGTAGCATTTTTTGTTGTTGAGAAATTTTCTTAGTGGCATCTGACCACATCAAACTATTATATGCCTCAACTCTATGAAGGTAAAATAGCTAGAAATTAGAAATGCGGTCCTGACTGAAGCCTGGAAGAGTGGAAAGATACTTGAAAAAATAGTATGACGGGATGACGTAAAGTGCCAGAAGGCTCATCTCTTAACTGCTTCTTTTGGTTAATATCAGCCCGGCTTGCATGAACTTCCGCTCGCTCTTAGTTGACAACCATTTATGTCAAGGAGGATAAAGTTGAGCTTTCAGAAATTATAAGCAATCTTAAGGAATGTCAGAATATAGCATCTTCCAAATTGCTGAATCTAAGAAGTGTGAAATTCTAAAGCTGATATTTCCTGCTTCAATAGCCACAAGAAGGTTTCAACAGCTTGAAAGTGGAGCTCAACTCTTGATGATTCTAAAGTTTGGGACACAATAAGTCCACAGATCATAAGCGACATGCATGGGAAAAATTCACCTAGCGTTGCCTCTGCTAGACTGAACTTTGGTTCACAAGGAATTCACTTTAGCTCCTAAACCACTATTTTAGCTGACATTTAGATGGTATCTAAGTTTAAACCTTTTGGGGCTACTCTTTTGATGTCCTCTTGGCAGCTGCAGTAGTATGAAGATAAACTGGCCCTCAATATCAGATATTTAGCATACATAATAAAACATTTCTAATGGGCTGATAAGTCCAGAATCAGTCCACACCTTTAGTAAATTGAAAAAAGCAGGTACCCTATGTTCTGAGAATCCACTAACATTTGGCCGCCAAGTATCTTCTATCTCTACTCTCGTATATTATTAGTCTATTTAACTTAGAAATGACCTGTATCCACAGAAAGGTAGAAAACTAGTACTGGTGTAAAGCATAACCTTTCTCTTTCTGTGGAAAACTAGTGTTGGTGTAAAGCATAACCTTTCACCCCTCTGTTTCCCTTCAGTTCTGCTTTCACTTCTGAAATGTTGAAACCGTACCTGAATTAAGCTTCAATGTATTGCATTTTAAAACATCAAAGTTCTGGTTGACACCAAAGTTTGTAAAAGTTCCTCCAAAAGAATACATGCCAATGCCACAGCCTATTTTACTCTCCTGGTATGTACAAGTAGCTTAATGATATTGAATATCTTACAATGTCTTGGGCCCACTTTGAAATGGTGTCATGTAGTTTCTCTTCTTCTTGTTTGTCGTTTTATCATTTTGTTAATTAGTAAAACTGTTCAACTTATGAACTTTCATATACACTAAAACAATGCGGATTGAGAGGAAGTAATAGAAAGAAATGAAAGGTTAGATTACATATTAAGAAGGAAAAAGAGAAGACATGTTTAATTCAAATGATTTAATAGCTATCTGGTTATATCCTACAGGAGAATGAAGGTGCTACTCTGATAGTAACTGCCAGATTTTCTTGCGTTTCTGCTCGTAACATTTACCTCAAGTTTGAGGAGGTAAATTTTCTGATCACTAATCAAGTATACTATTATTCTTGCATTTTATGGATGAGTCCTCATCCTTCTCCTTAAAATTACTATCTAGTGATTGGTTCCGGTGCTCGAGTAGAAGTCCAGGTCATGTCCTTCTGAAGTAGGGTTTTGGAACTCCATACTTTGTAGGCCATGTCTAGATAATAGACATTAACGGATTCATTGCATATCTTGTTGGATTTTTATGTTTGTGCTGGGTCTCTCTAGTAGTTGAATTGATTATTTTGGGATGCTTTACTTTTACTTGGTTTCTGATGCTTTCTAATTAGGAAAATAAATTCATTTTGAAAATTCTTCATGGATGATGAATATTGAAGCCTTTCATGTTTCTGCGCGAGAGTTCTTTACCTCTTCTGATTTTGAATATCAGTCGGTTACGTCTGTAAGAGCTTGGTTACAGACGTCACCTACTGATAACAAATAAAATTGGAAGTCATGTTTGGTTGCAGACATCACAGATGACTTGAATATTGATGTTCTCGTTGTTGGATGCACAAGAGCATTTACCAAGCATAAAATCACGAAGCCGGCCCAAAACTACTTATTGTGATAATGAACATTCCTCTTAAAAACGAACATTAATGTTCTCATTGTTGGACTTTCAATATTTTCTTAAGTATTATGCATGAAATTTTTTATTTGCAGATAGGTCTTCAAAATATTAACATCAGTGACGATCTGCAAGCTGTAATAGCTCCAGCAATTCTGCCAAGGTCATTTTTAAGTTTACAGGTACTTGGTTCTTTGGTGTATTCTTTAGTCTTCTGTATAACTTTACTTAATAGGTGCATAGAATCAACTTGAGCACCTCCTCCCAAATGGAGAGTTGGTCCAGGTACAGTTCGAACAATAAAATAACAGAGACCTAGTTCTTGATCTAGTATATTATAACAAGTTCATTCTTCCTAAGTTATATGTACATCATTAAAGACAAAACTTGCACATGGAGCTTGTGACAGGAAAAATACGTATCTCTGGACTCTACTTTATGAAAATATATGACCTCACGAATTGCTATCAACATTATATGGCTTTCCAGAGTTGCTGAATATTTCCAAAATGATTTTCTTGGTTTGCAGATATTGCAGTTTATTCAGACTTTCAAAGTTCAAATTCCAGTGACCAGTCCAGAGAGGTATAACTTGATGTAGCCATAAAATATCACAATTGATTTTCTTACTACTAGTGTATTATATTCATGTGAAGATGTGCCATGTGCAGGCAATCTGTGGGGGGCCTCTATTACCTTTCTTATCTGGATAAGAATATACTTTTAGGCCGCGCTGTCGGAGGTGGTGGAGTATTTATATTCACGAGGGCTCATGCTCTTATTTGCTAACCAGCCAGTTCAAATACAAATAGTTTCACCAATCTACCACACTTGTGGATTCTCAAATATACGAATAACAGAGATGAAGAACAAAGAGGAGAAGAAAGAAATTGCAAAGAGAAATTTGTATTAATGTTTCACTTGATTATACAATGAGAGCATTTACAAGTATATATACATCCGGCAACTCTATGTTTAACTATACTAACTAATTCAGTCAACTATTACTATTAAGTAGTTTAACTAGCTTCTAACCACTTGACTAACGATGCTTGAGTTTGATAACTATGATGGTTATAGGACAGCTATAGTTATTAAACTCAAACATCGTTAGCTAAGTGCTAAGTGCATTGTGACAACAAATCTACCATTCAAGATGCCAGCTTGTTGCTCAGAAGAAGCCAAATACAGAATGTGGACTAGTTTTGTTGCACATTCTTCAATGTCCAATATGTTTGGTAAGCTCAAGATTACTGCAATTTGAATAGTAGATTTAGTTAGACGGCCAGTCTAACCAAAACTCTCACTCCAAAATTAAATTATTACTTCCTCCTTTTCAATTTATACTAAAAGGTTACGAGTATACGGATCAAGATATTTAATATTAATTATAAATTTGATGTAGATTCTTTAAATATTTTTAAATGAAATTTATATATTTAAAAATAATTTTAAAAAATATATATCACAAGTCAAAATAGTTAATGATTCAAAATATTTTTTAAAAAAAATAATGATTAAAAGATGTGTTCAATATGAAGAAAAATGTTTCTCATGAAAAATATTTTTAAGAAATAAGTTGATTTTAAACTTATTTATATGTATTACTATAGAAGGTGAGGATGAAGTGAATATGAAGGATGAAAAGATACAAAGCGTGGGATTTGTAACTTATTTTTCCTAATTTTGATAAGATAATCATTTTTCTTATTTTGAAAGAATTTATTTTTCAAAATATTTGACCGACCAATCAACTTGACAAATTGAAAACCTAACACACCAAAGAAGAGGACCGCTTTGACTCCAAATAACAGCACCTTCACACAAAATGGGAAGGGAAGCTATCGGTTCGGTGTGGGACTATAATTTTAATTTTTAGCGCCATGTTATACGCCGTTGAGGGTAAAACGGAGAAGGTAAACTAACATTGATATTTGAAAATTGGAGGCTTTTTAAATCGAGAGAAAGATTAAGGTAAGGGAAAAGACCGGAAAATGAGAGCCACTATGTGCATAATCACTTTGCTCTTCCTTTTTCTTACAACAACAAGAGCTGATGGATCTTCGAAATGCAAAGCTTGGCTGGTTCAATCTATACCCACTGATATGCCCAAACTTGCTCGGATTCCCGGAGTTCTTTCCACCGGTAACTTCACTCAACTCAAAAAGAAAATCATCTCTCACAAATTAATTTCATGGATTTTCCTTGTTTCTTAGTTAATTATTCATAGGGACGACTATTTCTGTGCATAGTCAGATATATGCTTGTTAATTGTGTTGATGATTATTTCAGCGGATGTTCTTCAGTGGCTGGCTGGAAACTCTTCAAAGAGTTTGGACATAATTGCACAATATTGGCAATTAGTACCACGTCCTGCAGATCCTCGTTCAGGGGATTATGGATATTCAAAAGAGGAGTTACAGAGATTTGGTGCTAATGAAGGGTTGAAAGTCTACAAAGCATTAGAAAATGCTGCAAATCGCAAACTTCCAATTAGGTAATACAGCTTAAGCCTAAACAACAAGGTGATTTGTTATCAAATATCTGTTTCTTGCTGCTATACATTAAACATAATCTTTAATATTACTTTCATAAACATGAAAAAAGGATTTTATGCTGCATCCTTTTTGCGCCGAATCTGGCTCCAAAAAAAGAGATGCAAAACAAAATGAGAAAAAGAACAAAAAAGAGGAGAAATACTCACAATATGACAAAAGAGTCATTTTTAAAAATTACGGAAGGATCGCAAAAGTATTCCCAGCACTTTCATTTAAATAATCCACTATTGAACTTTGGTTAAACTGATATGTTCATATGCAGTGCTATTTAAATTCAATTGCTGCTTTAGAATGCTGAGTAACTTTCATGTTGAGTGAAGATTAGGTCTTTAGTTGTAAAACACCAATATAAACTCGAGACTTTTTTATCTACTACCTTGCCCCCAGTTACAACTTTCTGTAAGTGCTGGATCGTAAAGATTTCATAAATGATCAGATATCTAAGTTTTTCCATTTCGGGCTTGGGCACAGGGTTACCTGGATCAACTCGTATGTCTTCATGAATGAATAAAGTTCTAATTCTGTCGATCAGAGTAATTGGCTGGTCTCATTTCGTGTTTTCCTTTACAAGTCAAGTAGGGAAAGAGATGAAAGACATGTATATCCCAGCAAAAATAGGGTTGCAAGAGCATCTCTTTTACCCTTTTACACATCACAAGCTGCACCTTACCACTAGAACACCCCGGGGCTCTAGTGGTAAGATGCAGCTTGTGATGTGTGGTTAGGCACACGCCACAAGTTCAAACCAATCTGCAAACAAAGATGGGTGTTTAAGTAGGGAAGGGTAGAGAAGTGGGTCTATTATCCACCGAGTTTTGCATGGTGCGCCAACTGGCCTTCGGGATTTCTCAGCTATAAAAAATGTCAAAAATTGTATAGGGGAAGGCTGAAAATGCACCAACTGGCCCTCGGGATTTCTCGGCTATAAAAAATGTCAAAAATTGTATAGGGGAAGGCTGAAAATGAAACGTCAGCTGTAGATTTTTTCC
The DNA here is from genome assembly GCA_018342035.1 of Solanum appendiculatum. NCBI lineage: Eukaryota > Viridiplantae > Streptophyta > Magnoliopsida > Solanales > Solanaceae > Solanum > Solanum appendiculatum. Next base: position 100,045 of record JAGDQO010000377.1, on the reverse strand, counting down.
AAGGAAGCTCTTATTTGGGAATGTCAAGATTATTCTACTCCTCTGTCCAACAACACTTGTCCACTATTGACTTTGCACACTTCTTAAGAAAATATAAATAGAAGGGTAATTTTACTATATAACCCTTTGAATATAATAAATACAATGTCTTGAAAAATGTAATAGGGAAATGACTATAATTAATGATAAGGGTAAATTAGGAACTAAGTGTAAAATTATTCATTGATTTCATAAAGTGGACAAGTATTGTTGGACATCCCAAAATACTATAGTGGACAACTATTGTTGGACGGATGGAGTAGCTTTCAATATTTGGAGTTGACCCAAAAATAGAAATATTTATGTTCTTAACCAATGTATATGTTTTAACTTCTTTTATGCATGCTTCAGCCACCAATTGAAAAAATGAGGTGTTTGCTTGGCTTGTATGTGCATATGCTGATTTCTCCAGTTCCCTTGGAACTAATCATAGTTCAGACTTTTACAGCATTCCGGAGTTTCTCCCGATTACACAGAAGAACCATCCAACTTAGCTTCAGGGAGGCCAAATGTAAAGAATGTTACGTTGCTTCTTAGCGACTGGTGGGGATCAGGTGTAGTTCATGCTAAAGTTTGGATCTCAGACAGTAGAGATGTTTATATTGGGTCTGCAAACAATGACTGGAAATCTCTTACTCAGGTATAACTTTGGTCCAAATTAATAAGCATACCAAGTGCTACTGACCTTTTTGCATATTTGCCAACAGCAAAAGAAAGAGGTTTTGATTCTGCAACATTTTATCTTCCCCTCCAAAGTGGACAGCATATGCCATAATTGAATTCCAGTACATTGTGTTCATATTTATTGTTTTGCTTCTTGGTTTATGAAACTATCCTGGTTCTCCATTTTATTCAGGTGAAAGAAGTAGGAATATATCTCACTGGTTGCTCAGAAATAGCAGAAAAGGTTGAAATCTACTATAACAACCTTTGGAAACTTTCCCACCTTAATGTTTCAGCTTACACAAGATCAGTTTGGGATCAGCAATGGCAGATTAATCGCAAGGTTCCATGTTGGTCCCATTTTATAAATCCTAAAGAAAGGTGCAGGTATGTGAAAAATAAAAATGCAGACACTCTTTCAAGTAACTGGCTTTTTCCCTTTTTCTCCGCATCTTGCAGCAGCTTTATAAGAGTCGGGAATTCTTTTATATTTTGTTGCACATAATAATTGCATAAAGAAGCAACAAAGGAGAATGAAAAAATAGAAGTTAATTTGGTGTGCAAAAGTCTATGCTTTAGGGTATTCCTACTTCTACAGGTTGAAAAATCTATGCCTTTACGCAATGAAAGTACAGATAACCAAACCAAATTCTGAAGTTAGAACCCAAAGACAAATTAAGAGATGTCTGCAAAAATTTATTTGGGGAGCTGCTAAATACCTTGTTATAGTTTTTCCCTTACCTCTCTGCTGAAACCCCTCCGTGCTGATGTATACGGAAGAGAGATAGGATTGAACTCGAAACATCAGGTGTTCAAGTTTGCGAAATAAGCTCAGGATTGACTTTAACGTGATCAAATTTCCTTACTAAGAAAATGAATTGATAGGAAACTTCCTGCCCTAGGCCTTACTCTTATTAATAGGTCATTATGTTGTGTCTCGACAGATCACCACTTCCCAAATATGTGGAAATTGCTCATGTCTCTGGCTACCCTGTATTGTCAGACCCGTACATGTCTCACATTTCCATTGAGACATCTGGAGTCAATGATTCATCTTCAGATCCTCAACCCAGCTATCTTTCATTTGCTCCTCCAGAGGTATGTGGTCTCTACAACCTTTTACTAGCAACTATCTTCATTTTCGTCTGTTCTCATATGACATTTATCTCTTGGGGTTTTGTTTTTCATTTTTCCTTTTCATATTTTATTCTTTCTTGGACACTGTTAAATAAAATCTATAATCTCCCACTTAATCTAGATATCCTCAAGTCAACTGCTAAATGCGCCTTAACTGCTAAAAAGAATTAATCGTTACAATCATGTCCTTTGTGAATATTATACTTACGCAGTCCCATATTGCAGCTCTTGTTTGGTAAGTACCAAACAGATGAACAGGCTTGGGTGGACACCATTAAATCAGTAGGAAAAGGAGGAATGGTCAGAATTAACACCATGGATTGGCTTGGTCAGTCAGGATACATAAAAGAAACAGTTTATTGGCCGTCACTTTCTTCAGCTATTTCAGAGGTAACTTGTGCTTCTATCTTTTGCATGTTAATCTTCTATATCGAGCCTATAGACATATATACCTTCTTTTATGTGACTCACTTTCCTTTTAAGTTTGTTCCAAAAAGAATGACACTATTAAATTTAAGAACAATTAAGTTTACAACTTCTCATTTTACCCTTAATGAGAATCTTCTATAACCACACAATGGTATGACATGTTTAAGGCCACAAGTTTCAAAAATTATATAGCCACACAAATTCTATGCATGTTTTAGCCCTCAAGTTTCAAAATTCTTCATTTATTTCTTAAACTCTGACAATTCAAGCTATGCCACATAAATTGGAACAGAGGGAGTATCTGTTTTGACTTCTGATTGAAGTTCTCATACGGTTTGCTTAGTGTATTTGACCGCATGGTTCCTCTGTAGTTTTTAAATGGATTTAAGTGAAACTTTAGAATTAGGTATTTCCTGATACCTGATCAGTACTACTGCCTATACAGCTCAAATGAATGATGCACTTTTTCCCTTGAAAGCTAAAAGCAATATCTACTGAGAAGTTACTCCTCTAATGTGTGCTGTTTGAATTAAATAAAATAGAGCATCCTCTTAACTTCTTTTACTGATGAACTCTATGTTCTCCTAATATGATGAGGCTCTGCTCATTTAGTTTAAACTGAATCTGATGCCAAAAATATCCTGTTGCCTACTTGAAATTTCTCAAAATGATGTATTCTTTGGTAGGAGAGAAAAAAAAAATTGTTCCAAGCACAGACTTAAGTATTTTAAGTAGGCCCTTGACGATCACTCAGTCTATTAACCAACTCAAACTTGAGGAGCCAGGATAACTGGAATTGGTAGTTGTGCTTGGGTTTGTTGATGAACACTTGACAAATTATACATTGGTAAGCTGAATACAAATAGAATTCTGTCAAAAGAGTAAGAAGTAAATGCCTCCACTCAATTCTTAGGAAAAGATGGATCCTACTAATAGGCAAGGGGATATACACCAACTTATTTGGCTAATCCAGTTCTTCACATTCCGCCGTTTCCAGCTTTGTCATGGATTATTGCTCGGATGCTGTTAGGTGGCAATCATGGTAGCTATTTCATCATTATGAAAATTCTTAATAGAATTTCTCCAGGATAGTTTCTGCTTATGAATTTCTCCTTTCCTATTTTGGTTTAGAAAATACTTATGGTGCAATATCAGGTTAAAGTATGGTAGTAAATATATTGCCAGGTTTGCAACCAAATATTATGATAAACCATGTAAAAATTCATTTGGTAGAAGCTGATCGCAATTTTCTCATGTTTCTTAGTGAATGTTGCTTGTCATAGTATGGTCTTTTTTTAAAAAAAAAATTTGTTAAAAAAGGTGGTGGTAATTGGTATTCATAGTATTGTCTTTTTTTATATGCTTTTGACTTCTGAGAATATTTAAGTTCTTGTTTATGCTCAAGGAGTGTTTAATGAATGAAAGGAGAGTTCATGTGCAAAAGACAAATTACTTCAACATGAAGTCGCTTAAAAAAATAGTTTAGGAGGGAGCTGAGGAAAAGTATACATAGAGAATTGTTAAATTGCAGCTTACTCAACTAGGGTCTAGGTAGTTTATGTTCCTTGGTGGCATCATAGTGGAAGGATATGGGAGAAACTGGGTATAAGCTGGAGATTAGCTAGGTTTCTTACTTTATATACTTCTGTCCATTAAATGGTTTCAATAGGAAAAGAGCATCTTGTAGCCCCATTTCAGTCTACAACAATGGTAAAGGTTAATATATAGACCATTATTTTTTATTTTTTATTTTTTAAAGAATAATATACTCTTATTGAAGCCCCCAAAGCTTTGGTCAAGTGGTAAGAGCACAACACGTGATATGTTGGTTAGACATACATCATAGATTCAAACCCTGTGACTTTATTGGAAGTTTGCTAACTACTAACCAAAGTCCAACTTTATTGGAAGTTTGCTAACTACTAACCAAAGTTCAAAATTTACTGTAGGTTGCTTAAAAGGAATTAATTTTGAACATTAAAACATGCCCCTTGTTTGGTGTTTCTTGTCACACTTAAAAAGATTTATTTGTACTTGCTGCCTTTTATTACCCATTGCATGCATGTTTTCATAGAATTTTAACTATTCTAACGGATTTATAAAATTTACATAGAAACTACTATATATTAAAGATGACATCAAATATACGCGGTACCAGTTCCCTTGTTTATAATAATCACTGGAAAGTATGTGTTTGTCCTTGATTGGAGCAACCTTGAGATCCTTTCAAAGATTCAAGCTTTACCCTCATCCCGCATGTGAAATTAGTGATACCTTAATTTTTTTATAATTTCCTAATGCAGGTTGTCTTCTCCAAGAGTGCAACGGTTCAAATACTGGTCGCAAAGTGGGCTCATTTTATAAACAACACAGATCAGTATCTGAAGTCCCTACTTTACTCCAACACCCTATGCTCTTCTTCAAAGTACAACCACTGTTCTGGTAAAGTTGAGATCAAGTATTACATTGTTCCAGGATACAATTCAACTGGACCTGCAGCACTTAATGGTGCTGCCACTGGGAATATGTATCCTGGCTATACGCGGGTTAATCATGGTAAATATGCAGTTAGTGAGGTGCGCGCACACATAAGCACCAGCAACCTGGTGTGGGATTACTTTTATACCACAGCAGGCGTTAGCTTTGGGACATATCAACCTGCCATTGTTTCACAACTTCAAGAAATCTTCAATGCTGACTGGACTTCGCCATATGCAGTACCAGTCGAACCATTGGAGGAAGGTCATGCTTGTCCGAGCTGATGAAAAAGGAAAAAACAAGATTGTCCCACAGTTCTTCTTTGAACCCAAAAGGCATAAGAGAATGATTGAAGGTCTTGAAGCTTTTACTTCTCTTTTTCTTGGTTAAAGTTATAGAAGTCAGCTACTTTTAGAGTTTACGTCCTTAACATTCATTCAAGTGACATTTCTTGCACAATACCTCTATCAATCTGCTCATCATACAAATTTGATAAGTTTGATTATGTAATGTACTACTCTACTTACCAAATTTATCTTCCATAAAGAATCAATTTTAATCTTAAAATGCAAGCAAAATGAGATGTTAGTTACAGAGATACTCTCTCTGAATTGGCAATTACAGACATACGGCTGGTTTCTGAAATAGCATCTGCACTACAATAAATTTTTCCAAGAAGCTTTTGTTAGATAAATATGCATTCACTTTTATGTCCCATGTGTTTCAGGAAATAAAATAGAATTCTATGGGGAATAAATTAAGAAATACCTCTAGTAAAGAAAAATTGATCATTTAACTTGTCCGATTGATGTGTACTTATATGAACATAAAGTTTTTTATTATACCAACATACCCAATGTAATCCTATATAGTGAAATTTGGAGAGGACGGAATGTATGCAAGGCTTACCCTTTCCGATTATACCGTGACATCTAATTTCTTCAATTGGATTATGTTCTCGAAATTGAAACCTATCATTTTTCTCTTATTAGGTTCCTTCACGAGAATTATCAAAACACCACCAACAGATGTGGTGCGGTGGATGGGGCTGCTCCTTCCTTAGCTAGAGTCTTGAGTTCGAGCCCTGAGTACGGAAAAATCCTTAGTAGGGAGCGCTTCCCCAAATGAGGCCCAACACAGCATAAAACCGAAATAGTCGGACTCTAATGCAAGTATCGGACATCCAGTGGAAACCCAAAAAAAAAAAAAGAATTATCAAAACAAATTTCTACTCCAACCAAAAAAGGTTATGCTTTATTCTGCTACTAGCAATAAGAATTTCCATAAAATAACTGTTAGGTGCAACCTGAGACAAGTCAATAGGCAAGATGACGCTATTTACAAAATGTAATAAAGTATAATGATTCTCATTCTATAACAAATTTGCCATTAAGCTGCTCCCTTTTTGCCTTTTGCTCAAAGGCCAGGAGGTTTGAGAAGTGAAGGAGCACAGCTGAATATGCCATCCAAATCCACAGGAACATTGATAGCTCGGGTAACAATTTCCGGCATCTCTGCTTTTCCCTTCCATGTGTTGAACCATGGCCCTCCCCCAACTTCTAGACCTGCCATGTTGCTTGTAATGTCCAAAATAACCTACAAACATCAATAGTATCAATGAACTATAAGAAGCAATTAATGCAATGCAGTATAAAACAGGGAGTACTGGAAATTCCAGTATTAGTAACATAAGGCAGCTTTGTATATATGGAGATCAAGTTTTCTTATTTCTAAAACCAAACGACACCTAAAAAGTACTGCGAGTTCAAATTCCAAGTGTGATATTCTTGCATCACCTTATGAGTACATGTATCTCCACTTTAACGTCCAAAAATGATAAGTATGCCCCCAAAATAAATATTTACCTTTCCTTTACTCCCATTACTCTTCCGTTCCCACAACTGCAGTCTTAGCTCACCGAAACAAGTGTCTCTACATGCAGGAGCAAGACCCATCTCTTCTGTAGGAGCCCGCAATGTGGTACCAGGATCTTCTGTTGTTGCTTCTAGTAATGCCTGTTCAAGTTGGATATCCAAATTAGATATCTAATGAATCAATCACAAACGCGACTACATCAGCTTCCAGCTAATCAACAAAATTCAGGGTTCTTGGGACTTGATTAGGGAATTAATTTTCATCTGGTAAAGGCTCTCCAATATGCTAAGCTTGGCTTCAGCATTAATGCGACATTGACGAAGGAGTTATATTCTCGAAATGCAAACTTACCATATGTGTCTCATTCTCCGCAGATATATGCCATTTACCCCAGGGAGTAATTTCCCAACTAACACTAGCATTCCATGGAACAAACTCATAGAAGATACCTCCATAGTGAATTCCTATCTGCAAGATTTGTTAAGCATAAGGATTAATAAAGCTAGTGAAATAACACAGTAAAGCAAAACTAGTAAAGTAGAAGCTTCAAGATACAGTACGAAAACACTATCTCTTTCGTCGTTTGAATGCATTGCTCAAACCAAGTTAAACAAAACTGGTAACCAACGAAGAAAGAAGGGGGGAAAAAGTAGATTGTAGAAAATTAAGCTAGAGATAAGTACCAGAGCAACACTTTCAAAAGTCTCATTCAATCCCGGAAGTCGCCTTAATCCACCACCAGCAGTCAAAGCAACATCTCCAATTGCACCTTCAAATACACTGCACTGGACCTGTAATTGAAAAGATCGGGTGCAAATTGAGAAAGGAAAATAATGACTTCTTGTATTTCTACCATTAAACGTGTCATATATGACCAGTTTGACGAACTACTGATTGTTTTCTTTTCTTCCTTTCAGCGGCATATTTGTCTGTTCAGTCCACCTACCCATTTTGTTTTTTTTCCCTTCTGGAGTTTCTGGAGAATATAGGAGATCTAAGTCTCCACATTGGCTAACTGAATAACAAATAGTTCATTTATTCTTCCATTCTCAGAAGTTTGCCTCACAGAAATCTCATGGAGACAATAACCTGAACGGCAAATATCAGATCCCTAAACTAGTGATCCCAAAAGGCAGGACACCAGACGATATATATAATGGTCGACAATCCTAAGACAAAGTTGGATACAAATAAGGAGCTGCAAATAATTGAAAATATTCTGCTAAGTGAGATGCCAAGGAGGCAGGATGTACCCAAAACCACTTTCTTGGGAAGGAACCACCCCAGTTCTTTTCGGAGTAAGAAGGGGCATTTTGAAACTCAAACCGCTGACCATCCCACTCTATCCAGCCTGGCAGAAGAAATTCACGATTAAGTTCTCCCTTTTGTTCCCTATGATTTATCAAACACATAAAACATTGCACTCAACTTTTCAGCTGATGAATATCTGCAGTTTAGCTCAAATCCCGAAAAACATGAAATGTAAATCTGGTTTCTAAGGAATAGTACAAAATACCAATCTTTTCAATTTTCTTTATTCTATACAGACCAAGTACCAATCCTAAAGTTCTGCGACTCTCTTAGGGTCTAAGATGTTTTTCAAAAGAAAGTGTAATTTTCAGCCAGCTAGTAATGTTGTTCAATATGCATAGTTAAGAATCATCTCTTTCATCCCAAACTAAAAGAAATCACTAAAACTAAGAAACACCTATTAGGCTTATCTATCACTGGAAATGGTCAAATGACCAATCAGATTACATAATAGCATATCCATCACATGGTTGTCGAGATCACAATCCAGATCAAAAGATCATAAAGATCCAAGTTATGGTATTAAACCTGCTAACATGGTAAAATTGAAAAATTGGAAGACTTAAAGGAGGGTTAAAAGTGGTGTATAGAATCATATAATTCCAAACTGGGCGAAGAGATCAAACTGAAAGAGCTATTGAGTTTAGATTAATGAAGAGCTTCCAACTCATACAACAGAGAACTCCATGAATGAAATATGAGAAGAGAAGAGTGCTCGATAAGCCAAACCAAAACTGAATAGCTGGGAAAAGAATTAGATATTACCTGTTGAAAGTCCAGCTGCCATGCAAACTTGCCAATGTGGCTCAAATACAGGAAAAGCAGCAAGCCATCCTGCCGTGGACTTCTGATTTGAGTTAACATCGCCCCATCCATAAATGGGCCGCGTGCTATACTCCCAGCTAGCAGTTTTCACAATTTCAGTATAATCCGTCCTGTCAAGTGAAGTTATGTCAATTGATCAACACCTTTGTTTCTCACGTGATGAACGTATAGGGGGGAAAATACAAATATAATTTTCTCTTCCCTTACTTTGAGCATAAAGTATCTGAGGCTCAATCAACCCTTATTACGAGATAAGAGGGATCAAATATTATTCATGAACTGGTTTGATAGCATCATATATGGGAGAAGCATAGGACCAGAACTTAAAGAATGGGTGGAGATCAGCAAGGTTCAGAAAACTTGTCAATGCTTAAAAAAGAGAAATTTGCTTGAAAAGAGAGACAATAGAAATTGTTTACAGTAACACCCCTAGCTAATACCATGGTAGCATACAATTGAAGAGAGCCGTAAAACCTTCCCCAAACACTATATACCAAGTCAATTTCCTAACTCTATCCTGCAATTGTGCACCAGAAGAGAAGAACCAAGAGGAGTGGGGACAGGGATTATGCATTTTGTTATCGTTTCTTTCTGCTTCTACCTGGTGATGAACAAATCACATAAGAGACTCGCTTTCAAGTTTTACTTCAACAGACAGTCGTAACTTTTTCACCTTTCTGGTGCTTTTTTCTAAAAAGAGAACTGATTGAGATGCAGTTATAAGATAAAATAATTGGTTCTCCAAAGGTGGGGTAAATTTCCTTCTTAAAGTTCACTGGTGACGACTGTAATGAGAATTCCATTCTGGTCCATTCAGATGTAAAACAAGATCCTTGCTTTGTGCAACAGTATATCCGTTACAACCTTGATATGCTTGTGATTGAATGTTAAATACAGATCCTAGGATTGTTAAATCCAGCACCATCTCCTTTCCCCCCTTCCTCGAGTGAGGATAACTAAAAGGAGAAAAGGTATATCAAACTCATTACATCATGTAGACTTAAGTACCCTAGGATGGGAACCCATCATGGGACGAATAAATAATAATACTCAAAGAGCATCACAACAATTTGAAGCAAAAGCTGCTGCTGAACTCGATTTCTTCTACACTATGTTTCTAGAGAATATGCATTTTGGAAACAAATTAAGAAGTTCTCAATGAAATAACTACCTCCCGTCATCACGAATAGATCCTTGATGCCAAAGTGGGGTAACTTGAAAACCCTCTATGACACGGCGATTAAACTCCTGTATAAGCCATTAGAAAGACAAACACTCAATCATAGGGCATACTGGGGATGTGAATGATAGAGTTAAGAAATACTTAATGTCTCATATTTGTTCTTATAGGAAATGTCACCAGTGCATGAATAACCAAATGATTCTTCTAGATATTTCACCAATGATAGCTGAAGTTAATACTTCGTATGCCTTGGGAGTTTGGCGCACTGGTACTTGTTTGGGCAGTTTATTCTACAAGCTATGCTTGAAAAGAATGCCTCAAGTTTTTATTCATTTAGGATGAGTTTGGTATGACAGAAAATGTTTTTTTGTGGAAATTAAGTGGGTTTCTTACTTATTTTCTAGTGTTCGGTAAGTAAGCAAGAAAATATTGCCCTAAGAGCATTTATATGTGATAGCAAAACACTATGGAGGCGGGATGCGATGGGAAGTAGGGGTTCAGGGGTGGGATAGTCAAAGGGTTGGGGTCGGGGTTGGGGGGGCATTGGGTGGGTGAAGAGGACAGTTATAATTAAATAGTTGCTAAAAAGGGAAAGGGTAATTCTTTTTGGAACGGACTAAAGGGAAAGTAGGTCAAACAAATTGAAATCGAGGAAGTAGCTATTATCACAACCATGTCAAGATCTTTAAGTATTGTAGGGAAGAAATCTATAATAATAGTTTACCCAAATTACATAGAACTGTAGAAGCTAGCTTCAAGTAACTCCTACAAACACTTCGCCAATTATATAAAAGTGCAACAGCATTGGTGTTTAGCCGAATAAATTACTCAATGGTTAGTGTAATCGTGTGATTATTTAAGCTCAGGTAAATGCAGTATCAATGTCCAAACTGTAATGTCATGAAAATGATCTCTAAAAATATATTACTTAAGAAAAATAAAAGTTTAACAGAGGACAGACAATGAAAAGTACAGACCTGCGGGCGAACTTCCTTATTTGGAGGCTTAGCACTATTTTGGGCAACGAAGGTGTTGCCAAGCATCAGTTCATGCCTATCTGATCATGAGATATTGGTATTTGTTAGTACACTAGGAAAATTTTTAAATGGACAGAATAACATGCTACATATGGAGTGTTATCACAAGCGAAAAATGCAAAAGGCTCTAAGGTCCTTTGGGGCTTTAAGTGCAAAGCGCAAATAAAGCCTGGGCTTTAATGAAAAAAGGCGCAAATGGAGAAAAGCTACAAATATGTATGACTAGTCCAAGATTAATGATCGTAAGCATGAATAACAAATATACTGTAACACCTCAGGTGTTTATGGTTGTTCTTTTTCTTGTATAGAAGACTTACAAGCCTAAATTTGAGAATTCTATTGAAATCCTACTCGTATTCGAGAACATCTTCTTCTTTTTTTCCGCAAATTTATACCACTAGACAGTGTCTTGTGGTATTTTATTAAAAATAAAAATAAAAAATTCATGGATAAGTACAAGTAAGGGGGGCTAGGCCTTACCTTACCAAATCCTAATGAAGTATTCAAGAACATCGGTTTTACATGAAAAATCTTAAAATATATTTTTAGTTTCTTCTTAAAATGCCTCAAATATTTATGGAAGATTCTTTAGTTATGATATAATTGTGTATGTGTTTATTTTATAGGAGTTCTATAATTTATTAGTATTTTAACAGAGATAGTAAGTTTAGTTATGTCAAAAATTATTACTATATGAGGTAAGCTTTATTCAAAATATTTTTTCATTAAATGTGATATATTCAAAAAGGTTATATGTATTTTACCACGAACCTATGCAATACCCGAATATCTACAAAATGAAATAAAATAAAGGAGGGGTTTTCACCTCCACTTCCACGTGGAAGTGGAGGGAAAGCACAACAAGGATGTACACCTATTTATTACAAGTGATGGACCATTTCTTTTGCAGATCATTGCTTTTGTTAAGCTAGTAAAGATCATGATCAATTGTGATGGAAAAACTATCCTATATCTAATTAAATTCCCACCGCCCACTACTAGTTATATATATATATATATATGAGAATTTCAACCAACGCATCTTCTTCTTTAGATATAGTAGGAAAATGATTCTGCAACTATTTGCTCACGCTAAGGGAAGGAAAAAGTTCTTTTTGAAGTAGTATAGTATATCGAGAGGAGAAGAAAGAATAAATTGATTATCTACCTCAAGTTATTTGATCTCAATTCAAAGTATGTTAAGGCACAACTCTCTTTGGTGCGTGACATATACCAACAAAGAAATTGAAAATAATAATAATAATAATAATAATATATATATATATATATATATATATATGTGATAAGAGTGAAATTGTTTAGTGTCACATCTTCATAATTGCACTCATTGGCAGTGAAAAGTATGCCTTAGAGCCTTGATTGAAGTTCCCATTGAGTGCGGCCTTGACAACACTGTTAACATACGTGGAAAAGATACTAGTCTAACACCGACAAGTTATGATTCTTGGTCAATATAAAAAAAACGTGTATCCTATGTTGAAAAGTAATCCTCTTCTTAAAATGATTGACAAGAAGAGAATAAGTGGGAGCATTCATGAGTAAAGAAAGTCATTGGAGTTTGCATCATCATGGTCTTAGCAATACTCTGGAGGTGGTCACAAAGAGAAAACTCCTTATATGGCTACTTTAAATGACAAGGCTCTGAATAACTTTAGAGGCAATTCAAAAAGGAAAACAAAAACCTTCTCCTGAAAAGGATAGGAATAGCTTTCACTTAGAAAATCACTACTAAGCATGCGAAGAGCTCGATCATCCACTTCAATAGATGGGCTTTAATACGACTAACACAAAGATAGACATTGCTAGATCAAAATAACAAGATTCATATAGAAAAGGAAAAAAACGTACTTCCCCAGAAGTTTGAAGACTCTTCACTATATTGACAAATGTACTTGTCATCTGCACCAAGAATTTGAGCTCCCACACCAGTAAACCGAGGCCCATATTGCAGCTCCTCAAAGCTGCTTAATTTCTTGGTAAATGAAGGACTCTCTACAGAATACATGAAGCAGAAACTCTGTCTGCACTCTGGAATTGATACCTTAAAGAACCAACCTTCAAAGAATTTTCTTGTACTTCCATCAAAATGATATCTAAGGAATCAAAATAAAGTAAGTTATCACAAATGAATTCGTTCGGCTTCTACATTGCATTCTAGATAATAAAAAGAAAATTCTAATTCCAAATCACTTCTCCTCTCCAATTTTTCAACAGATACTGCATGGGTTTGTTCAGTATGGAGGAAAAAGAGAAAGTTTTCCAATTTTCCATGTTCAGATGGTCAAAATATTTGGAAAATATTTTCTTTAGAAAAATATAAGTTCCTTAAAAATGAGGAAAATTACTTCCTTAATGGAAGTAGAAAAAAAAAATTCTACAAGTGACATTCAACATTGATCGTTTCCTCCATATAATCCAACACACCTCATCTTCACCCCACCTCCGTAGACACCATCCCCACCACCCAACCCCCACCTCTCATAATATTTGTCTTGATTCTATACAAATAATTTTAGAATAACATCTTTTGTAACATACTCAACACAAGAAAATAATCAAGAAACCATTTATTTACCTAAAGTTTCCTTCCTATCGGACACACCCATATTCCTAATTCTTCCCAGCAACTTCCTCCCTCATTTTTTAATTAAAACCCAAACACACAAATTGAATGGGTGCTTAAAAAATCGAATCTTTCTGAGAAAATTACTGTAACATTTCAATTCCATTCAACTAAAAATCATCAATTAAGGGAGATGGATTAGAAGTTCTCTTACCCGCTATGAGGAGTTCGAAGATGACGATTAGAAGGCGTAGAAGAGCAAACCGGTTTCACAGGCTCCCTGCTTTCCTTCTTTGTGGTATCATCAGATGAATCAGCTTTGACTACAAATGCATGTCTTGATTTTTGAGACTGCAGCTTCAGGATAGTAGATAAATAAGGTTGCCCATTTGCAATTGAAGTTGAAAAATCGGTCCTAATCCTAGAAAATCGAAGATTTTTCGAAATTGGAGAAATGACGGAAACACTATAAATGCTCTCCATGGTTGACATTTTGGATCAAAGGTTGGATTTGTAGTTTTTTCAGGTGAAGTGAGAGCGGCAACTGTCTGCCACAGTATAATACTCCTCGTATTTATATGCTTGTTAAAGAAAACATTTAAGAACATAATTTAAATTAAATAGTTATGAAATCATAAATATAATTTTGTAATATAATCATAATCATTTAAAGATATAATTTAGATTACATTCCTTTTTATGGCAAAGAAAAGGATAAAAAAAAAAAAATCAAACATCTATCAATTTTGGCCAATTTAATTATTTTGAATGAAAAAAATCTGGAAATTTTACTTAATATAAAAGAGAGGGAGTATTATTTTCTCAATGTATATTTTATTTATACATGTGATTTGTTGATTTTTTTTAATTTTATTTTTACACTATCAAGAAGCGACTCGAACCCATAGAAGTTGGAGATGGAAATGACTCATCACTTTTTAATTTTTACTAAACTGAATCTAAATAACAACTTTGTATTATTCAATTTATTTTGGAATATTTATTTATTTTATTCTGGGATTTATGTTTGGCCATAAAAATATTAAATATAAAAGAGGTATTTTTACTTTTTACTATCAATTTATTTTTAAATATTATTCCAACTTCTTGTTTTTTTATAAAATTACCCTATTTATTTTACCCACTAATCAAATTAAAAAATAAATGATCGACAAGAAGAAATTGTTTACATAATGTGGGGAAATTTTATTAAAGAATAGTTACTTATTAGTGTTATTTAATTTATGCATTAATGAATCATTATAATAGATTGATTTTATATGTTGATTTTGGATGGTGGAAGATAAAGATTTGAAGTGGTGTATGTAGATCTGCATTGATTTTAATAACAATTAATTTTACTTTTTAGACCTTGCAACTTAATGAAATTTTTGTTTCAAACTTGTTTCAATAGTGAAAATCATAATTTATTGGCAATGTTATAGGAGAGGAAAACTTGGCTCTATATGATAATCGCTTTTAATGTTCAATAGTAATGTTGTTTACTTTTTGTGTTATAATAGAGTTGTAAAAGTTAAGTTAAATTGTTTTACTAGGTTTTATAAATTGAGGGTGTAAATTATTTTATAAAAAATTACATTTAAATTCTAAAAAAGAAATTCAAATACTATGGTCAAACACAACTTAAACTTCAATTTCAGAAGTTCTAAATAAAGTGAAATAGTTTTTTTAATTTCAATAGTTAAACGCCTACTCAAAATTAAAGTGGGTGGCTAGTCTATTTTACTAAAATTGAATTCAAATATTGTTTCGAACCTATAATCTTAAAGTTCGAATGAAGACTGCCTTGTTGATTTTTAGTTTTATTAAATTTAACTAGTAACTCAAATTCATAATTTTAATATTGGAGATGGAGGATAAGTTACTTATTTTTATTTTCACTAAATCAAATTTTTAAGATCATAAAATTTAAGTTAATACTCATATTGGTAGTTTAAATTTCTTTTTAGTATTTAACATATTAATTAAGTATGATATTTTTATCAGATGATAAACCAATTTTTAATTAAAAAAATTATTCATGATTATTTAGGTAGTAATAACCTCAATTGGTTTATACTTTATATATGTAGCCTAAAATAATAAAACATTTTTATGCCACGCTGAACATGTTCCATAATTTTTTTAAAACAAATATTAGTGTTTCTATTTTTAAAAATTCGAAAAATGTCTATGCTTACTTTTGCATTAGTTGGAAGTTGGAACCCTCCTTCACCTACTACACTAACATTTCTTAAGTCACTTGAGGGATTTCAATTAGATATTATTTTAAAAAATATAATTTATATCTATTAATAGTAATTATTCATTATTTTAATTTGTCCATAAAAAAATGGCATATTTTAAAATTTTCAAACAATTAACTTTAATGCTTTCTTTCTGTTTTATCATTAATGAAAAGTTTTTATAAATTATAACCATATAAACATTATGACATTTAAGGACATAAATTTTTAAAAAATTATGTACTGAATTTGAACTGACTTTGCCGCTAAAAGGAAAAATCAAAAAATAATTTTCTAAGAAATCATTTGGTTCATAGGATAAGAAATAATAATTTCAAATGAAAATAAAATACAAGAGTTTGTAAATTATAGATTTTGTTATAAATTCATTCATTGAATTAGTGGATTGTTCATATTCTCAATACATGAACTACTTACATTCATGTATGTGTATTCCCTAGGTTTTATGAACCATTTTGAATAAGAATGTATCTATTTATTATGACACTTCATATACTGTCTGTTGGAGTGATTTGTCAACCTATAAATAGGATTGTTCATTTATCATTGTATATACAACATGAGACATGAAGACACTTGAATAAGAAGAAAAGTTCTCTCTTCCATCTATATTTCTTGTCTTCTCCTCTTTATATTTATATTGTTCTGAGCTTGATTTTATAACAAATTTGATATTTTAGCTTTCCAACAAAAGAAGTGGAGCTAAAATTAGTTAAGACCACGTGAAACAAAGTGAAAATAAAATATACTAGCCCTATCCTCTATCGGTGGGCTACATTTTTAAAAAGGAAAAAAAATCAAATATTGTAGGTGAAATAATAAACGGATTAGTTTACTTTAGATGTTCTATTTAAATGTCTTAAATTTAATCTATTTTTATTTGAACATTCAAACACGACTTTCATTGTACTCCATCCGTTCCTTTTTAATTGTTATGTTACATTTTATTAAGAGCTAATTTGACTAAGTTTCAAATCTAAATTAGATTACATTAATTTCATATTTTAAAATAAAAATTTAGATATTCACAAACTATATGAAAAGTACTACAAACTGCAAATTATTTCATATTAATATGATGAAAAAGATGAAAAAATATATCTTAGAGTATTAGTCAAAATTCATATCGTTTGACTCTCATAAAGAAAATTATGACAACTAAAAAAACGAAGAAAATACCATTTAGATATATTTCGTATTTCACACCTTCTAAATGAGGGTGACGGTGCCTATAAATTGTCATTGATTTGGATCCTTCCTACTACAAGTGTTAATAAAAGCTAAATAAATATGTAGACATTTTTTTACTTTTATTTTTCTCTTTCTCCTTCTTTTGCCATTATCATCACTATTTTATTGAATTATTTGCCACATTGTACTACACATATTATACTGTGTCGATTTTTTGAACTAACAAATAAATGATATGATGGAAAGAAATAAATGAATCTTTTTATCATATTATAACAATTTCCTATTTTGTTGGATTTTTTGCCACAATAGCGTGTGTGTACGGCATGTATTATTACTTTGTCAATTTCTTGAACTAACTAATACGTAAATTACTATAGAAAGAAATAAATGAATCTTTCTACCATATCTTAAGAGGTTTTTTTATTTTATTGAATTCTTTGTCCCATGAATGAGTGTGAATTACACGCATTATACTTTACCGATTTCTTGAACTAACTAATAAATAGTATAATAGAGAGAATAAATGAATCTTTTTATCATTACTATAAGAGGTTTCTAAACAATACACTTTTTGTACTCGTACTCCATATGAACATGGATTTATTTTAGATGGCTAAATAAAACATTGAGGCTAGTATTGTTTTGGATGGTTGTTATCTATTATATTGTACTGTGCTGTTAGTTTAAATATAATATATTTTTTAATTAGTATTTAAATTTTATTGTATTGTATCGCCAACGATGAAAACTCTCATTCCATATAACGATTGATTTGATATAATAGCAACCTTTTTCTTTTCTTTTATTTTGTCTTAACATTATGAAAATAATAAGCCATAACCATCCAATCATAAAGGATTATCTATGTATTTAGCCAGTATATATGGATGAGCCAGATATTGTTATATTAATGGATTGGGTAACACAATTATGAAATAATAAGCCATAACCATCCAATCATAAAGGATTATCTATGTATTTAGCCAATATATATGGATGAGCCACTATATATTGTTATATTAATGGATTGGGTAAGATCCTTTTGTTACTTATTAAGTTATTGATGTCAGAAAATTTATCAACTAAGTCAATTTTTATTAGCTGTCATAAAACATCATATTTCATATTTCTTCCAATATACATTTATTCGGGATACATTAAGAAAAGAATCAATGAACAAAATTGATACGTTGCAATCAATCGAAAAATTAATGCCTAAAAAAATAAAAAAATGAAAGAAAAACCAATTACATGACTCAAACCCGAAGCATCTCAAAGTTAATTTGCATTTAATTTTATAAATGTCGAAAAAACACCGCTAATTACACAAAAAAATAAAAAAACATCACACGTTGTTCATCTTCGTCTTTATCTTGGTCAGCATACTTTCCATCGAAGGCTTGGAAGCTGATGTATAATATTTGAGACCAATTTGTATCGAAGTACATAACAATATGACAAAAGCTAGTTGAATATTAGCATTCAAGATTTCAAAGTACCACGAAACAAAGGCAACGCCATCATATGAATCGATCAAGACAATGGAGAAGAGAACGATAGCAATTGCGAACAAAAGGCAAATCAAGATGATGAAGACGGCAAGAAGAAGAATGCATGAGATGATTGAACCATAAATAAGTGCAAGGAAAATTAACTCAATATTTGGTACCATTTGTCACGAGGAAGCAATTAATAGAATGACAAAATAATTTAATTAAGAGGACATTGTGGTAAGTAGTACTATATATATTTTCATTTTTTCTTTGTTTTATTTGGGAGAATGTTTGATTTGGAGAAAAGAGAATGAAGTGTGTTCCACTCATTCTTTTTAAAATTATCCCTATCAAGGCATATAATTACTAATAGTCTCAAAAGAGTATAAAAGAAAAAAAGGTATCGTAACACAAAAATAGGTCGATAAGTTTCTTTTTCTTTAACACTATATATTCTTTTAAAACTTTTTATTCTGATTTTGATAAAAGTTTCCTCTTGCGTGTTTATAACTTTACCATAGTTTTTGTTTCAAGATTTCTTTTTTCATCCAAAACTAATTATATTGACTCGACTGATTCAAATTTGCTATAGAGTTCAAAGGCGAATCGCCCAACCACATTCTACTAGGATGTTCGATGCGTGATAAAATTTATGTAGTAAAAATTATTAAAATTACAACAGATAGAAGATATGAAATCATAACTTTAAAAATATAATGAGTTCAATGCTAAAATCTTGAAAGATTGAATCCATGAAATTTCAAACCTAAATTCGCCTCTACCAAAGATTTCATTCAAGGGGAGCGCTTTGAAAATTTTCACCATTCTCATGTTCAAGTCGAGACCTTAGATAAGTATAAATGAATATTAATCGGAAGAAGAGAACTAGCATGATAAAGAAAAATCTGTCAATATAGCTAAAGACGACTGCCTAGTATACTATTAAGTACTCCATAAAAAATGGAGGAAAATAGTAGGTACATTAGGCAAGTCATCCTTGGCTAATTAACAAAGGTTTTTCTTTTCACGTAAGACCTCTCTTCCCAAATTTCTATATACTATATTTTTTCATGAATGTAATATGCAATTCACCATATAATGGCTTCTATATTTATAGCTATGAAATTCAATGCATTTCATTTACACAATTTGCCTCATCCATAAATTATTATGCCCTTGTCCCAATCACCAATATAATGTTTATTTTGTTCTCTTGGAGAAATATGCTAATTTAGGCTGGAAAAAAAACTGATTTTATAATAATCTTCTTCTTCTTGATATATAATTGTCAATAGGTGCGAAGCCAAGTAGGGTCAAGGGGGTTTATTCAAAATCTTTTCGATGAAAAATCACAATATTTATATATGTTTAAAATTAGTATTTTTTATGTATATACTATATATAATAGATTTTGAGCTCCTATAACTTTTTCGTGGGTTTACTTTTAATATTCTAAATCTGTTTAAAGAAAATTCTGACTGCTTTACTTGGCTTATCTAGTAGACTGTTTTTAGCTTTCACGTGTCGAGAGGGATAAAACCTTTAGCTTTAGCAAGTACTACTACTCCTACGTTTTCGGATAGTATAACCGATTATATGTTGTTCTTTTCGCTCTTGGAGTAAGAAAAATATGTTTGAAAGGTGCGTAGCGGTGAAGTCAAGAGATTCCGGAATTTCTCTTTCCTGTGCTATCAAGAATAAGGAATAGCCAGCTCCATCACTATAATTGTCAACTAGAATATTGGAATATTAATGATGTTAAAGAATTGAACTTTGACATTCTATTACATGCATGGCAGATCATGATAAGGCAATATTGGCTTAGAATAAATAGATAGCTACTTGACCTTCAAAAGCAGTCAATATAGATAGATGCTGCTGGATATAGAGACTCACTTGCACAATTCCTTCTCTAGCTAGTTGTTGGATTGAAGAGACGTTTGTTCAAATTTGCGTTTTTTCTCTTCCGGTTTGTTTGATCGACCCTGTTTATTTTGAAAAGTAATTTTTGTCAGATATATCTTTCGAAAAAGTAATTTTTGTCAGACATATCTTTCGAAAAAGTAATTTAGAAGAGTAGCTGTTTATATTTGTACTTATACAATTTTGAAAAAAGTGTTGTTAAGGAGAAGCTCAAAATCACTAACCTTTTTCCTAATAATTTGGTCAAACAATTCAATTTTCTAAAATAAATACAATTTAAGCAAAAAAGTAAATAAAATAAGCACTTTTAATTTCTAACAAACTTGGCCAAACAAACTATATATTAAATATGTATAATTGAAGTGCTATTAACGATACTAAATTCTAACCACGTTAATTTACCTTGTTGCTATATGAAGGAAAACAATCGTTTAATTTTTGTTCTTTTCTTTATTACGTACAAAGTTCCACCGTGCAAGAGAAGATCGATGATCTCATAACTATTTAAAATTTGAATTTAAAAAAATGATCTCAAACAAATCTTCTATATTCTATTTACTGATTTATTATGTTAATATTTAATCATTTTTTGTGATGGGACATATAACTAAATAACATGTAATGAATCATAAAATCGATTCCTTCCATTGATTTGCAAGAATGATCCGAATATTTTGCCCTGCCTAAATTTTTAGTATATAAATAACTTTCATTTAAGTCTTTTTTTTTGTCCATTGAGGGTAAGTTATGGGTGTTAAATTACTTATGTTTATGAGGCATATGAGTTTACTCAAAATATTTCAATAAGTCAGAGACAGATCACAGATGATATATCCAATCGTCATAAGTTCTGCCTCATGGCAAAATTTGCATGTTGTTTAATTGTTCACAAGTTAATTATGATGGAAGAAAAAAACTTGATATCGTTGATTGATCTATTGTGCTAAATTTATTACAAGTTGCGATGTATGTGCAAAAAGTTCTTATATGGTTCAGTTGTTCACAACTTCTCCTCCACTTTATAAAGAGTCATTTTTATAATTCATAAAATAAAATTCTACATCTAATTAAGTGAAAAAGTATATTGCTAAATTATGCCATCAAACTTTAAGAAAAAGCGTGTCTATACGTTTGAATTTTGAGAAAGCACTCATTTATCTCTTTTTATAAAAGTTGATTTCATTTATGCCATCATTGTCGTTTAACAAAGTATTCATTTATGTCATTATTTTTTAACGAGAAATATAAATAATTTTGCGCGCAATACCATTTTTTTCCACCTGACCTTTTGTTAGAGATCCACATCACCAAAATTAAATCATCCCACCCTTTAACCCATCTGAAAGTCCTAGCATATAATGGAAGTAGAGAACTAGCATGAAGAGAAAAGTATGTTAATATATAGCCCAAGATGACTGCCTATATACATAGTACCATTATTAAAATTGGTTTAGAACATAGGCAAGTCATCCTTGGCTAATAAACAAATACTTTACTCTTCATGTAAGGTCTCACTTCCCAACTAATAGTGAATTAATATCAACATATGGTGTTTGTATATGTATTGCTCTTGTTGTAATTGACTCTCTATTTATAGCCAGAACTAAAAGCTCTCAAGATTTTCAATTAAAAAGCTAATAAAATAATAATGAGTTTGAGCCTTAGCCACATAAAATTATGCCTTATCCATATACTCCCTTCAACTAGGCTTTGATACTTTTTCCTTCATACAAGAATATATTCATAAAAAATACTCTATATTTTGCCTTTTAAATAAGCTGATAGATAATTTTTGTCTTTTATATTGGCTGATTTTTAATTTGTCTTTCAAATCGGCTTTAGCAATTGAACTTATGCCTAGCGGATCATAAATTTTTAGAAACTGAAGTCATACACATGATACATTACTTATAAGATATTATGATACGAAAATATAAATTCATGTTCAGGAAAACGTTAATTTTTATGATCCGAGACCAAATTATTATATTTTTTTTTAAAAAAGCACAAAATAGGGCAAAAGTGCAAATGACCAGAATATATTCTCTTTTGAATGCAAGAATACTTATCTCTTCATTTATGTTGTCAATCTACTCTTTTAATTCTATTGTAGCCACATATTTAGACCACATGTCAACCGAATTATTATTACAAAAAAGCTTATAAGAACCAGCTAGCTCAAATACAAGTCTTAAATAAAGCATAAAGTTCAAATTCTTAGCATTTGAATCTTTCTGAAAAGTCATGGTCAATCTTTAATTGAAAATTTGAAAAACTTCATGGATAAGAGATATAATTTGAGTGGTGATAAGTTTAGTTAGCTATCTTCACTGTGGTTTATCTATTTCTCAAGCCTTGATTGTTTGAAAAAAGTATTGTTGATTCTTTTCTCTGTCTTAAGACTTTTAGAAGTCGTTTGGGCGTACAACAACAATATTGAATATGCCGTATTAATAATATAATGCTATTATTAGTTATATTGAAAATATTATTTCTTATGTAGTATTTAATTTCAAATATTAAAAATAATATGTATTGCATGATTTCTAAAAGATAATATACCCTCCATAAACATGGTGGAAATGAGAAAGGATGTAGAAAATGTTTTGAAAGACAATTGTGTCTTTAACCATGCTAATGTATGTATTAAAAACCTTTACATTATTAATATCATGAATTTTCATATATTATTTATACATACCTTAGTACCAAATAGAGTGTTAACTTAAACTAATAATTGCATTAGTTATACATAGATTGAAAAAGATACCAACCAAAATACTAGTAATATACAAAAATATTGCATACATTATTTTTCTAAAGCACTCTATCAGACAACCCATGATAATATATTATAGAGTATTTGTATAAGAATGCACGAACTTTTAAAAACTTAATCAAACAAACTATAAGTCGAAACTCTCCCAGATACTTGAGATGTAAAGCCTTATTCATGACTTATGAGACAATTGTGACATAAAAATAGATTTGTTGGATTATCATGTTTTCGGAAAATAGTCATTGTTATAAAGTTCCAAAATTTGACGATTTAAAATTTATGACAATATTATGATATTTATTTATTTATGCAATATAAAACCTTACGAGTTGAAAAGTGGCTATTTGAAAATTTAACCGGACTATTGACTCTCACTTCTGGTCCGAGGCATTCTTTGAGTGTTGCCCATCCGAATTAGTCCAATTTTCACCTTTTAGAAATGAAGAGAAATGATTTTCTAACCCTTTTTCAACTTGTTTTTAGTCCATGTCTTTTTTATTATAAGATATCTGAAAAGGTATTTTTTAAAATTTAAATTGTAGAAATGTTGATAACAATTATGTGGTTAACAATGTCCAATAATGTGATCTTTTTTGTGACGACATCCATCTTTTTCCTAAGTACGTATCTGCGTCAACTTTGAGAATAGAAATTGACAAAAAGAATCATTTAGACCAGACATATATCACTCCTACAAAAAGTACCACACATATATATATCCAACACCTGAGTAAATTGCATATTTTGTCCTTAGTATTTTCCTTCAAACTCAATGTCGATCCTCGTGGTTTCAAATGTATCAATTACATCCTTTAAAATGTTTTTTTTCACCCAAACCGGACCCTAGATTGTCGGCATTCTTAATTTTAATACAGGCGGAATACATCAACATAAATTTGCCATTGAATTTCATATAGATAATTAAATTACGGAATGTTCCGATTAAGCATATGAACTCATAAGTATATGACCTTTATTTATTATACACATCAACCTCAACGAAAAAAATGAATAGAAAGAAAGGATGACAAGTTAGTGCTTGATGTTTGGCACCAAATTAAAATGGGAAGAGAAGGACTAACATGATGGAGAAGAGTCTGTCAACAAAGCCATAGATGACTGCCTAACATGTCAACCAAACAAGTAGTATTTCAGCTTGTAATTGGTAGTGTTATTTATGTAGGCAAGTCATCCTTGGCTAATAAACAAAGACTCTTCCCTTCATGCAAGGCCTCTCTTCCAAACATATCTTTTCTTGGTTGTAGATTATTTTGCCTTCTTATTCCAATATTTATAGCCAATTGACCCTTTGGTCTAGTTGCCTCATCCCTTAGATTCACTTGTCTCTCCCAATATACACAATGCTATTCTTTCTTTGCAAGAATATATGTTTGCTCATTCATTCCTTTCTCACGTATAAGAGGTTCGGGCATCGAATAAATATTCATAGAGAGTAGATTAAAAAAAATAGATATGCGCAAAATGTATTAGAACTTCTTGAATTCCGTGGGGAAAAAAATATTTATGTGTATAACAAGAAAATATTAATTGTGGACTGAATTATTGGAATATCGAAGGGAAGTATTATCGATTTGGACCTCTACTTTAAGAGTGTCCGTTTGATTTGTGAATAAGCTATTCTAGAATTATAATACAAAAAAGAGATTATTTAGTTAATATATTTTTATTGATAGATATTTAGTTTATTGGAGAACTGAAAATGAGGTATATTGGTATTAAGGGTCTTCAACTGTTCGTGGTTTGATTTGGGTCGATTTTTTCTTAAAGCTTAATTAATTAAGTCGAATTTTTATATGTTGAAATCAAACGGATAACTAGAATAATGACAATCTTCCTTACTTAGGATCGCTAGTGGGATAGTCCAGTGGTACTCCTTGCCTCTGTTAACACAATTAACCAACAGGGACCGACATACAACTTGCTTAGTAAAATCTTTTATCTT
Organism: Solanum appendiculatum; assembly: GCA_018342035.1. Classification (NCBI taxonomy): domain Eukaryota; kingdom Viridiplantae; phylum Streptophyta; class Magnoliopsida; order Solanales; family Solanaceae; genus Solanum; species Solanum appendiculatum. The sequence continues at coordinate 74,865 of JAGDQO010000377.1, read as the reverse complement.
CCATTCAGGGGGCATGAATGATTAAGAGAAACGAAGGGCGAGTGCAATGAACTAGAATTTGGGATCAGTCTTGTAGTGAATAAAGAAAAAAGGTCTCGGTAAGAGTTAGCAGTGTCAAGAGGCGGAGGTGAACAAAAATGGCTCAGCCCACATGCATCTGAAAGCACTCCAATTACCTCCTATGATTGGTTTGTCAACCACACCAAACCAATTAAGTTGTTTTTCATCGATTCACGGTTTTTGTTGGTTCATTTGATTTTTGGTCCGTCTTTTTTTATAAAATATATGATAATAATATACTTCCAAGAACATATTAGGTTGACTATATTCTAGCATTACCTATTAAATCAATAACTCCCTCAATTTCAACTTGTTTGTTTGCTTAATTAATTTTGACTTGACATAGACACCTTCAAAAAGTTTTTTTTAAAAATAACTTTTTGAATTGTGTGGTCTTAAACTAAACTAATGATATGTAGAATGTATCAAAATATCATTTAATCTTGTGGTGTTAAATACATATATCATATAGAAATTTGAAATTAAATAGTTGCCACAAAGGAAAAGAGACATTCATTTTGAAAGGGACTTAGTGCCCATTTGGATTGACTTATTTTAGGTCTTTTAAGCCAAAATAGCTTCTAAGCAGTTTTGAAGTGTTTGAGTAAAGTTAAAAAGTGTTTATAAACACATTTTGTAAAGTCAAAATAACAAAAATAAGCCAAAAATCATAAGTTAGAAATCCATCCAAACTTTCATCTCTATGATAATGATGGATTTGACATAAATCCCTACCTCGTTATATAGCATAAAAGAAATAATTACAAACAAAAGAAGGGTGACATGAAACCAAGACATAAAAAAAAAATGCAACCAAAGAAAACATGGGTACATGAAAGGAACCTATGGAGGCCAAATGTATCGCTCCTTGTGCCCAAAGAATCTAATTACTACTGTAATCTCCATATCACACAAAAGAAAATTCAGCCCAATGGGATACATTCGATCAATATGTTTGTATAACGCTAGTCTTTATAATATAGAAATAGTTAGTTCGGACTCATTTCGGAGGGTGAGATTTAAGAAAAAATTTGAAAAATATTTTCTTGATTTAAGGAAATTTTTAATTTTTTTTCTCCTTATTTTATGTATGGAAGTCACTTTTTCTTAAATTAGAGGAATATAAGTCCATTTGAAAAACATTTTCAATATTTATGCCAATCAAATGTGAGAAAATTGAAAAATATTTAATAAAAATATTTTTTTCTTATACTGAATACATCCTTAATAAGTGTATTTTTAGAGGTTCCTACATCCTTATATATAATAAGACGGTTGCAATTGGTGAATACCCATGAAATTACTCATTAATACATTTTCCTTGTGGAATAAGATTTTCTTCCTGTATAAATAGGAGACTCATTTATCTAAATTATATCACAATATTATTGAAAATAAGAATCTCAATAATTCTCTCTCTATTTTTTCTTCTCTTTCTCTTATTTTTTAACGAAAATAGCTAAGTTAATACTTTAGTTTAAAGTTCCATTGGACTTGAGGAGTTATTTTAATAGAGTACCAAAAAAAAGTTCAGCGTCTCTAAGTCAACCAAATAAAGAATCAGCGGTAGACCAATTAGAGATGTCGTCACATTCTTCTCAGAAACAAAACTTTGATATAAATGCTCTAGAACTTGATCCAGCTAAAAGAACTTCAATTTTAAAGCTAAATATCATGCAGTTTGATTTAATTTTTTTGATACATTTATTCATAAAAAAACATTTATGAGTAAAGGGTCTGATATGCCCCTCAACTTTGTCATTTAGAGCTGATATACCCCTCGTTATGAAAGTGGCTCATATATACCCCTACTGTTATACAAATGGCTCACATATATCCTTTTCTTCTAACGAAAGTGAAAAAATTAATTTTAATTTAATTTTTTAATTATTTTTTTGAAAAAAATATAATTCATATGAGGTATATTCCTCACACGTACTTTTTATTTTTTATTTCAACGACTAATTTAAATTTATTATTTTGATGGTCAAATTTATTTATGTTTCACTAATTTTCTTGTAAAATTTATTATAGATGCCCCATTTTTTAAATTTTATTTTTACAAATGCAAAAACTAAATTACAATATACCCGAAAAAAATTAGTTTCAAATTTTTTTAAGAAACTCAAATAATGATAATCAAAGAAGTCAAAAAATATTTTATGTATGAAAAAGATTAAAATATACCTTGAACTTTGCTAGAAGGATCATATATATACCCCTACATAAAAAAAAATTAAAATTTAAAGTCAAAAAAATAAATTTAAAACTATTTTTTTCACTTCCGTTAGATGAAGGGTATGTGTGAGCTCCATTTGTAACGGTAAGGGTATATGTGAGCCATTTGTATAACAGTAGGGTATATATGAACCACTTTCATAACGAGGGGCATATCAGCTCTAAATGACAAAGTTAAGGGGTATATCAGACCTTTTTCCCTTAATATTAAATTGTTCGATTTTAAAATTTTCACTACACCCATTCGTTAAAAAAAAATTGCTTATGTAATGCTTGGACACCCTTTGTAAAATTCATGGCTCCACCACTAGACTCTCACTTGGCTCTCTCATCCCCCAAACATATAGTTATAATTCGTAATTAAGCAAACTATAGCTATAAATCTCTAGCTAACCCTAAATTATCGTCATTTTGAAAATTTCTCAAAATTAAATAGTTAAAGGGATTGGGGTTTAATGGGCCAAATGAAGATGCAGGGAAGTGCAAACTACCCAATTTTGGGATTATTTGTTGAAGTTGTATCCTAAATTCAACTTTTACAAATTTATTCACTGCGGACACAAATTCAGACACACATACATGATTGAAGTAACAAAATTTGGTTTGAAGTTGAAAAATTAAAACATATGATTGAAGTGCACCTATTTTTGTCTGGACTTCAAGTGTGCATGTCTTAAGTGCATGCACAAAATTGGTTGCATCATTTTTGGTTTAGCTTCTTAAAAATAGTTGAAAAGTATCAAGTGCTGAAAAACACTTCAATACTTGATGCGCTGAAACAAATTCTATTAGTAACTAAAATATATATAAAAGTTATTTACAAAAAAATATACATTTAAATGTTCGTCTAATAACTTTTGAGCACTTATAAACGTTTTTGAAAAATTACAACATATTGAAGTACACCTATTTTTGTCTGGACTTCAAGTGCCCGCGTCTTAAGTGCATGCACAAAATTGGCTCATCTTATTAAGTGCACTCATTTTTGGTTTAGTTTTTTAAAAATAGTTGAAAAGTATCAAGTGTTGAAAAACACTTCAATACTTGATGCGTTGAAACAGATTCTATAAGTAACTAAAATATACTTGAAAGTTATTTACAAAAAAATATACATTTAAATGTATGTGTTAAATCGTAAGTTAGGGCTGATCAACTTATAACTTTTGAGAACTATGTTACAAAGCGCGTAAATAAAAAGGAAAAAAAAATGATTATTGGTTAGGTCGACCAACTTATAAACTTAAGCAAACACCATATAATTAACATGAGAATATGGAAGGAGAGATAGAAATTCAAAAAAAATTCGTGAGGTGAAAATTTCCCAAAATCACATAATCAAATTAATATCAATCTATAATCAATGTAGGAAAATTTACACTCCCGCATTATTACCTAGCACTCCTACTATATATCTAGACCATGCGGCGACAACAAATAGAAATGAGTTTCTCTAATATCATATTAAGGAAATGGACTATCAATAAATTCCATAGCTAATTTCATGTTTTCTCGGAAGAAGATGGACTAACATGATAAAGAAGAGCTTGTCAAATCGCCAAAGATGCTTGCCACTCATTTTCCCAATACCAATAAAAGGGTTTTAATTAATTTCCTTTCTACAAGGCTTTACTGAAAGGCAAGTCATCCTTGGCGACTAGACAAATAGAGACTCTTCTATTCATGTAAGGCCTCTCCTCCTAATTACTTGGCCATATTTTTTCTTGGCTTAATTATTTATGGATATATAATATGCTTCTTGGTTCAGTATTTATAGGTATGAAAATATTATTCTTGCTAAATTTCAAATGTTTGACCCCTATAGCTAAATTGTATTGTTCCTTTCATGAAATAATTTTGTTCCTCTCTTATCTACATAATGGTTAGAATATGTTCCTCTTAAGGATCAAGAAGAGCCTTTCTTTTCTTTGCATAGACATATATTCTTCATTTGAAAGATTGCCATAGAATGTCAACTAAAATATAATCATATATTGTCTGATAGTGATATTATTTAGCAGTCAAAAAAATTTAAAAGAAAAAAAGCACTACTCAGAAATTAACGACAGACAATTTATGTAGTTAAACTGTAAAATTCATTGTTAATTCTATTTAGTGACGGATTATTGTTTATTTTTTTAAGAGGAATAAGAGTGGATATAAATGGAAAGGAAACACCACCATAATCGCAAACCTAAGTACTAAAAATTACTGATAAAACTAATGTTTGAGAAGCAAAGAGTTCTTAATTATAATTAATCCTATAAGATCAATTACTTTATACTTTAGGTAGTTCATGGTAGTTCAGGAGGGTTCCGTAAACACCTTAATACTTTAGGTATGAAACTCGTAAAACGATGATAGTTTAGAAGGATTTTTGACCTATTTAACCTAAAGAAAATAAGACAAGACAAAAAAAAGAATAAAACATAAAGAGTTGAAAAACAAAAACAAAAAAATAACGTCAACAGCAGGATTCGAACCTGCGCAGGCAAAGCCCAACAGATTTCGAGTCTGTCTCCTTAACCACTCGGACATATTGACGCTGCTTTTCTAATTCACCATCGTAAATTTATTTATATTTTATGTGCTCAACAATGAGTGTGTTTTTCATCACTCACCAACTACATTCTTTTACTTTTAATGGAAAAACAATGAATTATTGGGGCAAAAAAGACATTGTTGAAATTTACTTTTAGTTGGTGGAGTAATTTTTTTAGCATAATAAGTTGTTTAAGTTCAGGACGAATTCAATAGGTTGATGAGATATTTTAGTTTTTTTGAATTACAATTTTTTTTGTGTATTATGTGTTCAAATTGGTTATTTAAAACTCTCTCGATGTACTATATATCTTTCTTTTTTTAAAAAAAAAACAATGGTATCTAGAGTCTCATTAGTCTTATAAGATCTATGAATTCATCTAAAGCACTATTCTTAATTCGTACTCCTTTTCAACATATATGACTTTTGCAATCAATATCAATTTTTAACTTATTTTCAAACTTGTCTCAGCAATAGTCCATCTTTAAATGCTCGACAGATTTTTACTAGCAATAAAATATTGGAATTAGTCACTGAAAATGAAATCACATTTTGAAATCTATAATATATGTTTCATGAAATACTGAGATGTAAGGAAAATTCTTACAATTACTTGCAAATTCTATCTTTATCCAAATTAAAGCAATTTCAAATGAGCTTTTAACCAAGACAAAATTATTGAGAGTATTTTTTAGGAATAAAATCAAAAGAAGAAAAAGAAAGATGAACAAAATCAATATAATAAGGTGCAAATTCAAAAACAATAAAAAGAACTCAGCAGCAACTAAGATATGTTATATTGGTGCAATTTTCCTTTTAAGTTTTCCATTAAGAATGTGAAGAGGAAACCATTTCTCAAACTCAAGACTAATGTCTTCTTGTAAAGATCTAATTATTATTATTTTTGAAGAAATCAACTCAAAAAAAATTATTTTTAACTCAACTTATTAAAACAATATGTTTACTTTTCATTTCATCTTACCTGGTATTTTCTACTGATGCCTTCATTCAAGCAACCATACAAAAGAAGAACGAAACAAAGTGCGAGGTCTAAAGGTAGAAAAAAAAAAGTTGAATCGATCAAGTTCGTCATGAATAAAAAAAGGGCCACTATACCTTTGTTAAAATAAATATATACCAAACTCGTTATAAAAGGAAATTCGTTTTAATGTTCCAAATTTTTAACAAGGTAAAGTTCAATATAACACCACATCAAGTCCTGTGCTGCAGCTGGTTTTGCCTCAATAATTAGGATGCAGCAATGGCTGAAAGAAAGCCCACTTGGAAAATGCATTACACTAAGCAAAAGAAGACTTGCAAAACCATCGACCCTGGCCATACCGTCTTACGTAAAACTATTTGATTGGACACAAAGTTTAAGATATAAAACGATCTCTATATATGTTACTTTTGAACTATAGAAGAAAATATCAAAATGGTTTAAAAGTTAGTTGATAGAGAAATCATATAAAAGTTCTAAAAATTTGAATAATCTTAAGTTAATTCTAAACCTTGAAAGCTGGGAAATGGTGTCATTCAAGAAAATTCAAATTATAGTGAATATGAAATTTGGTATCTGTGCAAAGAGAGTCATATAAATTGGAATGGAGTAGCATCTTAACATATGCACAAGTCTATTAGTAAAGCTGCCAGTTGAAGAACAATACTCCATTTCAGACATCAACTTGGATAAAGAAACTCCAGTCGAAAGAATTGGCTAAGAACTTGAAACTTACCTATCTGTTGTAAATAATTTTTTCCATATGGCCACAATTTTGCTGCTTCTGACTTGGTAGCCAGAAGACTATACCGTGACTAGCTAAGCAACTGTACAAATAAATATCTACTGATATAGCAGCAGAACAGGAAGACGGAAGAGGAGCGTGGGGAGAGGGAGGAAAGGGCAGAGAGAACTGGTCTCCTTGGTCTCTTTAGAGACTACAGCATGTAGTTAAACATTACAAGCTCGAAACTGAAAGCATTCAAGTGGTTGGTCCGATAAACATTTGCAGCAGATGCTCATAATTGTTCACTAAATTTCCCTGCACCAGAAAATATTGCATAATGTGTCAAACAGCTAATACCAAAACTTGTGACAAAGGGAAGAACAACATCATGAAAAAGTCAATTCTGTTTTCAGTTGGTACTTACTATTTAACTGTTCAAGTTTCTTATAAATGTCTTACAGAATCAAGAGAAGTCTTGTTACTCTGAATTTCAGAGTCAAACAAGAATGCAATAATGAATTTAGATGCTATATTTTCTCCTGAGCCATAATATATCATCTACGGCGTATTCAAAATGAGGCCACTCTCCCAATACTTTCTGCCTGATGTTACCAAAGATCATTGCATCAAATTTGACAGAGCTCAATTGAGATCTTAGCAAGCACATTTCTTTTTGTATGACATCATTTGTTCCCTTAAAGTCCACACAGCATCTTTGTTCTGAGAATAGCAATTTCATTGTGAGCCCCAAAAACATTTAGCCAGCCATGCTCTGATGTTCAATTACATGTTCTTCCATGCTGTTATATTCTTCCTTCATTACCAAATAATGCAGTATGGTGCACAGCGTAAGACACACATTGCTAGGGATGGCAATGGGGAATGGCAGGGTTTGATTTTACCTTTCAAGAGATATCTCTCCCTGTCACACCCTCACCTCACATGTCGCACAAGGGAAACCCCTCCCTATACACACTAACCCAATTAAGCTAACTTCCTTTCTATATTAATTTACCTAATTTTCTAGATCTCCCAACCTATGTTCAAATTATCTGCTTTCTTTCCTCGCATCTTTTGTTTAGCTGTTAGGAAGACTCTCTCTAGTCTCTTTCCTTTCCTACATTCAACCTCTTCTATACTATCTGACTCAATATGGTTTCATCAATTAAATAATTGTTCATAGTAGTTGACATAAATGGTCACATCATTGCAGTTGACGTGAATGGTTACCTCTTCACAGTAATTGACATAAATGATTATATCAGTTAAAAATGAAATATATGCAGCTGATTCGACTATTTAACATTTACCCCAAACTGAAGCATTAGCAAGTTGAGAACATTAGTTTCCTCTACAATTCTAAAGTATCAAATGGCTACCGGAACGTTTTACAATGAGAAAGTATTCAGTGTCACAAAAGGTAATTCTGAGGATAAGGCCCCTGGACCTTACAAATACACCATAGCTTTTCACCAAAGATGTTGGTTCTGCAAAAAAGAGACATAATCGACACCTTGAATATTTCCAAATAGAAGGAAAATTATAAATAACCTAAATGTTACCTTCATAATACTCTTCCCTAAAAAGAAAGGATCTATTTAGTCAAAAGACTTCCGATCTATCAGTCCTTTAGGTAGCATATACAAAACAATTGCAGTATTCTCAATGAACGGATGAAAGTGGTGGCCAGGAACCTAATCACTGAATATCAAAATGCATTTTACAGGGGAGGCAGATTATGGAAGCAGCACTAGGTGCCAATGAATGTTTGGTTACTAGGCAAAAGCACAGGGAAACAGGAGTCATTTGCGAACTATACCTGGAGAAAGCATATGGCAGTGTTAACTGGACCTTTTTGCTAAATTTCATGACAGCTATGGAATTTGGAGATGACCGGTTCCAATGATTGAAAGAACTAGAGTCAGGTTCTCGATCCTAATCAATGGGGTTCCAATGGACTACTTCTGGCTACAAAGAGGATTGAGGCAAGGGCACCCTTTACCTTCATTCCTCTTTTCTTGGTAGAATGATTGGTAGGCAGGTAAAAAAGGAAATTGATCAATGACCTTTAATTGGTACTGAAAGACAGAACATGATTGAGGTATCACACATGCTATATGAAGATGATACTGAGGTATTCTCTGGTGCAGAGGATCAGAACTAAGGTACTTGAAAGTAATTATGTTAAATTTCGAAGCTGTTTCTGAGTTACATGTCAATTTAGCACAGAGCAGTTCTTCTTTGTTAACAACGTGAGAAACATGGAGTCATTTGAAAGTAAACTGGGACAGAAAATATTCCTCCTATGCACTTGAGGGTCTTCTCCTTGAAGCTAAACATAATCACATAGACAGACAGGTGTATGAAAGAATGTGATAGCAAAATGAGAAAAAAAAAGGCTCGCTTCATGGGTAAGGCAATATCTTTATTTTGGGGATAGACTCACCCTCATAAATAGTGTATTCGATGGGACTGCAACTTATTATATGCCATGGCATTCAATACCTCAAAAGGCAGGGAAGAAACTGGATATAATATAATAAGAAGGGATCCTAAGGAAAGTGATTCCGAGAGCCATAGATTATACTTAGTGAGATGGCGCAAGGTTACACACTCTTAAAAGTGGGGAGGGCTGAGAATTAGAGACCTGAGGAAGCATAACAAAAACTTACTCTTCAAATTGCTATGGAAATTCAATGTGGAAGAACCAACTTTGTGGAAAAAAGTTATCATCACAACGTTGGATGGGCCATGGTGCAATAAACAAACAGCTGGGCCATATGGTGTATCTCTAGGGAAGAACATAAATAGATACCAGAAGAATTTCAAATATTAATAGAGATTGTAGTAGGTGATGGAAAAAAAAAACTGAACATGGATTGACCAATGGTTAGATCATGAGGCAGGCCTTCCCTAAAGTTTTTGACATGGTTATTAACCAAGAGGCAACTATTGCATTCTGGAGTAGGGAAGGATGAAATTTAGGGCTAAGGAGGAATTTCTTTTTTTTTTTGAATGGGAAGTAGAAAACTTAGCAGAAAGATTACTCATATCAGAATGCATACATCTCTGCCAAATAAACCAGATTCTCTAGTCTGGAGAGGAGATAAGAGAAGCAATTCACTGTAAAATCTTGTTACCACCTGCCAAAGTTTCTAGTCGATGCACAAGAGAATTGGCCCTGGAAATAAATCTGGAGAGCAAAAGCTTCCCAAGAGCAGCTTGTTTCGGCTGGCTGATTGTACACGAAGCATGCTTGACAAAGAAAATTGTATTTTAAAAGGAGGATTTAAACTGTGCAGTAGACTTTTTCATGTAAAGCTTACAATGAGTTCCCTGCTCATCTTTTCTGACACTATAGATACTCATCGGAGATTCTTTTTTATTCTTATGGAAGGTATCTCATTGGAGATTTGGACCCTGTTCCTAAATGTTTTTGTGGTGCAACGGGCACATCCACAATACTGAAGGAGGCAAGTTCATAGCTGAAAATTTTGAAGCAACAGCTCAAAAGAACACTGTCCCGTTATGCACTTTTGGTCTTTGAGGAAGGAAAGGAATAACAGATATTTTGAAAACAAATGCAAAGCAATACATCTACTTAAATTTATAGTTTACACTTTACAGCTTATGTATTTTGGTGTAACATGACGGTTCACCTTGGTAGACTTTATGGAATCCATACATAATATAAGGTTAGCACTTAGCACTTTCTTGGTGCTATCAGTGACAAACAAAAAAATTACTCTCCAATGTCGTAAAGTCTTCCTTCAAATCTGAAACTCTACTAATACAGTTAATTCACTGTAAGATCTTCACAACCCAACGTCGCTGATTTCTTTCTGCCTTAAGGTTTATGCAGGCTTTCTATTTCCTAAAATAAACACCCCTCCTCTCCCAGTCTCACCAGCCTTAAGGTTTATGCAGGCTTTCTATTTCTCTCTGCCTTAAGGTTTAGTTTGCCTTCTAACCTTCCTGGACCCTTTCAAATGTTACTACTAGCCTCCTCCTTTATTTTTCTTTTCCTTTTTTTCCTTCTTTTTTGTGACTTTACTCTCTATTGATTGTTTTTCGTCAAAACTTAAAGTTCATGTTTAAGATCAATTGTCAGTATAAAAGGTGGTTTCCCATCTGAAATTAACCTAAAATATTAATTATTAAATTTAAAAACTACACTTGAACACTATTTACTTATGATAGATCTTTTATAAAGAATTATCTTGAAATCGTGATTCTTATTTCACAAATATTTTATGTAAAGTCTAACAAAGTCTTTGTCTTACTGATTACTCCTATCATCCCAATATGCTATAACTAGTTGTTCAGAGATTAACTACATTAAAATCTGATAATAATGTTTCAAACAGATCTTATAATTAAAGGTGAAGTATTTTTCACAATATAATACATTTCATTTTTCTAAATCTCAAAATATTATTTCCAGAGGATGAATTTGTTTGTGCCCAATTTAAACCTGAATATTAACTAATTTGCTCTTGAAAATGTTAATTCGTTATATGTGCAACGAAAAGGAATACAGGAAACCAAATTAGAAGGGCATTTACAGAACCAAACGAGCATGCGGTAGAGCACCACCTATGACACCAAAAAATCAATCTACTCCTCCCAACCCCAACCCATGACACATGACATTCCTCCATCCATGCCCCACATCCTCCAAAGTGGGCTAGGTCTTGCTTCACCCTGCTTTGCTGCCCTTGCTCATTGCCATCCCTACTCTTGGTAAGTGGAAGTTCATAGGGAAATTTAGGTAGCAAAGAAGCAGCCCTTTGGATCTAAGGCTTCAGAGGATAATTTAGGTAGCAAAAAAGCAGGTGCTATGATCTAAGCTGTTCTAAGCAGCTCAATTTCTTGTTGTGCATATCATATGGCAGGAAACAAAAAGAACAACTCAGAATCAAGGAGAATGAGGACTGAATATTAGTAGACTGGTATAGAAAAAGTTAATACCTATATTTTTCCTAATACCAAGGATAAGTGGCAATTTTGACTTAACTTGGAGATTTCTCAGCATGTGATTTCATAAACTACTTAATAATGATGATGATTATGACGTTGTCACTAATACATAAAGATCACTGGAAAAAACAACAAACTGAAGTGTATTTGGAGAAGCAAAAGGTAAATTTTCAATTAAAGATTGCTACGAACACCCCTAAGGGACCTTCTTCCACCATTCTCCACTGTCCTTGGAAGTGTATTTGGAGAAATAAGGCACTTTTGAAGGTGGAATGCTTTACTTGGATAGTGTGTTTGGGAGCATGCATAACTCATGAGAATCTTCAAAAAGAGGAGTCAATATACGCAGATGCAATTGTGTGGAAGACAAAATGAGGGCATATATCACTTCTTCATCCACTGCTCATTCACCAAGTAAATCTGGGACCTCATCCTGAACATTGTGGGAAACAATTGGACTATGACTAGGACAACGAAGGAGCTGCTGCAACATTGGTACATTAAAGGGATAGAGAAGGAAAAATTGAAAATTTGGAACTCAATGTGTTCAGCTGTTTGGTGGACCAATAAGAAGGACAGGAACGTAAGAATTTTTTAAAGCAAACTGAATCTGTAGTTATCATTAAATATAGATTATCTCGTTACTTTTTTTCGGAAGGGGTGGGGATAACATGGATATTGTACATGATACAGAGGCCATCATAGACTTTTTGAACTCTTTACAAATTCAGTGGGATGTTTCCTCTGTAAATATTCGACAGCATCTTCTTGTTCCTGGAGTCTCTATAACATAATCTTGTAACGATCAAAAAGAAATAGCAGCAACTTGAACAGACCGGGGGAGAGGGGGAAGTGGAAGAAAGGAAGTATTTATTCTAGCATGACAAGCACACACCTCATAAAAGAAAAGATAAAACACAGATGAATAACAACTGGAAAATGTCCATATTGTTTTTTAAAAAAAGCTGGAAACTGACAGATGACAGTAAAAGAACAAGTACGGAACTCCATGAGAAAACATAGACATTATTCACTCACCTTATCAATGCTCAAGAATCTATCTGCATGTCAAAATTTTCATCCAACTGAAGTACTGGTTCTTGAGTAATTCTTCACCAGCCATTCATGAGGATATGGGTACAATATCTCCGTGTTGAATTGCCAAACCATGATTCTTGAACAGTTCATTGGCAAGCCTTCCATTTGGCTTTCATCTTCCACCATTTGTTCGATAAATGTGCTCGCCTGTAAATAAAATCATTAGGATTGACATTTTTGCATATGTTAATACAGATAATAGCCCTTCCCCTTTCTCTTAAGGGTGGTTGGGCTCGGTGCTCCAACTTCAGGTTCAGCTTCACTAGCCATGTTCTTGAAGGTACACCATCACATTAGTTGTGGTGAATGTGGAACTATCCACTATCAGAATATCTTATTTTAAGTACCAATCATCAGAGATCCAGGACAGAGGCAAAACTCACTTGGGAACTAGCTTTGGCTGTATCAGACTGCCTTATAGGTTCTAGTGTTGGTCGGTGCCACCTGTTTGTATCCCAAAGTATCGTACTATTGAATGCAAATCCCGATATTTCTGCATAGAATCTCTGAAATCTTTTTGTTCTACCTTCAGTGTGCCAACCTATAACCTGAGAGCTGTTACAGATTGGACCCTGCAAGATAACTTTCCTATTATTTTCAGCTAGTCTTGCCACAATCCATGTCCCGATCCGGCTGCATACAACAATTTTCTATCAAGAACGTTGATACATGGAATCATAGACTCAGCACATTACCTAGAGGCATGATTCATTGCATTTGGAGTCATAGACCAAATGGTTGTACCAAATATATATATATATAGTGAGAGGCACCCAAGATCAGAGTGATCAAGAAGCCATAGGAATATGAAAGTTACCTGATAAGGATTTAAAGATGGACTATAAGCAAAATAATAACAGCTTAAGCAAGAATAAAGGAAACATGAACATGCAAATATCAACAAATTTGAACATAGGTAACGTTCCATAAGGATATAGACTACTGAAACTTGCTTCCACTTTGCTTTATATCACAAAACTAAAACAAAGTTGCTAACACCCCAAAAGTAAGAAAATTTAACAAATAGAGTACCTGATCTGTCTCATCTGCTCAAAGACATCAGCAGAGTATATGTTCTTAAGCAAGAACAAAGGAAACGGGAACATGCAAATATCAACTAATTTGAACATAGGTAACGTTCCATAAGGATATAGACTACTGAAACTTGCTTCCACTTTGCTTTATATCACAAAAGTACAACAAAGTTGCTAACACCCCAAAAGTAAGAAAATTTAACAAATAGAGTACCTGATCTGTCTCATCTGCTCGAAGACATCAGCAGAGTATATGTTGTACTCATCAGCAAAATAGACAATACCATCGAGGTGGTGTGTTTCAATGTGAGAGAGCGCCACATTCCTTAGATGCACATTTTTCTCCTTCACATCAGTTAAGTTCTTGCTGCACACAAGATGTCTGTACATGACTCCAGTTCTTCTCAATATATCAGCAGTTTCAACAGATTGGGAATTCATCTCAACAACTATCCACAATAAAGGAGAAGGCACCAACTCTAATGCATAGGCCAGACGATTTAGATAGTATGCTTGAAATGGACGAGTTTCTGTAGGAGTCACAATAATCAAGAGTTTACGGGACACCATCAGATCTTGGTCAAGTGATTGATTAAAGGAGGCATTGTAGGCAATTTCTTCTTTCAGTTCAACATGTACTAAGTTATGCTCTGATGTCGAATTATCTATGATAGGCAAGTCCTCAGTGGTTGAAGTCACATTTCTAGATACATCATATGATCGAGCATTTTCTTCTGGCTGGAGGACCTCAAAGGATAAAGCTTGATGTTTAGAGATAAAATTTGTTGACAAATTTAGTAATGGAGTAAGGCCAATAAATACTCCAAGAATGAAGCAGAAAAAGAATTGTAGAATAGCTCTCCTCCAAATGAGCCCCTTCAACTTTGACCTTTCTAAGGGCCTAGAAGATCGCCGTGACAAAAGACCAACTACAAATGTCTGAACCTTGTAGATGGCATAATCCAATGAACCAAAAGAAGAAAGCAATGCACCAGTTGGTGTATTGCTATTGGTACATGATGAAGACTTGGACAGTGGAGAGGCTGCAGGACATACTTCTCCATTCATAGCACTTCCAGGACGAGGCACTGGGGACAACGTTCTTCTAATCGAAGCCATAATAGAAACCAGGCAACACTAAATTGTTTCAAAGAGACTCTAGCTAAAAGTAACCAATACGATGTTCACTGAATTTGGCACACTAAAGTAATTCTACCTGACAGGCCTTATCCAACTCAATCAATATGGTGAAAATTTCTGAAACTAAAGACAGCTAAAAATGAGGGAAAGCTTATAAGAACCAGAACAGATAATAACTCCATCTTAGTACATCAAGTACAGTGAAAATATCCTCAATAATAGCAAATTCAGCACAAGCTCAACTAACCACCTGACTCTTTTGGCAGCACAAGAGTCAATCACAATACACTGTCCATTCCTCAACATTCAAAGCTTCTCTAAGTATTGATCTATACTCAAACAATGAAACACCATATATAAAAAAAAAGTAAAAATCAAAGCTTTCTTACAGAAGAGCACAACTCCACCAACCAAATCTTGAATGAAGTCAACAAAAGGCCAATACCCATTAAAGAAAAAAGTCAATTCTGACCTGAAGAAAACGCCAGATTTGAACTTCAGATGAGCAAATCTTGAGCTCAAATGAAAAGGGTTACCCCATTTTCTTGCAACAAGAAAAGGGTCATCGATCTTTTGGTATTCAGCTCAATAGGAAGACAAACAACAAGAAGAAACAATCACACAGCTCCACGAGGTTATGCAAAAAAGAAAATCCTCTTTTTGAGACAATTTAGCTAAGGCAAAGCTGAAATAGAAACTTCAATAACCTCTCTTGGGGCAACTAATCAAACCTATTGAATGAGCTGAAAGTGTTCAATGTTTTGAATCTTGAGCAAAAGAGCAACTACAACTGCCACAGTAAAAAGAAGAAGAAAAAAAGGGTAGAAAATGGCATTTACGAACACACTATCTTTTTTAATTACTACTCACTTTATATACATGTGTTTTTCGTTTTTTTTGGGTCAGACTGCTAACTTTATAGTACTCTCGTTATTCTAATTTGATTTGACGCAGAATTTAATAATTTTTAAAATATATAATTTAAAATTAAAATTAATATGTTAAAATTAAATCTTTTGAAGATTGACTATAAAAAGCGCAGACATAAATTGAAACGGAGGCACATTCCACAAATTTTGAATCATTATTGTTAGTGCTTATAAAATATATTAATATTTTAACTAGACAAGTCATTAATACGAGTATATTAATACTCTTCTGTTAGTGCTTATAAAATATAAGTTAAATTGATACATTAAACTCAGTACGCAATCAAATAATGTGGCAAAATGAGCCTAATATATTGTACTATTTTCCCTTTTTGTTACAAAAATAATATTCCTCCTGTACTAATTTAAAAGAATACCAAAAAGGACCATACAAGAGAAAATATGTCCACCTATCAAATGGAAAAAAGAGAGCTAGCAGTCAGTACAATAATTAACTAATAAATGTTAATAATTAGGATGCAGATTCAAAATGTTCTCTTTTCTGTTGTTATATACATTCACCATGTTATTCAATTAATTTCCCAACTTTATTGATTTTTGTTGGGGTAAAACTATTCTGATTATAACATTAGACTAGTGAACTATAAGCAATTATGCTTAATTTAATTTGGCAATGATCAAATACTTCAGAATTTGTTTTAATATTGTCATGCCATTGTACTTGTACATTGAATATCTGAGATTGTAGGAGTGTCAATGGATTGGTTGGGTTGAATTTAGACATGTTAAAATGAGTTAAGTTAATAGATGGACGAGTTATTGACTCAAAAGTTACTTGAGCTGAAATAAGTTTGGCTGAAATGAGCTAAAAATCATATCATAATCCAACTCGTTCAATTCTTACTAATTTTAAGGAGTCGTTTGGCAGCTAGTAAAGACATAACTTATTCATGTATTAATTTATGCATAAGTTATACAATCTTTGGTGGCTAGTTAGGAAGTAAGTTATTCATATATAAAATTAATGTATTACGACGTTTGATTGGTGATTAGAAACCCCTATACTAATAGTACATATATAAGTTATGAGAAAATTTGTGTATTATCTTATACAAGATAGAATATGAAATAACTAAGCAGACGTTTAGACATGCGATTTCATCTCGTGATTTGAAATCATGAGATGAAATCAGCGTTTGGACATGCGATTTCATCTCATGATTTCAAATCGTGAGATAAAATCTCAAATTCTCCAAAAAGTTTGATTTGAGAATTTCACATCATGATTTCACATTTCTTAAATATAAAAATTTACTTATAAGTTTATATTTTGTAAAAAAAAAATCATTTTATATCTACCAACCATTTATTTCATATGTAAACCAAATTTATAGTTGATATTATTATACCAACCTTTAAACCATTTACAGTATATCAAATATAACCATTACTCTCATTATTACTTTTACCAACATTTAAATAATTTATATTGATAAATGCATGCTCAATGTGAGGAGATTATCCATACAATATATGTAGGAGGATTTTATTAAAAGAGTAGTACAATACAACTCATGTTCAATTTTCTTTTTTTATTGAACTAAAGTTCGATCAATAAGTGTTTTTTTTAAGAATAGTTTTGTGATGGTGTATTATACTTTTGTTATGAACTTTTGCTTAGTAAGATTGTATAAAGAATTGAGGTAATTTTGATAGTTTTCACAACTTATGAATTTTTATGTCTATGAGCAAAAAATACAAATTAAAAATTCAAATGGCATGTCAACAAAGTTTAATTCAACTTCATCTCATATAATTTCATATCATAATTTCAAATCTTGATTTTATCTCACATGACTAAACGGGCCATAAATTAATTTATTTACTACTATATAAATTGTGTAGTCTTCATAAGGGTATTATGAGAATTTCAAATATAAAGTCCCTTGGGTTTTTATAATTGGCATCATGGTATGACTTCTTTTTATCACTTTTATAAAGCCACTTGGGTCTTTGTCCAATCGCCGAAAAACTATATTATAAATATAGGTTAAATTTTACTTTATATTGATATATTTAGCATTTTGGACACCCTCATAAACAATAATGAGCAGTAGCTCAGTGGCAAAGGTGTGCACATTTGTATTTTGTTTATTTTATTTAATGTGGTAAGCTTTAAAAAGGTTAACTAATTAAGAAACGAGTTACTTTGATGTAGATAGAGCACTAGCTTAGTGGCATTAGGGTGATAAAATTTGTTTGTCACTTAGGTTCAATTCCTCCTGGCCACATTTTTTTTTATTTTGGCTTTACTTTGAACACTCTTCACGAATATTTTGGCTACGACACTGATCTTTGTAGTTTTTTTTTTTTTTGGGTAGAAAAGAGAGACTTATATTAATTTGGTAGATGGGAGCCAAATGTGTAGGGGTATTAAAGGATTTGTGGGTAGATTGTGAGGGCAATTACTAACACCAATATTGAGAAGTCTATAAAGAAAATCAAAATAATTGGATGTAGCTTGAGTTATTAAATTAATATGAGTTAGGAGATTAAAATTTTTCCAATAATATTGGTAGCATTAGTATAGTGGAAATTGGAAAAAGATATGACCTATGATTTCTTTCATACCCATATTGCATATAGAGCATGTGTTTATAGGCAACAAGTTTATTTTGTGTAAGTACAAATTAGTAGGCAGCCGGTTATCTTATTTAGCAAATATCATAATCTTATTTGAGTAATATTTAGCAAAATTTCATAATCTTATTTGATTAATATTTAGTTATTGGGTTCATAGTCAGAAATATATATCGTTTATGTTGATTTTTCAATATATAAATAGAGTAGGAGGAAAAATTACACACCTAATAATGTAGCTTTGCTCCTGGATGTAAGGTAAATTAGAGAAAGTTAGGTATGATAATCCTTGAGATTTCGATAATCCTTCTTTAATTTGTACACTTTTTAATTTTTAGTAATCAGTGATGTATATATCTGGTGAGTAGGGATGGCAATGGGGCCGGGCGGGTGTAGGGCGGGACAGGTTTGGTCAAATACGGGGCGGGGCGGATTTTTAAATATGCGGGTGAGGATTGGGGTATTTTCTTTAGTTTTCTTTTATTTTCCTGTAAGGAATTTTATATATATATGTTCTAAAATAATCATGGGGACTTAATAGATTATAAAATATAAGAAACTATGAGAAACAGAAACTTAATGATTCTATTTTAAGTGTCAAAATCAAATGCAGCAACTGTTTGTTGCGAGAGATTGTTGAAGCTCTGCGGGGCGGGTTAATGCGGGGTGGGGTGGGGTGGGAATAAATAAATAATTTTTCTATACGGGGGTGGGCAGGGGTGGGGTAAAGTCTTTGCGGATTTATGCGAGTTTTTCCAGCACCCACACCATACCCCCCATTGCCATCCCTAGTGGTGAACCCTGCTCAATGTGCTTAGCCAATTCGGTATTTGTCAAAAGTTATTAATTAGCCTTTTCATTACTATTGTGAAGTAGTATGTCGAGTAAAAACTTATTCATATGAAAGTGTTTATATCAATTCAATAATATTTGACATATGTTGAAATATACAAATTTATCATTTAATCATGATTAAATATTATATATTTTAATTTTATTAATTAAAATAAATTATATTAATTTGGTGTAAATATCAGTACATCAATTATTATAAATATTTTTAAAATTCGCTTCATGCATCAATTGAGCTTAAAATTAAGTCTTACTGCAGCGTTCATATTTCTAGTTAGAAACGAAAAATAAATTGGTTTTCTTGAAATAAAAAAATTACTTTTGTTTTAATTTATAACAAATGCAAAAGTAGAATTTTTTAAAAAAAAATTAAGGGAAAATTACGTGACTAAGCAAACATATACTAGTTAATTATTTAACATAGCTATAGTTTGAAGAAATTACTTTTCGCCACTAACATATAACCATATTTATGTGGACCACGTTCAGAATTTGTATAATTCTGTTACTAATTATATAAATCCAGAATTTGTAAAATTCGATTCACAATTGTATAAATCTAGAATTTGTATATACTTACCCTAGTTATTTGTATACGATTTGTTTATCCTGTTTGTATATGATTTGCTGATACGTTTGATTTGTATAAGCTCTGAAAATTCCTAAATATATAAATACAAATTTTGTATATACTTACCATATTTGTATATTGGCAAATGAAATATTCAAACGAAAATATCCATAACAAACAAAACTATAGATATGGAGTGTAATTAGGCAAATTGTAGCTAAGAATGCTTATTAATTTTTGTATAATTTACATAAATTCCATAGTGTTAAGAGTTAATTACATTATTTCCCTACTCTTTTCCAAATTACAAAAATCCCTTAAAATTTATGGATTTTGAATACATCACTAGACTTCCAAATATATCACTGGACTTCCGGATACATCACTGCACTTTCGGATACATCATCAGACATCCGAATACATATGTGAGGGATGTATTTGAGAGGGGAGGGATATATCCGAGAGGGGAGGGATGTATCAGAGAGGGGATAGGACATCCGGATACATCACTGGACTTCCGGATACATAGGTGAGAGATGTATCCGAGAAGGGGATAGGAATGTATCGGTGAGAGGAGAGTGATGTATCCGAGAAGGAATTTTTGAAAATTTTTTGAATGGTAGAAAATTTAGAGATTATGATAAAATAAAATATATATTTAGGTAGTTTTTCATTAGCTTTAATCTTTTTACTATTTATGAAATTTACTCAAAGCCCATTTATTGAATAAAAAGGTGCCAACATGAAAGACTTGGGCCTAAAAGTGACCCAAGTCCAAAACAATATTTTTAATTTGTGTGTCATTGTTATACAAGATTCATGCTAATCTTCACTGTACAATTTCACTTTTATCGAATGTCCCCAAAGGAACAAGAACTCACACTTAAAGAAGCCAATTTTTGAATTTTAATGGCCATTAATACTTAAGATAGTATAGGTTGAGGACATTGAATGATAAAGTTCATGAATGAGATGATCCATCAAGGGGTTTTTTATGCATGAGCTACTTATTGCGGGGCTTGTATCGACCACTTATTGTTGGGGATTGTTGATGGCCAATTATTGTAGGGGTTTGTTGACAAGTTTTGCACAGATTGTTTTTATTTCGGGATGGTTTTTAATTTTGTTTCTTAAGTTAATAATTAAAAAAAAAATTCCAATTGGTCATTTAATAAAAAAATTGTACACTAAAGTATTCTTAACTTATGTCTGTTCAACAAAAAATTAGAAAATCTTTGTGGGTTCTGAAGTTGAAGTTATGATTTATTATAAGATATAACTTGTGTCTTTAGAATTTTTTTTTATCTTAAAAGACATAATTTGTGCCTCGTAAATTTTGCCTTGAGATTTTTCAATGTCAAAGATATATTTGGTCACTTTTTTGTTACTTAAAGCATTGAAGAGAAAAAATAAAATAAAACCACAAATTTGATGGACAAAAATTAAAAATTATCTTATAATATGAGCAATCATAGGATGACCGGTTTGTTGATAGGTCATGTGGAACTTTGTTTGAGAGAGATTATTGAGGTGTGTGAATAAAACTTTCATATTAATAATTAAAAATATTGAGAAGCTATATATAAAGCATATGAATATTCTTAATATGGTGTAAAGTTTTTTTAAAAAAGATTCACGGAAGCCTAAATTCAAAAGGATATTAATATCTTATCATACTAATTACTATATTAAAAATATATTTAAACTAATTTAGCGCAACAATTTTGTCAAACTTTCGGTCAATGCAAAAGGTTATTAATATCTTATCGTATTTTTTTAATCTTTTGAGAGGTAGGCAGTACGTACAAGGACACAATAGTTTGGGTAGGACGTTGGTAACATTTATTTACACAAAGATTTTGCTTCTTTTTGAGTCAATGAAGTGTACATCATACTAAAAGATACGCATATCCTAAATAGCCACATAACTTTTTTTTTCCTTTTGTGCTCGATATGCATATTAAAGTTCAACTAAATTTAGATTTGTACCGAGATGATTCTGTATCCACTTGAACGCGAGACCTCTAATTAGGAAATAGTCACATAGTTGAATGTTGAATAAACTCACACCCTATCATAAACCTATCGTAATAGTAAAATTAAAATATTTTTTATTAAAAAAACTCAAAATATAAAAAATAAATACACATGAGAATATTAGAAAATTTCAATGTCTAATATATAGTTAATTTTTCATCAAAGAAAATTTGATAAATCCCTTAATCTCACTGGACTCCCGCCCCTTATTACTGGATGCATACAACCTGCACAAGAAACACACAAAAAATAAACATGAAAACTCTAGAAATATTTAAACAAAAAAAAGAAGTCCAAATTGAGCATCTTGATACTCAAATGCATGTTTTTATTTATTTATTTATTTATGAGTTTAACTTTAGTTGTCAGTGTAAAACTCATGATTAATTAATTCCATTAGATTAAATTTACATGTATCAAGAACTAACTATTGTTAGAAATCTATTTTGGTAACTTAAAAGAATTAAAAGGGATGCCATTCAGAGTAGTTAATAATATTGAAAATCTTACCGAAAATACTGTCTCGAAATCTATTATAAGAAAATCTCATTTTCTATAGCCTTCAAAGGAAATACATTTATTAGTATATATAGATATAAAAAGATTGCTCATAATCGAAGACTCAAAAAAATAGTTTAATATGGTGAGGATTAAAGCAATTTAAAATGGTTAGAAATCATTTTTCTCATTAACGGTATGAAACAGATAAATAAATTACAATAATTGTCATTCAATGACCACATTTAATTAGAATAATTTGAGAAACTTAAAGACTACTAAAAAAATCTGTCTGATTCTAAAGAGTTTGAATTGAAAAGTAACAACTCATTAATAAAATATTAGAATAATGACTCATCAATGGTCATTCAAGTATTAAAATCAATTGTCTCAAAATTATAATTACAAATATAATAATTCCTTTTGAGATAATAAATAATATTTTCTCAATGAAAAAAGACGCTGATATTATATATATACTCCATTTTTTACACTATTAATCCGTATATATAAATTAAGCCAGCAGGATTTATTTATTTAGCTTAAATATGTCTTTATTTGAACTTTACGCAAAAGGTCCAAATACATCCCCTCTTACTCAATGGGGGTCCTTTGCATTTTTGCCATTATTTTGTGTTTTTCTTTAATTCTTTTTTTTTTAAAGCAAATAATTTTTTGTGAGATACATACAGATTTATATTTTTCACGGTAATATCTCATAAGTTATACTTCATTAGCAAGAATTAACTTTTAAGGAAAAAAAATAAAAACCAATCCATTTAAAGAACAAATCTGCGACTTAATATACTAAATGACCATAAATCCATCCCACCCACCCACCTCCAATCTCTACTTCCCTTTGAAGCAATACTCATCTTTATAAACACCCATCCATCATTAATTACAACCCAAGATTTCATTCAAATAAAAAAATGACCAATTTTTTTAGGCTCTTCCTTGGCCACTACCTTGTCCTTCTATGGATTTCAACAATCTCTGCTATGCCACCACCAAATCCCATCAAATGTAATGACATTAACTCAGATTGCCAACTTTTCAACTCCTACGGCGTTTGGGGTGATAGACAAACATGTCACGCCCCAAACATCGTCTATCCAACAACGGAAGAACAACTTCGTCAAGAATTAGCCAATGCAAACAAAAACAACCTTAAAGTCAAAATCGTCACAAGATTTTCACATACAATTCCTAAACTAGCATGTCCTAGTAATTCAAAAAATTCCCTCTTCATAAGTACCGAAAAATATGACTCTACGATCGATATTAACATGGAAAAACTTACGGTTACTACTGATGGTGGAGTTGGACTACGAAAACTTATCGATTCGATAGAAAAGGCGGGGTTGAGTTTGGTAGCGTCTACGTATTGGGAAGGCGTCACGGTTGCCGGAGTAATTAGCACGGGGGCTCACGGTAGTTCGTGGTGGGGCAAAGGTGGAGCAATTCATGATCATGTTATTGGTCTTAATCTTATTGTACCAGCTAATGAATATGAAGGTTATGCTAAAATAATTAAATTGACACCACAAGATCCACTTTTCAATGCTGCTAAAGTTTCTCTTGGATTGCTTGGCATCATTTCTAAGGTAAGAAATGAATATTAATCTTCCTCGTGGTTTATAGTATTAAGAAAATCTTCTTTTATTCTGATTTTTTAAATTATTATTCTTTAAATCTAATTATTTTTAATATAAATAATTATAATTTAATTAATTTACTCCTTTTGTATTAGTTAGTTAATTAAAAGAATTTATCATATGAGAAAAAGGAAAATTAGTCAAAATATTGGTATTTGCATTAAAATAAATAATTTAAAAGAATTGTTTTTAAAAAATCAAAATAAGAGATGTTTTTGTTGTAATATTGTTGTACCAATAATTTGTTTTATTTTACAAATTAATAATATTACCTTTATGGATGGATTGAAATCCCCTCCATTAAAAATTGAGGAAATTTCATTTGTTAAATTCAAGTGTCCAAATAATATTTAATGATTGGGTTCATGTCATTATTTATGGTTACTAAAGATGACAAATTTGTAATGGCGGGGACCTCGATCCTTTATGGATAGTTCCGTGTATATAGTTATATATAGTCTAAAGTTTATATAAAAGTTAAAATTCTTTTTTTTTTAACTCAACAAAGTTAAATATGAGGGCTTTAAGTTATATTTTTCTTCCTAGTTACAATCTTACATATTTAGGATTTCTAAAATATGAATATATTATTAAAAAAAGAAAAGAAAAAAAATTATTTTAAGTGAGAATTGAATCTGTCATTAACTTAACTTTCGATCAAGTGTATCATTCCGTTTCCTTTTTATAGCATGAGTATCAGTACGTCTAGAAGGCGTATTGATACATAAGCATAGAATTCATCTTATGATTAAAAATTGGTCCACCATTTATGGTCTCAAAAATGAAAAACATAATTTTGAACTTCTTATTTTTAATATACTCGTAAACATTAAAGTATTAACTTTGTACATGTGTAGGTGACGTTTCAATTGGAGCCAGCATTCAAGAGAAGTATAAGATTAAATTTCACAAATGATAGTGGTATTGAAGATGAATTTATGGAACATGCAAGGAAAAATGAATTTGGTGACATTCAATGGTACCCTTCTAGACAAATTGCTGTGTATAGATATGATAATAGAGTCCCCTTAAACACATCTGGTGATGGTCTCAATGATTTTCTTGGATTTCAATCCAATCCTATTTTTCTCTCCAAATCTGTTCGAGCCACAGGTATTATTTGATTATACATCCATCTTATTAAATTTATTTTTTAGGAAAAATTACATAATTAGATATACTTCACTATCGTATATATTATATTATTATTATCTGTAATTTTAAAATATTACGTATCTTACCACTAATTAAGAGTTTCCTTCCATATATATTGAGGAAGATACAGTTAGATACATGCATTTTTTCTACCAGATACACTAAATTAGGGAAGGAAGCGGGCGAGATGGGAGAGAGATTATTTATGTATCCCAAATACATGTGAATCACACTAGATACATGTATTTGTATGTATCTGGGAAACCGGATACACGGGTTAGTGGCGAGCAAGATGGGAGAGAGGTCAGGGAGGCGAGCGAGATTTGTTATGTATCTCAAATGCATGCGAATTCACTTGGATACAATGTATATAGAACAAATTACATATAATTTTGACTCATGTATCTTGAGATACATGTATATGTACGTATCTGGACACACCAAAATCTGGAATGTACGTAATATTGCAAAGTAGAGTGTATCTAAGTAATTAACTCTTAAACTAATGGGATTTATGTAAGTTCCCCTTTTTTATGATCGTGGTGTTCAGGTCAGTTTGCACATACCTCGACTAATTTCACAGGATACTTGCCACATCCCACTAGCATCAGTATCAGGTAATTTTATCCACCAAGGCTAGAATAGATGAGAAAAAAAATACCTAGAATGTTTGTCTCCACATTTAAGACCTCATGATTCTCACCATACTTCATTGACCAGCAGGTCACTCCCATCTTATTTTCAAAATCAAACATTTAAATCGCTCTATATAAAGAAAGGTTCAAGTGTTTGTTTCAATTTAATTTGATTGTGCAGTGAAAAATTAAAACTAATTCTCATAGTCATATTATTTTTGATTTGCAGAAAAGGGGTTTGAAAATACAAGAAATGTTGGTGGAAAATGTACAATGGCAAGTTCTTTCGTGGCATACAAAAAATTGATAGCAAATGGATTTAAAAACAACAAATTAATCTTCACTGGTTATCCAGTAGTAGGCCATCAAGGCAAAATGCAATCTTCAGGTTCTTGTTTATACTCACCCTCTATAGACATCACTAGCACATGTGCATGGGATCCAACAATCAATGGACTCTTCTTCTATGAATCCACAGCCATAATCCCTTCTTCAAAATTCGGAAATTTCATACGTGATGTCAAAAAATTACGCGATTTGGTCAAGCCAGAGAGCATGTGTGGGGTTGACATGTATAACGGATTTCTATTTCGTTTTATCAAGGCCTCGGATGCATATTTAGGCCAAGGGGAAGATTCAGTAGTCGTTGATTTTAACTATTATCGCGCTCCTGATGCCTTAACACCGCGACTTAACCAAGATATTTGGGAGGAAATTGAGCAGATGGCATTTGTTAAGTATGGGGCTAAGCCACATTGGGCTAAGAATAGGAATGTAGCATTTCTTGATGTGCAAAAAAAGTATCCAAAATTTAACAAGTTTGTTGCTGCTAAGGTACAATTGGATCCCAAGAATATGTTTTCTAGTGAATGGTCTGATGAGATATTGTTTGGGAAACAAGAAGGTTTAAAAGGTGATGGATGTGCCTTAGAAGGGATGTGTATTTGTTCAGAAGATAGGCATTGTAGTCCATCAAAAGGATACTTTTGTAAGCCAGGACTTGTTTATCAAGAAGCACATGTGTGTAGATTTTCATCAACTTCAACAAGCTGAATAAACATTTTATCTATTGGAAATTGATGTCCAAATAAATTAAATGACATATTTTAAGTGATTGGTTACCTTATTTATGTAATTAACTCTTGAAAACACGTGCATGAATTTTCTCAAAATTCTAAACTGAAAGCTATGTAATAGTAGCGCTTTATCATGTGCTAACGTGTTCAATCATATCAAGGTATATTTTTTTGTGTTTAAATAAAGTTTAATAACAAATTTAAAAGACCAGGGGTGGACCTACGTGGGTTCACCCGAACCCCCTCGGTAAAAAATTACATTGTATATATAAGGTAAATTTTCTGTATTTATGTAGATATATTAATTTTGAACCCCTCATGAATATGAAGTAAGATGTAGCATAGTGGTACACCTTTTTTTAAGTTGACCCTAGCGTCCAGGGTTAAATTCCCATTGTGAACATTTTATTTTTTTAGTTTCTCTTCCTTTAGTTTCAGTACCAATCTTTCACCTTTTTTTTTTATTTTTTTTTAAAAAAACATGCTAAAAGAGTATATTTAAACCCAAGAAAATCCAAACGTGCTAAAAGGTCTCCTGTAGCGGAACAAACTTTTTGTACTTATAAACTATATACTACTACTTCCTTGGAATTGTGTTTTGTTGGCTTATTTACACGTATATACTTTTATTTTTCGAACACCTAAATGAAAATCCTTGATCCGCCACTGTAAAAGACTATCAATATATTTAACGTATTTATATATACTTGTTAAGTGTACGTGCTTTAGACGTCTAATTTTATTTTTTTACATATACATTTATTACTATAACGCGATATACGTTATTATTTCTGTGAGTAATTTGAAGTTCGTTACCTATGTGATTGATGATCCCATGAATTGTACTAAATAATATAGGGCAGGAGGTAACGAACCACAAGGCTACACAAAATAGATTTTTAAATTTTTATTATTATTATTTATATTGTAGAATATTTTTTAAACAATATCATTTTTAATATTTTAAAATTAACCTAAAATAGTGTCCTCAATTATCTACTCACTTAATTCTCTCCATAATTTATGTCTTCACCCCAAATTAGTCATCTCTCTTCTACAATTTTCCTCCCAGAGTCACTAACATTCCGATGGCCATACCAACAGAGAAGCCAGCAAGACCGGAGGAAATGTGAGGATATCTATCAAAAAGATATTAGGACTTGATTTTGGGGTTAACCCATGTACTAGCTAATTAATAATCACATTTATGATTAATTCATAAATATCCAAAAATCCAACCATAATTAACAACCAACACAATTGATTTCATTACCAACTATGACCTCATCACACCTCACCACCATCCTTCCCCAAAGATTCGGTTAGTGACGCCACCCCCGACTAAACAACTCTCATATAAGAGAAGACTGAGGCGCACCAGCATCGAGGAAGTCAAAGAAGGGAGTCATTTCATAGCCACTGAAATTATACTTTTTTTTTTTATTGGATATCAAATACATAGAAAAACAGTTCAGGTGCATAGAATGAACAAATCAAATACATCTAATTGTTGAGTGTGTGTATATATATATATTAGATACATAGAAGAAACATTAGATACATAAAAGAATAGTTTAAATACATATAATCAATAGATCAGATAGATCAAAATTCAAACTTTTAAATATTCTTTTAGGAGCAGTAGATACTCCAAAGATGTTATACGCGTGATTCCTCCTTAATTTATGTCTTTCAGTTACATTCCTTATTTAAACACACTTAATTATATGTATCTCATTAATTAGCATGTATTCAAGATACATGTATATGGACGCGTTAAATATGTGTATCCAAAGTGCGAATTATGGTACTAGTGTGATTTGTGTTGTTTACCCGTTATTATAAGGTGATTATAGTAACTTATATATACTCCATACAATGATGTAACTTTACACTCCTCACTAGTGATACAGTTTTCACAAGATCATGCATTTTACTCTTTCCACTCTAGCAATTAACATTTAAATAATAACTCGTTCAGTAGACAGATTATTTGCACATTTGTTGAAAGTAAGTCATGTACTGCTACATGACATATATATTCATTTGCTTAGAATGTGACTAAACTTATAGTAGTTTAACTCATTCTTCATCTCAATTATTTTGTAGTCATTCAGTTATAGAATATTTTGTGTTTTTGCTTCTCAATAATTTTCAATGAAGTGGTTGAGAACCATGACGTCTCTGGTTTAAAACTCAGTGGAGGTAAAAAAAAAAACACTAGGTGGTTCTTTCCATCTCTTGAAATTAGTCGAGATGCGCAAAAGCTAACCTATACACCACGGTCATAAAAAAGAATTAATAAATTTCAACCATCTTAATTTGAACAGAATCCTTGCCACTTCTGCATTCTCCCCAAAAATTTCAACCAACTTAATTTGAACAGGTTCACTCAATTCTGTGGAGCACCTTCAATTCCAACGCAGTAACAAGCATCATCGTCCTCATACGTATTAATTTATTTATTTTTCTGAATTTTTGACCCTCTTCGAGATTTGTATGTTTTAAGTTTTGTGAACATTTATTTTTTATTTCTTTTACTGAACACGATGTTTTACACTATTTTAATGTTTAAATATTTCTTTTAGATTTAAATTAAATATTTTTATTTTTTAGGAATTTGTTTTTATTTTAAATTATTTATGTTTGACTGATATATTTCCGGGTTGGGTTAGTAATTAGTTTTCTCACTGAAAGATTAGTGTGGGTGCCACTTACAGCAGGTCAGGATCGTGACTGAGAACAAGATAAAGCTTCATAACAAGAGGAAGACACAGGTTCAGTAGAGCATTCGAGCTTGATTCGAGGTAGGTGATGGTTGAGTTATTTCCAAATTTATGTTATGTGTGCATGTTTACTGTTCTTTTAGTGATTCTTGTACAATACGGGGTTAGGGAGTAAAAAAGAGACGAATGTGGAATAATATCTATAACGGCCCAGCCCGTTAGTGATATTGTCCGTTTTGAACCTAGGCCCGCACGACTTTAAAACGTGTCACTAGTTGGTAAGACATGCTTACTTAAATACCCAACATCTCTCCTGTGTTTTGCCGATGTGGGGCTTCTAATCTTAAGTTGGGGCGTCACATACATCCCCTCTACGGACTCAGCGTCCTCGCTGAGGTTTGCCCCACCGAATGGGATTTGCCTAGACTCAGCACAGAGGTTTGCCCCACCTTACCGGGATTTGCCTAAACTCAGTTGAATTCTGACCCACATCGACAAGGCTGACACAGGAGTGGCTCTGATACCATTTGTAACGCCCAGCCCGCTAGTGATATTGTCCGCTTTGGGTCTAGGCCCGCACGACTTTAAAACACGTCACTAGTTAGTAAGACCTGCTTATTTAAATACCCAACATCTCTCTTGTGTTTTGCCGATGTGGGACTTCTAATCTTAAGTTGGGGCGTCACAATATCTTATTGTCAATCTCATGAAATGAATTTATCTTAATTGTTTGTGGTCTTTTAAGTGTGGTTGTATTCATTTTGATTGTGATTATGTGATGTCTATGATTTCCGGTTGACTCGGGTACCACACTTGGTACAGATTATCGATTGGCTCGAATACCATACCTGTACGGAATATCTATTGATTGGCTCGGGTACATGATGTACCACGGTTTTACGATACTTATAATGCTTTAAACTTGAAATTATGCAAGTCTTTTGAGCATTTGTTAGTAGAGTTGATTGTATTTTTTCTTTGATTTGCAGGAAAATAGGTTTTGGCAACTTGAGTAGAGAAGACAGTGTTAGCACATGTATTTTGGCTTTCTACGAGCCTTCCTACGAGCCGTGGTCTAGACCACGAACCGTAGAAAGACTCGTATGATGAGAACTCTGAAAAGTGAAGTCTAGTGTGAGATCATGAAGGCAAAAGATGGGCTATAGAAGCTTCTACGAGCCGTAGATGAGGGGTCATACATGAGAGTTAGAGTTAAAGATTCATGGCTAAGACCACGATTGACCAGGACGAACCGTACGTACACTAGTCTATGGACTAAGGTCCCATCCCTAGAAGAGGTTCTGATGATTGACTGAATGTTGTTTTCCACAAACGGATCCACGAGCCATACAAGGGACTACGATCCATACATCATGAGTCGTAGAAGGTGTTGTACCCTACTTTTCCTAGATTTATTTTGTTTAGGATTAGAAGTCTATAAATACTCTTCCTAGGTTTTATTTATGTTATTATGTTCATTATGGAATTTGAGAATTATTAGTGAACTACTTTTGCAATAATTCTTGAATTTGTGGTTTTAATTATACCTTTGATATTTGATTACTGTTTTGCAACTCAATTCAAGATTTTAGAATTCAAAAGTTCATAATTTAATTTAACCCAATTATTATTAATTGTGATAAAATAACTATGAGTAGCTAATTCCATAACTAGGGTTGTGGGAGGCTATGTTGCTTGGACGATTCTTCAAAAATGTCAACGGATACGTGTCAAATTCGCCAAAAGTAGTGTATTTTTTTGTGAATGCGATACGGATGCGGCATCAAAAGTGAAGAGTCCGCGTAACTAAGGTGGGAACCATGAAGAATTAACAACGTAGACCTAATAACTAGTATTTCTTGAATAGTGTTTATGCATGTATTATTTTTATCTTCGATTTGATTACTTTTTAACGGTGCGTAACGTTAGAACTAGCCTTATTCCTACTCGCTGAACTAAGGGGGTAACGAATGAGAAAAGAAATTATATAACGAAGATTTGAGGCTATCAACCCCCATCAAATAGTTTGAACGTACCAAGGGATATCTAATTTGGGATCAAGGGTAAGGGTTAATAAATCATACACTCCTAGACGGACCAAGTTACGTAGTGAAATTCTCTTATTTAGGTGATCATCCACTTAAGTGACATCTAACTTATCGATCTTTCTTGCTAGACACTAGAAAAGGTTACTACTATAAGGTTTACTGAGTTAAGGACTCGTGGGGAACACAAATACCCTAGTTTTGTCTTCTATTGATTCTTGCAAACATAAATTTTGTTATTTTGATATTTGTTTCTTGCAAATATTCCAATTAATTATTGTTCTACAACCCCCCCTACAGAAATAACTCGACCAAGAGCATATAACAATTAAGCTAAGTCTGAACCTCATTTCTCGTGGGATCGATCCTACCTTTGTTAGGTTCTTTATTTGGACAACAATCGCTTTATACTTCTTTTAAAGGTGTAATTTGAGCGTATCAATATATGTTCGATATTGGTTGGTTTGGATATCACACCTGAATTATGTTGATTATTCTTTTAGGTGTAAGTTGTATGAGTGAAACAGATTTATTTATTTGTGACAATGTTGGACATAATTTGTTGTGGTTGTTATCTAAGGGTGATGAGTGAGGGTCATGATTATATTGTTGATTTGGGTTATTCATGCTTTGGCTGGTTTTTACAAAGTTATAGTTACTTCTTCATATTTCATATATTTGGAGTTGGTTGATGATCGTACTAGTACACTATTGTTTTAAATACTGATATTGCACATTCACTTTTTTTGTTATGTAAATGACATATTTCAATTGTTGTTGCGTGACCTTAGTTATGTGATTTCCACGTTTTCTGAATCTAAAGGTGATTTGCTTCTTCTGGGTTGCCATGGATCATATTTTTTCTCTAATCCATTGTTAGTACTTAGATTTTTTCTTTTTTGGGATTGCATCCAAATATTCTAGGATACGTTAAATGTTCTGGTACACGACTTTCAGATTCTAGGAGAATTATTTCTACACGTTTTCCATCAACACTTATGAATATTGACTTTAATTAATGAGACTATTATTTTAGTTGTTTGTTTGTTAAATTTTGGCTGGAATAATTGATTCTCCTATCAAAATTTAGTGTGAGTGTCTCTCACGACCGTTTAGATCGTGAAAAGTATTATAAATTAAGCCCCTCTTCTTTTATAAAAAAGATGTATATAAATCTTGGAAAGACATTATAAGGGAAAAAAATGAACAAGTTTCTATAATAATACAATATAATTAAAGTAGAAATCGTAAATTACACAAATATTGGATTCTTATTATCCTAAATAGTTTATTTATTTTTTATTTATTTATTTTATTATTATTATTATTATTAGTATTATTATTCAAGAGGACCCCACTTATCTTTTCTACTATTCTTTTAGCAAATCATTAATTATTTTTTCCTTTTCTAGTTTATTGGTTTTCATTTACCTTCCCATTATGTAAAACATTAGAGTTATTTTTATTTATTTATAATTTTTACTTTTTTTCATATTATTTACAACGGCCGCATATATTTAGGAGTTTTATTCTTTATTTTCTCATTCAAAAAATAAATTTTCACGTGCCACTTACCACTATACTTTTGTTTGACTAGGGTTTTGACAAGTTAGTGAGTGAAGATAAATATTTCTAACATCATTCTTGATCTGGCCTCTCCTGATTGGATGAGAATTGTTTTTGTCAAATTCATGAAAATTTTGAAAAGAGATATATGCACGTAATTTTATATAAAATTACAAAAGATTTAGAGGGTGTTTGGATTGGCTTAAAAGTTTATCAAACCTACTTTTAAGTTAGTTTTTGACTTCTGAAAGTGTTTGGCAAATATAAAAAATAATTTAAAATAAGTCAAAAATAACTTAAATGAAGTTAGGAAGTGTTTGACAAGGTAAAAAATGACTTAAAATACTTTTAAAATGACTTAAAATAAGTCAAAAACCAAAAGTAGGTCTCCCCCTACTTTTTTATTTTTGACTTAAAGTTATTTAAGTTTGACTTTTTATTTTTGACTTGAAAGCTACTTTTTTAAGCCAATCCAAACAAGCGCTTAAAGCCTTAACACTTCAATTTTTCTATATAAATATCTTCTTTGTGCCTTTTAATTTCATATTATATTTCTCCTGAAGAGTCATTTGATTTTTTTCTTAAATATTTGGGTTTTCTATTTAATCTAATCTTGAATTTCGTTCGATTTAATTCAAGATTCCTTTCTGGGTGTTTTTAGTTCTTTGCTTTGGGTTAAGAAGTGCGTTGTTCTAATCTGAGGTTTCGATTTAGGTGAAAGGTATGATTTTTTTCTCTTCATCTCTGATTGTTTTTTTTTTCTCCAGCTAGGTGTTTTTTTGTTTAATTTGCCTTTTGTTTTTGTTGGTTTCTTTACAAGCTGATTTTTTTTTTGTTTATGACTTTTCTTGAAATGAAGTATTTTTGTGATGTCATTTTTTTTTTCTCTTTTATTTTGGGTACTATCTTCCTGGATTTTGTTTTCTTATAATTTTACTGTGGTTCTAGTTAAATTTTTAAAATTTTTATTTGTGGAATTATCCTTTGAATTTATCGAAATCATCGGAGCCACGGAAAATCCTAATTTGACTTTTGAATTTTTATGGATGACTTTTTCTTTTGTTTGATATGAATTTAGTGGTGCTTGATTTAATTATAATATTTTTTATGTGAATTTTTTTTTTGTTTGTAAAGCTTTGTCATTTTTACCTTTTCAAGTTAAAGTTAATTTGCTTTGAAAACACTGATTAGCTTTGAAATAATTATCATATGTCATGTGGTTGGTTTATGGATTATTTTTTTGTATACTTCATTTTTAGCTTTTGTTATACTTATGATTTTACTATGATTTTTGTTCAAGCTTTGATTTTACGTCTATGGAATTTATCCTTGGGTGTATCAAGATCATCGGCACCGTGAAAAATCTTAATTTAAATTTATCATAGATAATTTTTGTTTAGATTTGATATGAATTTTTGCGGAGCTTGATTGTGTGATGACGATTTTTATGTGAATTTTGAAATTTTTGATGAAATTTTGTGTTTTTTTACCTTTTCAATTGTAATGAATTTACTTAGAAAATCCTAAAGTAGCTTGAAATTAATTGGCATATGTTTATATTGTTCATTTTAAAGGTTCATTGATCTTGTTTAGGCATTTGTTTAATTGTAACGCTTGCTGATCGAATGATAAGAAAAAGCTTTGATTTTAGAATTAGGATTCATTAAAGACTTTCAAACTCAATTCACTAAAATGGAACGTGTACTAATCATATCATTACTATTGCATTAAATGTATTAGATTTGTATCATATAATTTTGAATTTACAGAAGCATAAAATGAAACACATGCCAATCTCTATATATCTTTAATGATATGTTTGAGTTATGATACAAATAACATTTATCGTACATATAAAAGTATGATTATAATTTGATTTTATGTATTTGTTTTTGAGTTAGATGGAGACATCAATTGAAGGAGATACTCATGATGCAAGTCATTTGAAATAATCGGGATCACTGCTCAGGCGAACTAAATGATCTATTGATCTTAAGTTTCCATTGCCAATAATAATGAATGGGGGATTGTCAGCATTTTTTGATACGGTTAGTTTCTTTTGTTATTTTTTGTACACAAAATTAGTTTTTTTTTTCCTTTTTCTTCTCCTTTTTGTTCACTTAATTAAGTCATCTAAAATCTTTCTGATGACATAGTTACAAAATTAACCCATATATATGTGTGTGTATATATATATATATATATATATATATATATATATATATATGTATATGTATATGTATACATGTATGTATACGTATTTACTATCCTTGGTTGAATGCATATTCCTCCTTTTGCATTTGTATTTTCTCTTTCAAATTTGTTGAATTTGGAACTTTACTTTGTCTTGTGTATTGAAGTTATAGTACTATTTTCATGATACTAGTGAGCAAATTATCTTCTTCTTTTTTCCTATATTGATATTCATGTCTAGATAATAAATAAGGATTTTTTTTGTGAAAAAGATTCAATTATCTCCTCCATTAGAGGATTGATTTCCCATATAGTTACTCAACTATACTAATAATTATTACTTTAGAAAATCATCTTTCTTTTTTTCTTTCTATTTTTTTCAATAAAAAGTGACTTATTTTGAGGTAATAACTAATAGTTGAGTGATCACTTGAGAAATCAACTCCTCCTTAGATTGGACAAGGAAATAAATCAATATATTTGTTGGTCAATTTCTTAGTGATATAATCAATATGTTGCTGAGATGAAAAAGAAAGACATTACAATCTGTTCACCTTTTAAATTAAGCAGTAACCCCTCAAATCAACTTCCTTCCTTAGAAGTTTCAGAACATAAGTGGTGTTGCTGTGCTGATTACACTCATAAGATTGGAGTTGACAGAAGTGCAGGAGACAAAATTGGATCACCTTCTCTTGGATTGAGAAATGGAACTGATCAAAACATCAAAAGGAGGTGATGCAAATTTAATAAAACATAGTCGATGGAATTTGCGTGAAGATATCACAAATGATCTAAAGTGTCGAAAAACTCAAAAAGTATGATTGATGACCAAACTGTTGAATGGAAAATTCAATTTGGGGAGAAATTCTATGAATGTTGAACTATTTTAAGCGAATAATATACCCATGGATCTAACTAGAGTTGTAGCACCTATGGATAAAGGTATGAGGATGATAGCTTCCCAGCCAAAAAATGAGTTATATTTGAAAGAAAAGTTACGTCAAATTCTAAGCAGTTTCACAAGTGCTCAAAAACATGTTAAAAATGACACAACTCAAAGATAGAACATAACATATTGGCCAACTATACTGAAGGGCAGTAAAAGTTGTGATCCTCTCAAGGTAATTAATGGGGTTGGATCAAGTCAATCTTTACAGAAAGAAGTAATTCCTATAGGAAGACAATCAAATGTGGTTCAATTAGATCAATCTAGGAGAAATAGTTTCAACAACCTCAACTAAATCATTGACCTCAATCATAGGTCAATACTACAAAGAAATCAACGACCTTTAAAGGTTACAGAAAGGGGAGCATCAAATTATATACCACTGGGGGTGTCAAATGAGCGGGTTGGGTTGAAATTGAAGATATTAAAATGGGGTGAAATAGATATTGAGTTGGGTCTTGACCCGCCCAAGTTTACTTTGGGCTCAAATGGGCTTAAAAATGGGTTGAGTCTTGATCCGCCCAATTTGACCCGCTTAATCTCAATAATTTTAATATATTGTTATTTAAGTTTTATAACTACAATTTGAATTTCAACTCAAGAAAATGTAAAAAAAAAGTTACAAATGGATAGATAAATCCTAAAAAATATAAAATAGATAGTAATTCATACCTTCAATATAGAAACATACATTACCTCAATGCAAATAAAGAGTCTTAAAACGGGTTGAAATTAGAGATTAAATTGGGCTCAATTGAGGATTTCTTTAAAATGGGTTAAGGCTTGAATGAGTTGAGATTGTACCCAATTCAAATTATCTAGAGCCCAACCCTTAAAATTATGGGCGGGTTACCTATAATTGGGCTCATTTTTGACACCTCTATATACCACCAATAGGTACTATGAAGATGTTTAGAAATCGACATGAAAGGAATTATCCCCAAACCTAAAATGGAGTATTTCCATGGAGAAATTCAGGATTAATCAATTTTAATGCATCTTATGCTAATGACGGATTGATCAGAGGTAATACTTGTCACGACCCAAAGTACCCCCTAGACGTGACATGGCGTACAAGACCTCGAGAGGCCTCGTACAAGCCACTTAGCATACATAATACAAGATCATAGAATTTAATGAGTTAAAAAAGACAATTCATTATCAAAAGAGTTTAAGGAGATAACGGAAGTCTACATATAGTCTCAAAAGCCATCTAACATAGGAATGAAAAGAACGTTGGGACGTAACCCATACAAGTTTTTAAAGAAAATGACATAAAAGTAAATGTGGCTACGTCCTCGAATGTATGAGGACTCACTAATTCTTCAAGGTCTCTAATATCGAACTAGCCACGAGAAGATGGAGACGAGCCGGATCCTACACTTATAAGAAAATGTAGGCAAGAGTATGCGTTAATACAAAAATGTACCAAGTATGATAATTATGCACATAGGTTTTAAAATCATGCAAAAAGGGGCATTTCCATGACATGCAAAGACCAATGCTAAAACATGAAGTAAAAAGGGTTAGAAAACATAAGTCATAAACCAAGGTCAATGCATGCTAAACATCTTTAAAACATTTGTGAGATACTTTTAAAAGTAACCTTAGTTCATTATTGTGGGAAGTGAGCCTTAACCGACATAGACCGCGTGAGCTATAACATGGAATCTGGTGTCCTCCCCACACCGAAAAGGGGTTGTCCTACCTGCCAAGGTAAGGACCACGAACTTTTAGCTTAAGTGGATCCACTAGCTAATGTCTATCTAGACAATCATCCTATGGTGGCACATAGTTTAGGGATAAAGAGATTGCTACTAGAAACCCGGCCTCTACATACGGGAAAGCTTCCATCTCAATATCCTCTCGGTGCTAAGCATAAATCCCACAGAATAGCCATATATCATAATTCATCTTATCTTTAGTAGACGTGGATGATCGCCTCTTGTCCCTTTTCATTAGAATATCTCCTTAACCATGCGTGAGAAAACCTTTCACCGTCCATGATCTTTTCATAATAGCTTTTAAGGCCCATAGTCATTAAAACTTCATACTAGAAGTGCCATACTACTAATGGAAATAGTTTTGAAAGCGTGGTCTATAATCATTGATGGCATAACCGGCTACTATACTAATCAAGACCTAATTTAGGAAAATAGCCCGAAAAGCATTGATGGCAAATCTAGATGTCATTCATGTCATGTGGCCAAGCTTCATAGAACATATAAAAACTTTCATCTATAAGCTTACTTGAGTCATCTACATTGATTTCATAAAACATGCATAATTTTCATAATTCATGAATCATAGTTCAAGATCTTATTATAAGATCAAAGTATAAAAATCATGGATTTCACATGGGTCATGGGAATTCATCTTAGAACATACAATTCAAACCAATTTCATGCTTAGAAAGCCATAAACAAAGCAATTTGATAATAATTGAAAGAGCCCATATGATAGAAGAAAACCCTAAATTCAATTGAGAATTTTTACTTTGAAAATTGAAGAATTTAGGGACCCTATGGAGGAAAGGACTCCATAGCTGAAAGTCATCATACCTCAATGCCAAAACTTTGAAATCAATGGGGGATTAGGAGGCTTGATCTTGAAACCCTAGATCATTTTTCTTCTTCTTCAAGCTTCTAGAGAGAGAAATATTTGGAGAGGTTTTGAGAGTAATTGAAAAGTGGTTGGGAAGGGTAGATTTTAGGCTTAAAAAGGTTTATATAGTGCTAGGAATAGTAGGTAACTAACTTAGTTTAGGAATAAAATCATTTGGTGAAAGGACCAAAAGACCCCTAAAAAAATTAACCGACTTCCCTCACCTACGGTTGGTAGGTCAAACCACCAACCGTTGGTGACCAACCGTAGGTCACACTGGTTGATACTCCAATTTTTTCACAAAAATCACCCCCTAGGCAGTGTCATCCACGACACCACCTACTACTTGACCTACGGTTGGTAGGTCAACCAAGGAGCAGTATGTCAAGTGGTAGGTCACATTTCATTTTCAAAAATTAGAATTTTCGTTCTTTTCAAATCCGGGGTGTTACATTATCTCCCGCTTGGGAACATTCGTCCTCGAATGGAACTCAAGACATCAAAAGGAAGGTAAGATCAAGATCTAACAGCCCAACATGCATGCAATCACATAAATGCACATATCCGAGGAGGAAACATCAACTCCAAGCTAAAACATGTTCAAAATATCACCTCATAAGGTCTATATGCAACTCATACTCAATGCACATAAACATGAAGAAATCATTCAACTCAAAATATTAGCTTTCATGAACATGCATGCATAAGGAAACATGGGAATGACTAAAACACAAGAATCCTAAAGAGTGAATCATGAGGGCTAAGGCCTCAAGCTAGACCCGAAGGTTGAAGGAAAAAGATAGGGATACTAAGACATCACATCACCTCCGAACTTTCACATATCAATCCCAAGCAAGGAACCTTT
Source organism: Solanum appendiculatum (assembly GCA_018342035.1). Lineage (NCBI taxonomy): Eukaryota > Viridiplantae > Streptophyta > Magnoliopsida > Solanales > Solanaceae > Solanum > Solanum appendiculatum. The sequence continues at coordinate 35,092 of JAGDQO010000377.1, read as the reverse complement.
TCGACAGTTTAAATGGTCTCACACACCAATCATGAAACACATTATCTCCATCTTGGGAGCAAACCCCTCTAGTCCTTTCGAATCCATCTCCCTCAACCCCAAACATAGCACCAAAGTCTTAACAACCACAAAACCATTGGTACAAGTAACCACTTAAGAAGTTTCTACAAGGATTTCAAAGTCGACCTTAAACACACTAACCACACATAGAGTTTTATCTTGTCACCCAACATCAAACAATGTATAACCACAAGCTAAAAAACCATAACTTACCAATTACCACATCCGGGGAACCTTCGTGATTTCATCGAGCCCGAAGTGCATATGACCTACCTTGTTGCTGACTACCACTAGATGGATAAGGTTAAGCCCGCCAACGTTTATCTCCCTCATTCCTAGCAACCGAAGGACAATTCCTTATTTTATGATCCATTTTTCCACAACTGAAACATGCATTAGAACCAGCTAGACAATCACCCGGATGACTCCTTCCACACTTCCGACACTCAGACACCTTTTGCTTACTAGAACCATTACCTTGAGAACGACTACCTCCACCAAACCTTGAATGTGAAGAATCACCATCATCCTTTCTTGCCCTATTTGAATCCCTAGTTTTCTCCTTAAGCTTTTCTTCATCTATTTGTTGTGCATGAACCATCAAACGGGAGACATTCATCTTTTTACCAAGCATAGCGGTTAGGCATTCTTTAACCACCAAGTCAGAAGCACCCGACACAAACTTACTCATCCTTGCCCTTGGATCGGCGACCATAGTTGGAGCATACTTGGACAATTGTCTGAATTTCTAAGCATACTCATTCACACTCATATCCCCTTGACGAAGGTTGATGAACTCAAGCACCTTTGCCTCCCTCATCTCAAGGGGAAAGAACCTATCAAGGAAAGCAACCTTAAACTTCTCCCAATTAAGAAGACCTGCATCAATCACCCTCTCACTCTTCCATTTTTCAAACCACACTTGAGCAACACCCTTAAGTTGATAAGCGGCCAATTCCACCTTTTCCACCGGCGTCACACCCATGATCATTAACACCTTGTATACCTCATCAATAAACTCTTAAGGATCTTCCTCAACCTTAGAACCATGAAACTCCGGAGGATTCATTCTAGTGAAGTCCCTCACTCTAGATGCCGCCGTACCCATATTTGGGTTCGCGGGAGCCATAACCTATCTATTTGCTTGGCCCGTTATAGCTTGGGTCAATGCATGAAATGCAGCTCGAAACTTATCATTAGTCACTTCCTTGGCCAAAGGGTTGACCGACACTCGGGGAACCTCTTGTCTCACATTTGCACCAACATTCCTATTCCTTCTCACGGGATTCCTTTGTGGAGGCATATTTTGAAAAGCATAGATAGGAGTTAGCAGAGGAAGACCTATTAAACTCTATCGCACGACTTTAGAATAATGAAAGAAGTGGAATTTCCTAATCGTCTTGTAGCCTCTCAATCATAAATGTGGCGCGCTTCATACTCATGAACTAGACTCTACTCGAAGTGGCTTATGAGACTTCCAAGGACATTTCTAAAACCTTGTGCTCTGAATACCAAGTTTGTCACGACCCAAAGTATCCCTTAGACGTGACATGACGTACAAGACCTCGAGAGGCCTCATACAAGCCACTTAGCATACATAATACAAGATCATATAATTTAATGAGTTCAAAAAAACAATTCATTATCAAAAGAGTTTAAGGAAATAGCGGAAGTCTACATATAGTCTCAAAATCCATCTAACATTGGAATGAAAAGAAAGTTGAGACGTAACCCATACAAGTCTTTAAAGAAAATGACATAAAAGTAAATGTGGCTATGTCCTCAAATGTATGAGGAATCACCAATTCTTCAAGGTCTCTAATATCACGAACTAGCCACGAGAAGATGGAGATGAGCCGCATCCTACACTTATAAGAAAATGTAGGCAAGAGTATGTGTTAGTACAAAAATGTACCAAGTATGATAACTATGCACATAGGTTGTAAAATCATGCAAAAAGGGGCATTTCCATGACATGCAAAGACCAATGCTAAAACATGAAGTAAAAAGGGTTAGAAAACATAAGTCATAAACCAAGGTCAATGCATGCTAAACATCTTTAAAACGTTTGCGAGATACTTTTAGAAGTAACCTTAGTTCATTATTGTGGGAAGTGAGCCTTAACCGACATAGACCGTGTGAGCTATAACATGAAATACGGTGTCCTCCCCTCACCGAAAAGGGGTTGTACTACTTGCCAAGGTAAGGACCATGAACTTTTAGCTTAAGTGGAACCACTAGCTAATATCTATCCAGACAATCATCCTATGGTGGCACATAGTTTAGGGATAAGGAGATTGCTACTAGAAACCCGGCCTCTACATACGGGAAAGCTTCCATCTCAATATCCTCTTGGTGCTAAGCATAAATCCCACAGAATAGTCATATATCATAATTCATCTTATATTTAGTAGACGTGGGTGATCGCCTCTTGTCCCTTTTCATTAGAATAACTCCTTAACCATGCGTGAGAAAACATTTCACCGTCCATGATCTTTTCATAATAGCTTTTAAGGCCCATAGTCATTAAAACTTCATACAAGAAGTGACTTACTACTAATGGAAATAGTTTTGAAAGCGTGGTCTATAATCATTGATGGCATAACCGGCTACCATACTAATCAAGACCTAATTTAGGAAAATAGCCCGAAAAGCATTGATGGCAAATCTAGATGTCATTCATGTCATGTGTCCAAGCTTCATAGAACATATAAAAACTTTCATCTATAAGCTTACGTGAGTCATAAACATTGCTTTCATAAAACATGCATAATTTTCATAAATTCATGAATCATAGTTCAAGACCTCATCATAAGATCAAAGTATAGAAATCATGGATTTCACAAGGTTCATGGGAATTCATCTTAGAACATGCAATTCAAACCAATTTCATGCTTAGAAAGCCATAAACAAAGCAATTTGATAATAATTGAAAGAACCCATATGATAGAAGAAAACCCTAAATTCAATTGAGAATTCTTACTTTGAAAATTGAAGAATTTAGGGACCCTATGGAGGAAAGGACTCCATAGGTGAAAGTCATCATACCTCAATGTCAAAACCTTGAAATCAATGGGGGATTAGGAGGCTTGATCTTGAAACCCTAGATCCTTCTTGTTCTTCTTCAAGCTTCTAGAGAGAGAAATATTTGGAGAGGTTTTGAGAGTACTTGAAAAGTGATTGGGAAGGGTAGATTTTAGGCTTAAAAAGGTTTATATAGTGCTAGGAATAGTAGGTAACTGACTTAATTAGGAATAAAATCATTTGGTGAAAGGACCAAAAGACCCCTAAAAAAATTAACCAATTTCCCTCACCTACGGTTTGACCTACGGTTGGTAGGTCAAACCACCAACCGTAGGTCACACTTGTTGATGCTCCAATTTTTTCACAAAAATCACCCCCTAGGTAGTGTCATCCACGACACCACCTACTACTTGACCTACGGTTGGTAGGTCAACCAACGAGTAGTAGGTCAAGTGGTAGGTCAAACTTTATTTTCAAAAATTAGAATTTTCGTTCTTTTCGTATTTGGGGTGTTATAATACTGCATTGACACAAGTTAAGGATCAAACAATCAAACTTTCAAATTCAGTGCAAGTTTCTTTTTAATTCCCCACTTGATGGAGGTTGCACAATGTCGAAATATCAAGTCCTGTAAAATTTTCTATTGCACAGAACACGACTTTTCAACCTTACAATCTCTATGAAAATTATAAATGTGGAAAAGTTGCTCTTGGCTCAGTTCAAAAAGGAAAGAATATAAGTGACTTAAAATTACAAAATTCAATGAGAGCAAACGACAAGAGCATCAAAGGTATGAGGTCGTTGAATCTTTTTTCCAATGAGGGCATGTCCGCAACACAATTGTCTAGATATCAAGAAAGACCTTTTACCCCTTACATCATCCACCTACCGTTTCTCATGCATGGAATTCAGGTATCTACAATGGATCCTTCTTGCCTCATCATCAATTGAAGTAGTTCTCTGATATTTATATGAGTGGTTTTACTGAAATTCAAAGCTCGCGACAAGATGTTTCTTACTTTAAGGGTAAACTTGAATTTTCCACATTTTCATATAATTTGTGCATTTATATTGTTTCACACAAATAAAGGATTGTTGATTTTACATATCAAAGTGTATCTCTTGAATTCCAAGATAAAAAAAAAGAAAGGCTCATGCACTTGAAAAAATTGACAAAAGAAAATTGCAGTAGTCTACTTCTTCAAGTGGCCTTCTACACACTACTAGAAATTCTAATCCAAAAATTGATCTGATGCAGGATGATAATATTTTCAAAATATTAGATATGGGGAGCTATTGTACCCCTGCAACTATATTGCCTATCATTAGCATTTCTAAAGAGAATCCTCCTTGTCTTTTAAAACCAAAATCCTACTGATATTGTGGATGCTGATGATGAAAGGCATTTCAGAACTATTGAGGATCAAAGAATTCAGGATAAGAGTTCATTGCGAAAAAAAACTGGAGTTGATGTAAAGTTGGATGGACGGCAGAGGCAGAGGAGGAAGGAAAGGCTGGGGAGAATGCCAGTTATTGGTTTGAAATATTAATTCATCTAGGGGTATAATAGTTGTTAATTCAACTACTGTCATCAAAACATATATTTTTGATTCGTTTCGTACTTAATTTTACACAAACAGTTTAATGAGACAAATCAACTTTGATGTTCCTTTTTTTATTTTTCTGGTATATGTATAATGTATTGACTCTTTTCTATTAGGAATGTTTTAGGTGACTCCTTAAGCTTCTTCACTTAGTGAAAAACACTTGTTGAATTTTACCAGCTACTATTTTAGTGCAAAGGTTCTGCTTACTCAAATTTTAATTCAATTAGGGATATCAAAAATTAAATTTTGATGTATATGCATGTATTTATAGTCAGGACTGATGAATCTTTTGCTTCTCGAGTGGTGTCGAACAATGGTGCTTGCGTTGCAGGATATACCCGCCCATAGGGTCCGACCTGCTTCCCGCCTGAAAGAATCACTCACTAGCTAGTCGGACTAATGTGGGTCCTATACTGGAGACACACTGAAAACCATGCCTTTCGAATCGAACGCAATGTCCATCTTCCAAATAAAAAAGGCCTCGTTGAGAAGAAAAATTACGTGCAGCCTGTAGAGCACATGTAAGGCACAATCATGTTGCTCACGCAACTCTCTCATAGAAGCGTTATCCCAGTTTGTTTCATTTGCTTTCAAGTCTAGTGTAATCACTATGATAGCTTTTCCTGGAGTCACAAAACACTATTCTATTAGGTCACGAACTCGTGCCCCATTCTCTCCGACCGAGGCGCTAGATCTTCTATCTATTCAATTGACCCTAAAGCCAGGAAAACTGTCCTACCTTCGACTGAGAGTGTCTTCGCCTATAAACTCTTCTTGCGTACTTGACTTCTAAATTATTTCTTGCCATAACTGGAGATTACTCGAGTACTTTGTAATTTACAGAGAATTTAACTTCATCCCCAAATTATAATTTTTCTTATTTTTTACTCCTCTAGGCTCTAATTAAATAGTTAATGAACTATTTTTTTCCTATAAAATAAGTTGGTGACCAGATTTAGATTTTAACTTTCTGAAATATTTCATCTCTATATATATATATATATATATTAGAGATTCACATAAATAAAGATGTTCTGATGTGACTGTTTAAGTTTTAACCTCATTAAGAAGATTTTCGCAAGAATTTCGCTAGACAATATTGTAACTATGTCAGCAACACAATTGTCTAGATATCATAAGAGACCGTTAATATACTAGTTTATTTAATAGCTAGTTCACTGATTGGCCTTAAGCGATTTAATAACATATTTTATTTTTATTATTAAAAAGTAATATTTAATATTCTTGAATAACTAAATACTCATGGTTTCAAAATAGTTGTAATGCAACACTTGAAATACTCATATTAAATGGGTTCATGTATAGTGCTAAAATAATACTTTACCTCCTCTCCTGCTAATGATTATTTAGAATTTTACTATGAATACTTGATTGCGAGTCTATTCTTGCAAAAATTTTCTTAATATGGTTAAAACTTAAACAGTGAAATCAGAACATCTTATTCATGTGGATCTCTAATACATATATAGAGATAAAATATTTGAGAAAGTTCAAATTTAAATCTGATCACCATATTATTTTATAGAAAAAAATAGTTCATTAACTATTTAATTAGAGCCTAGAGGAGTGAAAAATAAGAAAAAATATAATTTGGGTAAGAAGTTAAATTCTTTGTAAATTACAAGGTACTCGATTAATCTCAGGTTATGGCAAGAAATAATTTAGTAGTCAAGTACGCTAGAAGAGTTTATAGACGAAAACAGTCTCTGTTGAAGGTAGAGCAGTCTTCCTAGCTTTAGGGTCAATCGAATAGAAAGAAGATCTAGCGCCTCGGTCAAAGAGAGTGGGGCACGAGTTCGTGACCTAATAGAATAATGTTTTGTGATCCCGGAAAAAGCTATCATAGTGATTCCACTAGACTTGAAAGCAAATGAAGCAAACAAGGATAACGCTTCTATGAAAGAGTTGTGTGAGAAATTCGACTGTGTCTTACATATGCTCTACAGGTCGCACGTAATTTTTCTTCCCATCGAGTCCTTTTTTATATTCGGAAGATGGACATTGCGTTCGTTTTGAAAGACATGGTTTTCAGTATGTCTCCATATAGGACCAACACTAGCCCGACTAGCTAGTGAGCGATTCTTCCAGGCGGGAAGCAAGCCAGACCCTATGGGCTGGTATACCCCGTAACGCAATGATGCTCGACACCACTCGAGAAGCAAAATATTTGTAAGTCCTGACTAAAAATACATGCATAGATATCAAAATTTAATTTTTGATATCCCTAATTGAATTAACGTTTGAGTGAACAACACCTTTGCACTAAAATAGTTGCCAATAAAATTCAACAAATGTTTTTCACTAACTGAAGAAGCTTAAAGAGTGACCTAAAACATTCCTAACAGAAAAGAATCAATACATTATACATATACCAGAAAAACTAAAAAATAAATATCAAAGTTGATTTGTCTCATTAAACTGCCTGCATAAAATTAGGTTCGAAACATATTAAAAATATATGTTTTGGTGACAGTAGTTGAATTAAAAACTATTATACCCCTAGAAGAATTATTTTTTCAATGAACAATTGGCATTCTCCCTGGCCTTTCCTTTCTCCTCAGCCTCTACCATCCATCCAACTTTACATCAACTCTAGTTTTTTTCTACAATAAACTCTTATCCCGAATTCTTTGATCCTCAATAGTTCTGAAGAACCTTTCATCATTAGCATCCGCAATATCAGCAGGATTTTGGTTAAAAAGACAAGAAGGATTCTTTTTATAAATGCTAATGACAGGCAATATAGTTGCAGGGGTACAATAGCTCCCCATGTCTAATGTTTTGGAAATATTATCATCCTGCATTAGATCAATTTTTGGACCAGAATTTCTTGTAGTGTGTAGAAGGCCACTTGAAGATGTAGACTGCTGCAATTTTCTTTTGCCAAGTTTTTCAAGTGCATGAGCCTTTCTTTTTTTCTCTTGGGACTCAAGAGACACGCCTTGATCTGTAAAATCAACAATCTTCTATTTGTGTGAAACAATAGTAAATGCACAAGCTATATGAAAAATATGGGAAATTCAAGTTTATCCTTAAAGTAAGAACCATGTTGTCGGGAGCTTTGAACTTCAGTAAAACCACTCATATAAATACCAGAGGACTCCTTCAATTGATAATGAGGCAAGAAGGATCCATTGTAGATACCTGGATTTCTATGCATGTGAAACGGTGCGTGGATGTTGTAGGGCGTAAAAGGACTTTCATGATATCTAGACAGCTGTGTTGCTGACATGTCCTCATTGGAAAAAGGATTCAAAGACCTAATACCTTTGGTGTTGTTGTCCTCTACTCTCATTGAATTCGTACTTTTAAGGTCACTTATAGTCTTTCCTTTTTGAACTAAGCCAGGAGCAAATTTTTCAGGTTTATAATTTTCATGTAGATTGTAAGGTCGAAAAGCTGTGTTCTGTGCAATAGAAATTTTTACAGGACTTGATATTTTGACATTATGCGACCCCCATCTGGTAGAGACAAGAGAAGAAACTTGCACTGAATTTGAAAGTTTGATTGTTTGATCCTTAACTTGCGTCGTTGCTGTACCACTTCTGAGCAATCCATCATTAGCATAAATGGGATTAAAATTGGTTGATCCTGAATTTCTCCATGGAAATACTCCATTTTGGGTCTGGGGATAATTCCTTTCATGCCGATTTCTGAACATCTTCATATTACCTGTTGGTGGTACATAAGTTGATGCTCCTCTTTCTGTAACCTTTAAAGGATGATTTCTTTGTAGTATTGACCTATGATTGAGGTCAATGATTGAGTTGAGGTTGATGAAACTATTTCTCCTAGATTGATCTAATTGAGCCACAATTGGTTGACTTACTATAGGAATTACTTCTTTCTGTAAAGATTGACTTGATCCAACCCCATTTATCTTGAGAGGATCATAACTTTTATTTTCATTCAGTGTAGTTGGCCAATATGGTATGTTCTTTCTTTGAGTTGTGTCATTGTTAACATGTTTTTGAGCACTTGTGAAGCTGCTTAGAGTTTGACGTAACTTCTCTTTCAAATATAACTCATTTTCTGGCTGAGAAGTCACCTTCCTCATACACTTATCCATAGGTGCTACAACTGTGTTTAGCTTCATGGACATATTATTCGCCGAAAATAGTTCAGCATTCACAGAACTCCTCCCCATATTGAATTTTTCACTCAATAATTCGGTCATCAACCGCACTTTTTGAGTTTTACGACATTTTAGATCATTTGTGGTATCTTCACGCAAATCACACCGACTATGTTTTATTAAATTTGCATCACCTTCTTTTGATGCTTGATCAATTTCCTTTCTCAATCTAAGAGAAGGTGATCCAATTTTGTCTCTTTCACTTCCATCAACTCCAATCTTATGAGTATAATCAGCACACCAACGCGACTTATGTTCTGGAACTTCTAGGGAAGGAAGTTGCTCTGAAGGGTTACTGCTTAATTCAAAAGGTAAACAAATTGTAATGTCTTTCTTTTTCATCTCAGCAACATATTGATTATATCACCAAAAAAAATGACCAATAAATATATTAATTTATTTTCTTGTCCAATCTAAGGCGGACTTGATTTCTTAAGTGATCACTCAACTATTAGTTATTACCTCAAAATAAGTCACCTTTTATTGAAAAAATTGAAAAAAGAAAGAAAGATGATTTTCGAAAGTAATAACTATTAGTATAGTTGAGTAATTATATGAGAAATCAACCCTCTAATGGAGAGGAGATAATTGAATCTTTTTCACAAAAAAAATTATTATTTATTATCTAGACATGAATAACAATGTAGAAAAAAAGAAGAAGATAATTTGCTCACTCGTATCATGAAGAGAGTACTATAACTTCAATATACAAGGCTAAGTAAAATTTCAAATTCAACAAATTTGAAAGAGAAAAATACAAATGCAAAAGAAGGATTATGCATTCAATCAAGGATAGTAATATATATATGTGTGTGTGTGAATAGTTATAAGAAATTTTTTAGATAACTTAATTAAGTGAACAAAAAGGAGAATAAAAAGGAAAAAAAACTAATTTAGTGTACAAAAAAGAGCAAAAGAAACTAACCTCCTCTTCATTATTACGGGCAATGGAAGATTAAGATCAATAAATAATTCAGTTCGCCTGAGCGGTGATCCTGATGATTTCGAATCACTTGCACCATGAGTATCTCCTTCAATTGATGTCTCCATCTAACTTTAAAAAAATACATAAAATCAAATTATAATCATACTTTTATATGCACGATAAATATTATTTCTATCATAACTCAAGTATATCATTAAAGATATATTGTCATGTGTTTAATTTTATGCTTCTATAAATTCAAAGTTATATGATACAAATCTAATACATTTAATGCAATAGTAATGACATGATTAGTACATATTCAATTTTAGTGAATTGAGTTTGAAAGTCTTTAATGAATTCTAATTTTCAAATCAAAGGTTTTCTTATTATTCAATCAACAAGTGTTACAATTAAACAAATGCCTGAACAAGATCAATGAACCTTTAAAATGAACAATAAAAACGTATGCAATTAATTTCAAGCTACTTTAGGGTTTTCTAAGTAAATTCATTAAAATTGGAAAGATAAAAAACACAAAATTTCATCAAAAGTTTCAAAATTCACATAAAAATCGTCATCACACAATCAAGCTCCGCAAAAATTCATATCAAATCTAAACATCTATGATTAATTTAAATTAAGATTTTTCATGGCGCCAATGATCTTGATATACCCAAAGGATAAATTCCATAGACGTAAAATCAAAGCTTGAACAAAAATCATAGTAAAATCATAAGTATAACAAAACCTAAAAAGGAAGTATAAAAAAAATAATCCATAAACCAACCACATGATATATGACAATTATTTTCAAGCTAATTAAGTGTTTTTAAAGCAAATTAACTTAACTTGAAAAGGTAAAAAAGACAAAAGCTTTACAAAAAAATTTAAAATTCACATAAAAAAATATTATAACTAAATCAAGCACCACTAAATTCAATCAAATATAAGCAAAAGTCATTCATAAAAATCTAAAAGTTAAATTAGGATTTTTCGTGGCTCCGATGATTTCAATAAATTCAAAGGATAATTTCACAAATAAAAAAAATTAAAGATTTAACTAGAACACAATAAAATTATAGGTAAAACAAAACCCAGAATGATAGTACCCAAAATAAAAGAGAAACAATAAAATGACATCATGAAAATACTTCATTTCAAGAAAAGCCATAAACAGAAAAAAAAAATCAGCTTGTAAAGAAACCAACAAAAATAAAAAGCAAATTAAACGAAAAAACACCTAACTGAAGAAAAAAACAATCAGAGATGAAGAGAAAAAAAATCATACCTTTCCTTCAAATCAAAACCTCATATTAGAACAACCCACTTCTTAACCCAAAGCAAAGAACTAAAAACACCTAGAAAGGAATCTTGGATTAAATCGAACGGAATTCAAGATTAGATTGAAGAGAAAACCCTAATCTTTAAGAAAAAAATCAAATTCTAGAGGGGGAGAGATAGAGTGAGAAAAATACTCTTAAAGAGAAATATAATATGAAATTAAAAGGCACAAAGAAGATATTTATATAGAAAAACTGAAGTGTTAAGGCTTTAAATCTTTTGTTATTTTATATAAGATTACGTGCATATATCTCTTTTCAAAATTTTCATGAATTTGACTAAAACAATCCTCATTCAATCAGGAGAGGCCACGTCAAGAATGATGCTAAGAATATTTATCATCACTCACTAACTTGCCAAAACCCTAGTCAAATTAAAGTATAGTGGTATGTGGCACGTGAAAAGTTATTTTTTGAATGAGAAAATAAGGAATAAAACCCCTAAATATATACGACCGTTGTAAATAATATGAAAAAGAAAAAGTAAAAATTGTGAAAAAATAACCTTAATGTTTTACATAATGGAAAGGTAAATGAAAATCAATAAACTAGAAAAGGAAAAAATAATTAATGATTTGCTAAAAAGAATAGTATAAAAGATAAGTGGGTCCTCTTGAAAATAAGAAAAAATAATAATAACAAAAAATTATTTAGGATAATAAGAATCCAAAATTTGTGTAATTTATGATATCTCCTTTAATTATATTGTATTATCATAGCGACTTGTTCATTTTTTTCTTATAATGTCTTTCCAAGATTTATATACATTTTTTTTAATTAAAAAAAGGGGTTTAATTTATAATATATATACTTGTCACGACTTAAACGGTCGTGAGAGGCACTCACACTAAATTTCGGTGGGAGAATCAATCATTCCAGCCAATACTTAACAAACAAACAACTAAAATAATAGTCTCATTAATTAGAGTCAATATTCATAAGTGTCGATGGAAAACGTGTGAAAATAATTCTCTTAGAATCTGAAAGTCGTGTACCAGAACATATAACGTAGCTTAGAATATAGGGATGCAATCCCAAAACAGAAAAAATTTAAGTCCGAACAATGGATTATGGATTAGAGAAAAAGTATGATCCATGGAAGCCCGGAAGAAGCAACCCACCTTTAGATTCAGGAAACTGGGAATCACAACTAAGGTCACACAACATCAATCGAAATATTTCATGTACTTAACAAAAAAAAAGAAGAGAAAGTGCAATATCAGTACTCAAAATAATAGTGTATTGATAGGATCATCGACCAATTCCAAATATATGAAATATGAACAAGTAACTATAACTTAGAAAATACCAGCCAAAACATGAATAACCCAAATCAGCAATATAACCTTGACCCTCACTCATCACCCTGACATAACAACCACAACAAAATATGTCCAATATTGTCACAAATAAATAAATCTAGTTCACTTATACAATCAATACCTGAAAAAATAATCAACATAAATAAGGCGTGATACCTAAATAACCAATATATATAGAACATGTATAGGCGTGGTACTGATACACTCAAATTACACCTCTAAAAAAAGTATAAATCGATTGTTTCCCAAATAAAGAACCTAACAAAGTTTAGGATCGATCTCACGAGGAATGAGGTTCAGACTTAACTTATTTCTTATTACTTATGCTCTTAGTCGAATTATTTCCGTAGGGGGGTTGTAGAACAATAATTAATTGGAATATTTGCAAGTAACAAATATCAAAGTAACAGAATTTATGTTTGCAAAAAGCAATAGAAGATGAAACTAGGGTATTTGTGTTCCCCACGAGTCCTCAACTCAGTAAACCTTATAGTAGTAACCTTGTCTAGTGTCTAGCGAGCAAGATCGGTAAGTATGATATCACCTAAGTGGATGATCACCTAAATAAGTGAATTTCACTATGCAACTTGGTCTGTCTACGGGTGTATGCTTTACTAACCCTTATCCTTGATCCCAAATTAGTTATCCCTTGGTCCATTCAAGCTATTAGATGGGGGTTGATAGCCTCAAATTTTCGTTATATAATTTCTTTTCTCATTCGTTACCCTCTTGGTCTGGTGAGTAGGAATAAGTCTATTTCTAACATTATACACCGTTAAAAAGTAATAAAAGCAAAGAGAAAAACAATACATGCATGGACACTATTCAAGAATTACTAGTTATTAGGTCTACATTGTTAATTCTTCATGGTTTCCACAACCTTAGTTATGGAATTAGCTACTCATAGTTATTTGATCATAATTAATAATAATTGGGTTAAAATAAATCATGAACTTACAAGATGACTTTTGAATTTCAAAATCTTGAATTGAGTTGCAAAATAGTAATCAAATATCAATGATGTAATTAAAACAACAAATTCAAGAATTATTGCAAAAGTAGTTCACAAACTCCAAAATGAACATAATAACATAAATAAAACCTAGGAAGAGTATTTATAGACATCTAATCCTAAACAAAATAAATCTAGGAAAGTAGGATTCGACAGCTTCTATGACTCATGATGTACCGACCATAGTCCCTTGTACGGATCGTGAAGTTCGTTAGTGGAAAGCAGCATTCAATCAATCATCAGAACCTCTTCTACAGACGGGACCTAAGGTCCATGGACCGGTGTACGGTTCGTCCTAGTCAATCATGGTCTGAGCCCTGAATCTTCAACTCTAACTCTCGTATATGACCCCTCATCTACGGCTCGTAGAAGCTTCTATGACCCATCATTTGCCTTCATGATCTCAGACTAGACTTCACTTTTCAAAGTTCTCATTCTATGAGTCCTTCTACGGTTTGTGGCCCAGACCATGGCTCGTAGAAAGGCTCGTAGAAAGCCAAAATACATCTACTAACACTGTCTTCTCTACTTAAGCTGTCAAAACATATTTTCCTACAAATTAAAGAAAAAATGCAATCAACTCTACTAACAAATGCTCAAAAGACTTGCAAAATTTCAAGTTTAAAGCATTATAAATATCGTAAAATCGTGATACATCAGGTATCGGAGTCAATGAATAAATATTTCGTATCAAGCATGATACTCGAGTCAATCGATAATTTGTACCAAGCGTGGTATCCGAGTCAATTGGGAATCATAGACATCACATAATCACAATCAAAATGAATACAATCACACTTAAAAGACCACAAAAAATTAAGATAAATCCATTTCATGAGATTAACAATAAGATATTATTTCATATTCATCCTTTTTTTACTCCCTAACCCCGTATTGTACAAGAATCACTAAAAACAGTTAATATGCACACTTAACATAAATTTAGAAATAACTCAACCATCACCTACCTCGAATCAAGCCCGAATGTTCTACTGAACCTGTGTCTTCCCCTTGTTATGAAGCTTTAGCTTGTTCTTTGTCATGATCCTTACCCGCTGTAAGTGACACCCACACTAATCTTCTGATGGGAGAATCAATTACTAACCCAACCTGAAAATATATCAGTCAAACATAAATGATTTAAAATAAAAATGAATTTAATTCCCATAAACTGAATCAGTTGTCAAAATATATGTGAAATTAAACCCCTTAGAATCTGAAAATCATAGTACCAAAACTCTAAGTATCTGAAATAAAGGGAATGCAACCCCAAGTAAGAAAACATAAGCCTAAAATCTAAATGTTTTTGTCCAAAAATATGGACAGCTAGATAAAGAGGAATCCATAACAGTCTGGAAGAAGTAGCTCACCCTTGGATTCGAAGTCACGCGTCTCTCAACTGAGGTCTCGAAGCACCCGATTGAATATGCCCTATACTCAACAAGGAAAGAGTAAATGCAGTTTCAATACACAAATACCATGTACTAGTAGGATAATATGACCAATGCCAAAACATGAATGTAAACAAGTAACTACAAAATAATAATACTATATATATATATATATCAAAAGTCACAACATGATACAGATTATCAATCACAATTCATGAATTATTTAATGCATGGATCATGTCCCACATGATCACAAATGCATATTCCTGGTCTTCTCATGGAATCCACACACAAAATTTTAATATATTGACGCAGTATCGGAGCCAACTAGTATTAGTATTCATATCAAGCATGGTATCCGAGCGAACCGTTAGTATCCTGTACCAACATCGTACTCGAGCCAACCATTAATAACAACAGTATGCACAATCACAATGAACAATCCACTTGAAACCACAAGTAAATAAATAGGTTCATTGCATGAAATTACCACGCGAGATCATTTCACATTAACCTTCCAGTTTCCCCCACATGCATTGCACAATAATACTACAAAGTAGTTAACATGCACACATTACATACTTTAGAAAACAACAATCATCACATACCTCGATTCAAAACTTGAAAGTCTAAAGAATCAGAGCTTTTCCTTTTTGAAGTGCCTTGACTTGTTCTTGATCTAAACAATAATGAAAACACAATAATCAATCAATAATGACCTAAAGATACACGGATTATAACCAAATCCTAAACCCTAGACCAATTCATGGTCATTCTATCCAACAAGGATTTCTTCCGCCATTACTTCAAGTTAAAACCCTCCCCCAAGAGTAACCCTCTAAATTCTAAGGCTTAAGAATCAATTTACAAGTTAAGGGAGTAATTTACATACCTTTACCGAAGAAATTAGTAAAAAAATACTTTAAATCGCCTTCCCTCTTCCAAAGAACAGAGTGCAGAAAATAAGAGGTTTTTGAGACTTTTCTGTATTAAACTTCAACTAACCCATCTATAGCAACGTCGCCATATTGGTCCAACCAGCTATAGCGCCTGCTAAATCGTCCGGCTATAGCAGCATGACTTCCGCTATAATGGCTTGCATGAAATCAGAGACTCAGAAACCTCCTCAAAAGCCCCTATTTCGCAACATACCTTTGACCCTTGAAATTCCAAACTAACTCATTCACTCCAATTTTGAACTTTTGGTTTTTAGTTTATTTTTATACTTTTTGGGTCTAAATTTAAGTGCTCAGAAGCAATTTTATCTTCCCAATCAACATAAAATAAAAACAAAAACTTAAAAATCAAAAACACTTAAAATAAGTCAATTCACACACCATCTGACTTAGTATGCACAAGAAAGAAAGTTGCCCGAAAAAGAATTAAATATTTATTAATCTAATTAAGAGATATTTAATAATTCCAAACCCTCACTAAACCTTCTTGCATGTTTTTAAAAAAAAAATACATTTCTTTTTTTTGATACAAAATTATTAAACTAACTTTTTTTCATACTTTTATCTATAATAACTAAATGAGATTTAAACGTCAAATATCAATATATAACTCTTTATTTGCTAAAATAGACAACTAAAATGAAATATCTATTTTTAATGCAGAAATCAAGTTAAATGAAACAAAAAAGTATATAACAATATCTCATTATAACAATTATGAAATTGTAAACAAATGTTACCACTATAAGGAGGTTTCACAGTATAACATATTGGAGTCCGGCACCAAAACAAAAACTTTTTGAACCCTAAACACCAAAAGGGACACTCTCTTAAACACACACCAAAACGGACAGTTTGCCCAACTATAATTACCATCTTTTAATACCGTCATCTCCATTAATTCCAAATCCATCCAAAATAATATTACACAAACTTTAAAGGTAGTTCGCTCACAAATAGGCGAACTGCAATTTTTTTATTAACTCCTTACGTGAATCTATATCTCTTTCTTCCTCACATGAAGCTATATCTCTTTCTTCAACAATAAATATAGGTTATTCACTCCACATTTTCTCATTCATCTTCTACTTTTTTATACTTTATATTTTGATTTTTGAAATTTGATAATCATGTCTCAACAATCCGGAAAGTCTGTATATTCAATTGAACTAGATAATGTAAATGCAAAGAGTATTGTAAAATGAAAATGTTGAGGACTCCAAAAAATCCCGATCATAAGTTTTATCACATCATAAACTTTTGGACCAGGATATATGTCTCCAGATGAAGAATTCATATCTTAAAAATAAATAATTAAATTTTTAATAAATATGAATAAATTGTTAAGAGTTAAGAAACATTATAAACTAGAAAAAAAATTGAAAATGTTAATATTCGTCTTTGAACCATAGACAAAAAAGTTTGATAAATCCTTTTTTAATAAATAAATATATTACAGTTCGCCCAATTATGGACGAACCCTATATTTTTTTCATAAAAAAAAGAAGTAAACGTTCTGACTTGCCTTAGTTGGTTCAATTTTTTTCAAAAAAATATTAGAATTCACTTGTAACTGAACGAACTGCAACATTTTTTTTTAAAAAAAAAGATTGAAGTTCGCCCCATTACGGATGAACCCTAAAAAAAATTATAACAAAAATAAGCCTTAGTTCATGAACTGCAATAATTTTTTTAAAAAAAATATAGAGTTCATCCGTAATTGGACGAATCCCAATACATATATATTTTTAAAATGTGACATCTTTGTTATTTTTCATATATAGTGATGCTCTTAGATCTAATGAAAAATTCATACAAATTAATTAAAAAATTTCACAAAAAAAAAGACTCGATTAAAACTCGTAATTTATATAGTTAAATTTGTACTTAGTAGTGATGTTTGTTGATCTAAATATAATAAACATGATTATTATTGAACAGACATAAGAGGAATCGTTGTCCTCGTCGACCTCAGTAATTTTTACTATTGTTATAAGCAAATAAATAGTAAAGTTTATTTTATGAAAAAAATTCTCAAGTTTTTTTATACTTTTATTATTGAAAAAAGTCATGATTCTATGTATCAAAAGGACTTCACAGTACACTTAAAATTGAGAAAGAGATATAGATTCACGTGAGAAGTTAATAAAAAGAATTATAGTTGGCTCATACCTTTAAACTTGTAATATTATTTTGAAAATTGTAATATTATTTTGAATAGATTTGAAGTTAACGAAATATAGGGTTCAAAAAGTGTCCATTTTAATGCGGAACTATACAATATTGTTTCTTCCAAAATAATCTAACCAACTTTGACATATAGCTTCAATGTATAATTTTAATAATTGTAATAATCATTTGATTTACATATACAGATGCATTTTGTAGGAAAGTTCCAATTTTGTTCTTCACTTCCAGTACATCTATGCAAATAAAATAAAAGCAAGCGATTCCTCTATTTATTAGTCCAAAATTTTGACTTGTTTTTCATCTGAACTGATCGGAATCCATGGCGACGGTGGAGACAAACGACGCTGCTGCCGAGCTCCGGTCTCAGTTCCTCCAAGTCCTTCGTACCCGTCGTCCTTCTGAAGGTCTCCTTTTTTTTAATTTTTTTATAATGATCTTGTAAATGAATCGATTGAAGTTTTGGGGATAAATTGAATTTGAACTTTACTGCTATAATGAATGTCAAGCTTTTAACTTTTTGAATCATAGTTCTTAGTCAATTTAATGCCGTCATTGTCAATCGATTCAAGCATTTGTTTTTTCCCTTTTTCAATTTTCTGCAACAAGCTGTCAAATTAGTTGCCTTTTTTTCTTTCCGCGTTTTGTTCATTCTTTGTATGATTGCTGTACAAATTAACCATTTCCACCCATTTCCTGGGTTTGGGGTGGGTGGCAACTTCCATTTTTAATTTTTAACTTTTTTTTATGTGTGTGTGTGGGTGGTCTGATTTTGTAACTGAACTTGGGAATAATTGATAGAAGGGATTATCTAGAAAGGGAAGACTAGAATGGAACAGAAAGTGTAGCAGCTGAATGATCCAAATCTAATTAGATGGTCGCAAACTTGCTATTCTGTAAGATAATTAAGCTTGGGTTCATTGGAGACTAAAATTGTGAGTGGTGGAAAGATTTGTTCTAATCTTGTTGTTAGAATAATAATAGGTATATACAATCCTACTTAGAATAGTAATAGTAATAGTCCTTGTTGGAAAAGGAGTCTATTGTAGTGTCTATAAATAGGGTCTCTATGTAATAATGTAGATACAACAATTCAATAATAATTCTTTTCCAATATTTCTCACATGGTAACAGAGCCTCTACGATCTTGGTAGAGAATCAAAGAGCTTCCGCTGCCGGCGGCGGGTGGCTATTACCCATATATGCCGCCCCTCTGGCCAATGATTATGTTAACAAAAGTAGGGCCAATGATATATGCATGAACCCCATATTCAAGGGAAGAAAACTCAGACAGGTCACTGTGCGTCAATTTCTAGTGACTTTCTAGGGTTGTTTTGTGTCAACCCCATATCCATCGTTATTTGTGTAGCACCGTGTCATCTTTCCGGTGACTATTTTTTCATATCTGATTTGCGTAGCACCGTGCCATATTTCCGGTGACTACTTTTTCATATTTAATTTGTGTAGCACCGTGCCATCCTTCCGGTGACTATTTTTTTTGCATATCTGATTTGCGTAGCACCGTGCATCTCTCCGGACTACTTTTCATATTTAATTTGCGTAGTACCATGGATTTTTTCCGAACTACATTCTCATATCTGAGTTGCATAGCACCGTGTGTCTTTTCAGTGACTCCTCAGATTTGATTTGTGTAGTTCCATTTGTCTTTCCGGTGACTCCTCAAATCTGATTTGCGAAGGGTTGTGCCATCATTCTGACCCTACCCATATAATTTCTCTTTTTTCAGTAGGGTCGTGTCGTCAATCCGACCCTACCCATATTTTTTTAATTAATTTCCAAGAGGGTCATGCCATCTTTCCGGCCTTACCCATATAATTTTATTTCTCATATTATGACCACTTTCAGCTATCAAATTTAATAATCTAGTGTATGAGCATGTTCCGTGATCTCGAGGATGAAGTCTATATGGAGCAACCACCTAATTTTGTTGCTCAGGGGGGAGTTTAATAGCCTTGTACGTCGATTACGTAAGTCACTCTATGGTCTGAAACAATCTTTGCAAGCTTGGTTTGGGAAGTTCAACATTGTAATTTTATCACACAGTTCTATCGGCATTATGCATCAAATCTAGTATTTCATGAAAAGACTAAGCACATTGAGATTGACTGTCAATTTACTGAAGTCGAGTGATCAACTTGCAGATATCTCACCAAGCTCCTCATCGGTCCTCGTATAAATTACATTTGTAACAAGCTAGGTACATATGATTTGTATGCACTAGCTTGAGGGGGAGTGTTAGAATAATAATAGGTATATACAATCCTACTTAGAATAGGAATAGTAATAGGAATAAGAATAGGAATAGGAATAGTAATAGTATCCTACTTAGAAAAGAATTATATTGTAGTGTCCTAGTTGAAAAAGGAGTCTATTGTAGTGTCTATAAATAGGGTCTCTATATAATAATGTAGATACAACAATTCAATAATAATTCTTTTCCAATATTTCTCACACTTGTTTCGTGAAATGAGAGGATAGAGGAAGTAGAAATGACTGTCAAGGATGAGAAGAGATGGGAGGATGACATTAGTAGTTTACTTGGCAGGATGAATGAAGCTGAACTCTTGCGCAATAACGGTTATGTAGTCGCCCTTTCTGGTAGCAAGAATGCATCTTGAGATCGTCAGTTCTATCTCTTGGTAGATTCAATGAATTACTGTCAAAATTGTGTCTTTTTGTTTACTTTATCTCTTGGGTGGTAATTAACAAGTTTTATTGTCTGGTCTAGTTCCTCCCTGTTGCCAACTTATATTTTGGATTTTAATTAACAAGCTTGTATTTGCTTGGTCTAATTCATTCCAGTTCCACTATCTGTAATACCTGGAAAACCTGTGAAAGATCCTTTCTTTCAGGAATCTCCAAAGGCAACCTTCAGTGAGGTACAAAACTACTATGATTTCTTTGTACTGCTAATTCTATACTCCGGAGACTTCATTTTAACATTTTTATCTGAAAATACAGGCAATGGCATCATGCCCAAAGGAAGATATACCCAATTTTAAGGAACTGCTTCAAGAGGAGAATTTCTACCTGACTACTGAGGTGATATGATTTTAAAAGTATAAATTCGTCGATTAATCTACTAATTAGTATGTAACCAGATTCTATTTATGAAACAATGTACCTCCTGAGTAGCCGAATAAGCATTTAGATGATAATCTTCTGACTACTGTGATGTGGATACTTTTGTAATTATCAATATGAGATATGACTAAATTAGGTAGCTGTAACTGACTGCTGAAGAAGTTTTCTATTTCTTCTTTTCCCCCCTTGTCTAGTAGTTAGTCCCCCTTTCCCCACAAAAGCAGAACCTTAAATAAGCAATAAAAAATACTTCAGAAGACTTCATTTTCATCACATTTTGAAATAAAATGTACTTTTTGTCTGTTATCTATAAAAGTTTTGGCATCTTTTCTTTAGGGACTGCAAAGAAAATGAAGTAGAATTCTTCTTTTTTTAGGTAAACTATTACTAGTATCAATATGGAATACATTTTAACTGTAGTGTTTGAGAATCAGAAAAGAAACTCTGACGTAGATTAAATGGTCTTAAATCAATATCAACGACGATGAAATTTCTAGTCAAGTATAGAAGTCTAATGAAATTGGTTTGACCCAATATAGTTCTTTCTGTTATGAGGAATCACTTCATAGGAAAGATCCAATAATGGACATATGCTCCATATCTATAGCAATTAGTATCGAGCATGAACTCTCTTACTGTTTCCAGGAAGGAGGCCAAGGGCTCTTGCCTGTATTGGTGTTGAGCATGAAAGAAAGTGAAAAGAAAAGGAGGCCTACTATTGTTTTCCTGCATAGCACGAACAAATGCAAAGAGTGGTTGAGGCCATTGCTTGAGGTGACATTTATTATTTTCTTGAAAATTCTTGAGTTCTCGCTACAATGGAGTATTAAGATTTAAGGATAGTTATTTCTTTTAGGGATATGCTTCAAGGGGATATATTGCTGTTGCAATTGATTCTCGATATCATGGAGATCGTGCGACCAGCATCACAACCTATCGAGATGTTAGTATTTTGCTTTTGCTTATGTTTATATTCAATTAGCTTATTAGAAAAGAACTTTCCTCTCCGGATGCTTATGCAAGAGTGGGCTATCCAAAATTTGTGATATGTGGTTTTAAATCATGTTATTGATGATACCACTGGCTTTTGGTTGTTTGATGATGGAGTTTCTGTTTGAACTCTAGCCCATGAAAGGCCTGAATATAGACAACTGGGAGTAAGCTAAACGCGGGAAATACTTTCTCTCACAATTGGCTTCACAATAAGAATACTCTTTTATGAGTGGTTTTTATAATGAGAATAAGTAATGGTGATCCAACCAATTATGCTTGAATACTTCTGTACATGGTTGACTTGATCTCGCTAACATCTTCTTTTCTGTATTACAGTCCCTAGTGTCATCATGGAAGAATGGAGATACAATGCCGTTCATATTTGATACGGTAATAATTAAAAAAACTAACCTGATTCTACCATTTGAGAAGCTTGGTGAAATTTTGTTGTTATTCTTGAACTGCCATGATTAATAGTTGATATATGGAGCTCTGAGCATATCATTTGCTGAGCTTTGAAGGTTTGGGACTTGATAAAACTGGCAGATTATCTTACTGAGAGGGAAGATGTTGACCCATCAAAGATAGGAATCACTGGCGAGTCTCTTGGAGGTTTGACAAGTGAATTAGGAGATTTACATAACAGTATCTGAAAGAACATCAAATTCAAATACTTTCTGCCTTTCAGGTATGCATGCTTGGTTTGCTGCATTTGTCGACACTCGCTATTCTGTGGTTGTCCCTATAATTGGTGTTCAGGTACCTCGTGCTAAGTATAATAGGATCAGTGATAGATTTTAGTTGATACAAGATTATGATGAGAATATTGAAATGAGGTTGTAGGGTTTTGGATGGGCAATTGAGCATGATAAGTGGCAAGCAAGAGTTGACAGTATCAAGGCTGTCTTTGAAGGTGAACACAGCTCCAAGAACTTTATTAGTTGGATCAGCTACTTTACTGTTGTCTATATGTTTTCCATCACATCTGACTCACTTGTTTGTTACCAGCTACTTTAGTGCTGCATATACGGTTCTTTACTTAACTGTTTTACTTGTTTTGTTTTCAGAAGCACGTGCTGATTTAGACAAGAGTGCTATTGATAAAGAAGTAGTTCAGAAGGTCAGGCTGATGACTTTCGTGTTTAATTTCTTTTTTCATTCATGCATAATGAGAAATTCAAATACTGTAGTCTTCCCGCTCCTTCTCAAGATTATTAAAGAGACATTCATGTGATGCAAGGTTCGGCAGACTCCAAGCTATAGATTGATACACTAAAATAAGGTATAGGATGGGATATGTACCTTACTGATTAAATTTCGGGGGGAGGGGGCTGGCATGTGGTCTTATATTATTACATTCTAGGTAGGCTAAAGAAAGTTTTGTTGAAGCTAAACCGGAGCTATATGCAGTGGTTGCAGCCTTGTAAATTTAATCACCTCTGCGAAAAGTTTAAAATAGAAAAATTAGTTCCTCGAGGTAATGTCTTTCTGACAGCATTATAAACATTCATGACCATCTCTCATGCCTTGATTGAGTCTGTAGTTGCCCTCCACTTCTCTCCGTATCACGTTCCACAGGGTTATGCTAACAGGACAACCATCTACAATCACCCTTTTCTTGGGTGACATAATTTCCATCATCAGAAGACTGCCGAGAGACCTGACCCATTCTATTAATTAGTCAAGTTTCAGTCGTTGGAGTTACGGGTACTGATTGATCTAGAGTTAGAAAAGATTGAGTTTATAGTCTTAAAGATCATACTTGTGATGCTTCTTGCTGTTTTCTTTATAAGTTGAATGTCATACATTGTTGAAATCTATAGTAAGCTTCTCAGATGATATATTTCATGGAACTATCTGATGTTTAGTAGTGTATCTCACCAGGTCTGGGACAGGATTGCCCCGGGTTTGGCTTCTCAATTTGATGCACCATACACAGTTCCAACTATTGCACCACGCCCATTACTGATATTAAATGGTACAATAATCTACATATCTTAAATAGCAACAAAAGAATTCGTTAAATTTATTACCCATCAATCATCAAAATACATGTGCTCTTTTCCTCATCTTGCTGTCTAAAGGATAAATCTATTTTTCCAAATATTGTAGGGGAAGATGATCCTCGTTGCCCACTAGGTGGCCTGGAAATTCCAGAATCAAGAACTCTCAAAGCTAGTGAAAAGGCTAATTGTCCTCAGAATTTCAAGGTACAAAGCTTACCTCCAGCCTGCTTTTCTGTGAAAAGAAACAGAAAAACTTTTTTCCCTACTTAGCTGTCAATAAGTATGAGTTTTGAGGACCTTAAAGGAACAAAATGAACATATTATGGTATGAACTCAAAAATAACTGATTATGAAGTGGATACTGCTGCAATTCAGTACTTGAATCTATAAATAACATGTTTAAATTTCCTTTTTTATAAAGTTATTTCCATGAAACTAGGGAGTCAAGGAAGGGTAAGACTCGTAGGAGTAGTGCGAAACTGTTGTGTGGGGAGACTCATGCTGGTATCATTAAACTATAAGCCTTAGTGGTTGACCTGTTTCAATACTTTTGAGGACCTTTTAATTGTTTTCCCTTTTCCATTCACTTCATTTGGGATAACTTTGTCCCCAACTTGTTCATTCGGACTTGTCAAACTCTTACTTCAATCCACTCAGATGTTCTTCACTCTTCACTTTGTAAAAATCTAATCGAATTAGTTAATCAAATCTCTAGAATAATGGTTTTCCTAATAACAACTGGTCTTTAGTTCTTGGATTTTACCTCTCTGTTGCAACTTGCAAGTAAATATCTGTTTCTTGAAACTAGCATTGCTAAAGAACAAGTCCTATAATTTACTACCTTCTTTTTTCGGGTGATCGATCTTCTTAGGGTCTGAAATTCTTGTTTTAATGATTTTCAGCTGATAGCGCAACCTGGAATTGGTCATCAAATGACACCATTGATGGTAAAAGAAGCGAGTGACTGGTTCGACAGATTTCTGAAAGTATAATCACCAGTGCTTGAATCTACAGTCTCAACACATTCTTGTCTCAAGGATTCAATGATAGTTCCTATAATAAAATCTTGAAGGATAACTGTTAAAGATTGCAATTTGTATTATTTGCTTGTATTTGGGCTTCCATTTCTTTTCATATTATGACGACTATGTTTTCCACGAGGGGTTTATTTTTGGAAAGAAGAATTATTCTCCAGAGAAGTTTGAGAAATTTAAGGAAAAAAGATGTCTACAAAACCAAATTGTTCTTTTTTTATAGACATTGGCATAATTCAGTGTAAGACAACTTCGATATTCATATTGGATTCCAACTAAATTCGAATTCACGTTGGAAAGTTCTATATTGGGGGTAAAGTGCTCCCTACACTAATACTATTAATGATTTTCTTGTTGGACACTTGATCTTCCTGTAAAATGGAAACCCTACTCAAGTTTAACACCATTAACACTGCTAGTCATATCCTTTTATTTCTTTCATTATAGTAACTAATACAAGGGGAAAGTTGCCTTTCATGTTCCCTTTTTTTCTCAACTGTCTATTTATCCATCATCTTCAGTTTCGGATTTTCTGCCATCACAGAACGGTACTCTCACCGTCCCAATTTATGTGACGCTAGCTATAAAGTTTAAGAAAGAAAGGAACATTTTTATTTTGAAATTTGTGGTCCAAAAAAAATATTTGTTTGCTTATAAATTATTTCATTAAAGGTAAAAGAAAAATTTTAAAATTAAGTTTTTTTAGTTATAGAAATATGACATTCCCTTTGTGGCCGACTAAAAAGGAATGTGTGCTACATAAATTGGAACACAGGGAGTACTAGTTTTGGTTGAACGAATAGTTGATAACAAATGTCATACCGGCAGAGGGTGAGCCAGCTTATACCGTACCTCCTTCAGTGGATAAAAAATTACTTTTAATGTTGATATGTTGATATGTTGATGTTGAACTCCTTCGGCTAGTTTGTGTGCTTACTTTTTCCGATTTTGAATTCTCTTAGTGAAAATTCTGGCTCCGCCTCGTACGATTAGGAAAAATGCAGCCAAATTTTAAAGGGAATACTTTGAACAAAGGGAACTTTAAGAAACTTTGGGATACTTCATTCATCTTTTCTCAGATGATTACATTATAGAGCCAAAACTGGAACCATACAGTTTGGCTTCTGTTACATCTACAATCAACTAACTTGAGGGAAAAGAATTTCAAAAAGTTAAAGAAATCAAGCCTAATTGACTAACTGATTGTACATAATGAAACTCCTAACTAATCCCAGTGAACCAAATCTCACTCTTTATTTCCCAGCAAATAATTCAGCATTATCGCGTTCCTGCTGCTTCTGCATTTGATTCTTATGATAGTATCTCGAGTTAGGTCAACACGATCCTCCCTACGATGCATCATGAAGGTCGAAGGACGTCAATGAATTGAACAAGTAAGCAATGATATATGGATAAAGATGTACAAGAATGGTTAGAATATCCTTACCAAGGGCAGACCTTTTGCAGCTTTCTGTTCCAAGAATGTTGATGGCTTAAAGAAATCACCATAGGCCTCATACCATCCTTTGAGCTTCGAGTATATGTACTCACATCCAAACGTATCAGCCCAAAACATGACGCCTCCACTGCACGGAATATAGTCTTACAGTCATTACAATATGTTCAATAGCTAGTACGTACAGAATAGACCATGAATTATCTACATAGAGGTGGCCTGATTTCTGCTTTCTACTTACGTTTCTGAGGGAAATTTGAATCCATGGACAGATGCAATGTCAATGTCAGATGCTCGGACAACTATTCCTTCCTCAATAACTCGACAAGCCTCATTCACCACTGGAAAGAATATCATTTCTAGAATTTCTCCATCTGTCACAGATATTGGCTGTGGAATCACACACAACAAAATCATGTTAAGTTTTATATCACTCGAAGATGAACAATATAGCATTGTTTGTAGTTACGCGTGGAGGTTTAATCAACTGTAACAAACCTTTCCATCAGGAGCAATATTGGCAAGTCTCATAGACTCCTCAACGATTTGTAGCACAGAGTGATCAGCTTCTGGCTTGCTTCCTTTATTATACGTGTAATATCCTTTACCATTCTTCTTACCTATGACGTAAGTACACATACATTTAGAAAACCAGATCAATTTAAAGATCATTTAACTTCTTAAATTGAAGAATTTTGGGCAATAGTTTAAAGCCGAGAGTTAAGTGGAAAATAGAAATGTGTTCAGTACCTTCTCGTCCATTTTCTACCATTAGTTGAACCAAGGGTGACTGAAAAGCGCGGTCTGGATAAGCAGCAACAAACTCTTTTACACCAGCCAAATATATACCATAGCCGGTAAGATCCTGAAGCCTGCATAACATAATATACTAAAATGTTAATATGAACAAACTTGGTATAAATACACAGAGGTGCAGATATGTTGTTATGCTCATGCCAAGATGAACAAGTTTCAGTCTAGAGAAAAACTTACTGAAAAGGACCAAGCCGCATGCCAAACTCAGTGATAACGCGGTCAATTCTGAAGATATCAACACCTAAATTTGCCAACAGGTCTGGTCCTTGCATATAAGGGAAGAAGCTCCGGTTGACAGCAAAACCAGTACAATTTTTCACTACAATGGGGACTTTCTTCAAAATCTTGGTGAATTTTATCACATCAACAAGTACTTGAGGAGAAGTATTTTCCGTCCTCACGATTTCCACCAGAGGCATCAAATGTGCAGGACTTCACCCAGAAATAGAACTAGTCATGAAACAGTAATAGTATATAATCTCAAAAGGCTTAAAGTCTATAAAATTGAACCTCACCTGAATAAATGTATCCCCAAAATGCGATCTTGGCTACTTGTTCTTTCCCCAATCACATCAAGACTAATTGTAGATGTGTTTGATGCAAAAATGCACTCTGAAGTACAAACTTTCTCTATATCTTCAAAAATTGATTGTTTCAGAGACACATTCTCATTAACAGCCTGAAAGAGAGAGAAGTAAATGTCATCAGAAATACGCTTAGTATGCATCAGCTACAAGGAAAGGCGAAAGACATTCAATATAAAAATAAAAAACAATGATTCAGCATGGTAACTAAGAGGAAGAGGTGGTGAATGGATTACCTCAATAACCATGTCAACGTCTTTTAAGTCCTGGTAGTCTAAAGTGCCTTTAAGAAGAGACAAAGTCCTTTTCATCTTATCCTGATTCAGCTTTCCTCTTGTTACAAAGCCTTGTAGATTTGCTGCAACACAAATAGCATAACAATATTTCAGACTTGACTTAATAGAACAACTTGTGGAACATTACATTATACAAAGATATTCAACATGTTATATACTAACCTTCTACTGATTTCAAAGCTTTCGATAAATATTCATGGTTAATTTCTTTAAGTACGACATTAATGTTGCTGATAATGAGAGCTGTAGCAATGCCAGATCCCATTAATCCACCACCAACAACTGCAACTTTTTCTATTCTCCGGGGCTTAAGTCCAATATCAGTAACACCTGGTACCTGTAAATCATATTACCGCTTTGTTAGACTACATTTAGGCCCTAAGAACAGTTCCAATTCTTTTGTCCATACTTAATTAGACAATGAAAAGCAGAATCTATGGCCTAACAACACAAACGTGCTGACCTTTGACGTTGCACGTTCAGCCAGAAATACATGAAGAAGACCTTTTGCAGTATTTGACAGCACTAGCTCTTTAAATACTTTATCTTCCTGCAATCAGTTACAACATAGATTATAAGCAGAAACCAAACAGAGGAGTGGTTGGGAAGACATCCTCGAAATCACCAATCTGTGACTATCAATACACAAGTTATTCTATACGAAGTCATTGATATATCGAAGCAAAATATATATGTAATGCATTTTTGTGTCGTAAGATTGTTCACCTTAAGAACACCAGAATATCCTCCAGCTACAATGCCTTCTTCGATCACATCAAGACAGGCTCTATAATGAGGCACTGTATAACGTAGTCTAGCACTTTTCAGTATCTCGAGTGATTCATCCTTAGGTACAAGTTTATCCGCCTTTTCAAGAGAATTACAATTTGGCTGCCGGCCTTCAACAATGTCAAGTGCCCAACACCGAGCAACTGTCAAGAGCTCCTCCGAAGAGACAATGGCATCAATAAGACCCAACTCCTTCCCTTCTTCAGAAGTTATAGTCTTGGATGACTGTTCAATATTTACACAAAGCTTCAGCTTCAGCAATCTTTACTTACCATCTAAACTACGTACAACGACTGATTACATAGCATATGCTACACTTACCATCAACATGTCAACAGCCTTTGAGGTCCCAACTAGCCTCGGAAGCCTTTGGGTGCCTAAAAACACATGTCCAATTAGTTTTTCAAACTTAAAACAGAGAGCTGCACCAAATCGTAAACGTATAAAATAGAAATGTACCTCCACATCCCGGAATAACTCCAAGCTTCAGCTCAGGTAAACCAAGATCACATTTTGGCGTGGCAATTCGAGCACTGCACCCCTACACAATTTATATACAGGGTAAACAATTATATTAAAATTGTGAGAACATTGAATTATAATGAAATGAAAAAAAGTAGAACAGAGAGAACAAACCATAGCCAACTCCAAGCCACCACCAAGAGCAAATCCTTGAATTGCAGCAACAGAAGGCTTCTTACCATCTATATATGATCACCAAAGTTTTAGTTACATAATCAAATTACTACATATCAATTGCCAACTTCTTTAGATTATGAACATACTTTCGATTTTATTAACCACGAGACCAATCGATGCGTCTGGTAAAAATGATATATCTCCTGGAATTTTAAAAGGAAAAAACTGGTTAGCCAACACTAGGTACACTAGTTGATCAAATAAGTGATGTAAAATTTACCATGCTTATGAACATTCTCTACAACACTGATGTCCAATCCTCCACAAAATCTACCATCAGCACCTATAAACATACGAATCGAGGACGACAAACAAATTGAAATGGAAGTGTTAATATAGCACAAAGACATTTCAAGTAAAGACTTGACATTAGCAGGTCATGAATATAACATAAGAAGCTATGATGAATAAATTTGACTGATCATAATTAGGAAATTTGAATTGGAAATGAAACTGATTTACAATTCTAATTTGTTTGACAATTGTGCTTATTGGCATTAACTTTAAACAATTCTCTGATTTTTACAAGTTTTGTAGATTATCTGAGAACAAAAAGATTACTCTAAAATTGAGATTTTCCATTACATATGTGAAAATATTAGTTAAAGTGCACTATAGTTGACTCTATTAGAAAATGAAAAGTTACAAATGATGTGCTTAAAATGACGCTAAAAGTAAATGCTACTTATTCTATTCTATCGTAGCTCAAGCATGACATTTTTTATTTTACTTTTTGAAAACTACACTGCATAGCCGTCCATCAAAATAATAGCCAACAAACATATATATATATATATATATATATTGTATAATTTACATAAAATATACATTTTCTAATAATAATAATAATGTATATTTTTTTTCTGAGAGCAAAACTTACCAGAAAGAACAATGGCCTTCACGTTATCACAATCAATAGCCTCTTGATAGCATCTCTTCAACTCCTCAATTGCTATTATATATTCATAATAACACTTAATAACATTAACAGAAGGATAAAGAAAGGAAATAAATGCAAATTAATAAGCAAAAATGTACTTTCTCACTGAAAAAAAGAAGAAGATAAAGATGAATATCCTGTTTGGATTGACTTATTTTTAGGTGTTTTAAAGTTAAAATAACTTTTAAGCAGTTTCTATTTTAAAGTCAAAATAACAAAATAAGCCAAAAACCAGAAGTTAATCATAAGCCAAAGATTTTCCTTTGAACTGTTTGAAAGTTATCCAACTTGAGTTATGAGAGTACGAATGGTTTCTTTTTCATTTTAAATCAAGCTAAGACCTTAGACGAAGAGAGTGTCCAACCAATCACGACAAGCAGCCCTGCACTAAGCAAGTCGTAGTCCCAGCTCTTTTTCTCCTTCGATAGAAAGGGATCGAAGAGAATGTAGTTCATTCAAGACTCGGACAGAATTAGTTAGAAGCACCTCTTTCTATTGATATTGACTCGCCCGTAAACCATAGGACGGGTTAATGTTAAAACTTTATTATTGAGAGTACGAAAGAAAAAGGAAAGAACCTGAGAGAGTTAAGGCATTGACAGGTGGATTAATCATAGTGATAACAGCCACACCATCATTCCCAATTTCCATATTGATAGAACCCTTATTTGCCATTTCTTCAATATATAGTAATTTCCTATATAATACAAAAACACAAATTTGGTAAGCTTTTTATTTCATTGGAAAAACTTTACAACATGTATTGACACTACAAAATATTATCATTTCAAATATAATTTTCAAAATGAACAAAAAGAGGGAGTAATTAAGCAAGGCTATATATATAGTTAAAAAAACAAAAATGACAAGTATTTTTGGAATGAATGATGTATGAATGAAGAAGAGAAAGTAGACCTATGCCTTTTAATTTTTGTTGAAGCTAAGCTGTGTGATTTGATCAAGGACGAGTTTGTTATGTGAGTGAGTGCTCTATTTATAGCAAAAAAGTAAAAAAAAAAGGGCCACTCAAGTTGGAAAAAAAATAGCCAAATCAGTCTATTTGTGGAACTGCCAATATAGACTATGCCTTGACTTACTTTATCAAGAAACAAAAAGTCATAATATATATATATATATAACAGTGTGTTGATTAAAATAATACATGCATAATGATGTGTTAACTTTTTGTCCCTAATTAACAACTAAAAGTACAAAAGGAATGAATGACATACTTCAAAATAGTTGGGAGTATTAATTAATACATTATTATTTTATGATAAAAATAGTTGGGGAGTAAAAAATTAATACGCCTACTCTATTAAATTAATAGAGTAAATTTTCCAATTAATTATATATAGACTACTTTCTCTAGATGTACATATGTTGTTTGTTTAAGTTTTAAAATAAGTATATATCGGGCCTTCATCTATAATTTGGCGTCTTCATGAATCAAGACTTTATTAATGCGTATTCAAAGTTTGCTTCTTTATTTTTAATTAAAAAATAAAATTTTACATATATTTAAAAGTAATATAAATTGTCTTATGAGTATATTGCTCCATATAATTTTTATCGTTAAAAATAAGTATTAAGTTTTCAGAAATCATAATGAGAGAAAAATATAATAACAATTAAGATTTATGATTTAGCGGTATCGATGAAAATCTTTCAATCAATAAGTCACTTTTTAGGGATGGTTTGGTTTGAGAAATAAGGAATTATATCTTTGAAATTAAATTCAAAATTAACTTATGCTTTATTTTGGGATTAACAATTTCATTTTATTTTTTTTCACTCTATGTTCATAGTTTGCATTGGAGCCCCAACAAAATTCAGATCGCGCACTGCAGGGCGCTCCCAACAAAATTTTCAGTAGTATTAGTTATCCCACACTTTCATATGGGATAACATTTTGAAGATTGACAATCCCAGGATTAAATACCAAAATGATACATTTGTCCTCCTCCAAAGTTCTTTAAGAAGGTTAAGGTTAAAATTTAATCTGAAATAAAACTCAGTTTAAACCAAATGTATATTTATATTATACCTCGTATCTCTCATTTTCAGTTCAATAAACAAAACCTCTACTTGATGTAGAAAAAACATCTAAAAAAATATATCCACTAGACACTAAATAATTTCATTATTAATATTGCTTTAGTATATTTACTATATAATAATAATAATAATAATAATAATAATAATGTCAAATAGATTTTGTGAGAGAGAGTATATTGCCAACACGATAGAAAAGTCAGCTAATAACAAATGGGAAGTTTCAGATTAGAAAGCCTAGTCCTACTTTTTCTGTGCAAAAATTAATAAAAAAGTAAATATAGTTCATTAAAAAAGAAAATATGCTCCTTTAACCTTCTTTTTTTTGGGTACTCTTCTTTATGATTTATGAATTATTGGTGCCAATTGCCAACTATTTTGAATTTTGTCTGTATCAGGTGTATAGAGAGAAATTAATGGAGTAATAATTCTACCCTTTGGATACCATATATAGATTCTTATTTTAAATTTATTTATTAAAAAAGAAAAAATATTTAAATTTTGATTTGTGTAATGATTCAAATTTAGACTTCGTTAATAATTTGGATCAAATATACTTATATATCCTATATTGATTGATTCTTTTTTACTTTTTCTTTTACTGGAGAAAGGGTCACTTTGCATTGAAATAATTGAATTATGAGAAATTGTTCATATTTGCCATGAACATTTCAAAAATGGGCATGTTATATTTTTTCAGTTGTGCATTATCTATCATCGCTATCGATCACTAGCGTAACAACTCTATTACTTGAAGATGATACATTATTTGTACTTCATTGCGACGATTTTCATATTATGAACACATAAAAACATCACATTCAAACAACTCTCTCGTATTTTTATTGTCTTACCATTGTCATAAGATAATAATGCTAGCTCTCAATTATTTTAACCTAATGCATCTTGACTGTGTCACGATATTGTTGTAGATGATTTAGAAGTTAAATATTATGTAATTAATTTCTTTTTAAGATGAGATTGATGTGGACATTTGGCATCGTTATTGATGATTTGAGAAGGATTGATGATAATTTGCTAGGGAGCGCAAGTGTTTATTGTTTGAATTTCATTTGAAATAACTTAAAGCTTAAATATGGTTAATTTGAGTCGCTCGGATTAGAGACACTGTCATTAGTAATTTTGAATATTAAAGAAGAAAATATTGAAACCTAACACACCCCCCCCCCTCCAACCCCCAAATCAAAATTCAGGGGTAAACATGGATCACTTTACATAGTTCAAGAATAATTTGACCCTTTTAAAAAATAAAATAATCATGAATTAGAACCCTTCAGTGCGTCATTAGTGAATAAAGACTTTTTGGATCAATTTTATAATGACATGAATACATATATATATATATATATATATATATATAAGTCTAACTAATAATAGAGGGCAAATTGACTTTTCTTCCTAAAAAAACAAGGCTTATATTTCTTTAATTGAATTCTTTTAAAACTATTTAGGTTCTCTTTACTCTCAATTTAAAAAAAAAATGAAGATCAAATTAAAACTTAACTTTTTAGAAGACAGAATTGTTCCTTGATAATCTTATATGATAAACGTGAAAAGCTCGATGTATCTTAGTCTCTTTTTATTTTATTTATAAATTGTTCTACCTTTGATTCCCTCTTCTCAAATTGTTCTTGATAAAAATATAACATGAACAGCGGTACTGCTCATCACGTATAGTCTTTTGACCTTACATTTTGAGACAAATTCCATTAATGGAACTTCTATAACACACACTTTGGACACAAATAATATATAAGAGAACATAATTAAGGTAATTAATTAATGAGATGTTGGTGGCATGGTGTGAACCATGATATTCTAAAATTTAAGCGT
Organism: Solanum appendiculatum; assembly: GCA_018342035.1. NCBI lineage: Eukaryota > Viridiplantae > Streptophyta > Magnoliopsida > Solanales > Solanaceae > Solanum > Solanum appendiculatum. Next base: position 482 of record JAGDQO010000377.1, on the reverse strand, counting down.
TTTGAGACAATAATACACGTCTAACTACTTCTTACTAATTAGATTATGTCTCAAAACACTTCCTCATGTGTGTAAATTTATTTTTCTTGGGTCAAACACCAGAAGTATTTTCTTAAGTGAGACAGTAGGGAGTTGCTTGGATGGTAAGCACCCCTCACTTTTAATCATAAGATTGATTTGTGAGTTCGAGTTACCAAAGGAAGGAAAAAGATGGGAGCTCCTGGGTGATTGGTAAAAAAAGGAGAGACAATAATACATATCTAACTAGCTACTTCTGTCTTTAAATTTTAGTTTGTTTCGATATCATGTTAAGAGAATGGACCTTGGATCTAACTAAATCACAAAATCTAACTCATTAGGTGATCATGATTATTATCTAAGATCATATAAACAAACGACATGTCACGCATTCTCTCAACCGGTGTAGGACCTTAACATGGATCTTGTTCAGAGATCTAGATAATTAGAGTACAAACAACATA